>JBAMIG010000015.1:9218487-9252323 GCA_037177335.1 Kiunga ballochi
ACCTTTGCACTGAACTACCTCTGCTATCCCTCACCTGCCTAATTATTCTTCTCTCATTTTCATCTAATTATCCTTCTTTTAGCTCTTATTTTTTTTACATAAGGTCTTTGTGAAAGTCCTCCCCTGTGCAAACCTGCTTTATTAACATTAACCTAACTCTAACCTTAACCTAACTCTAACCTTAACCTCTGACCTTTAACTTGTGACCTCTTAACTCCCAACTAAAATTCATTTTCACTAAAGCAAAGTAAACTGGCCTCATGCAGCCTCTAATCAAACCCTAACTCAATAACACCGTAACCCTTTCCAAAGCACTGTTGTCCTTTGTCTTGTGAATTTCCTATTACTATGTCGACTCTTGTTGCAGACGGTATTAAAATGTCACTTTGGTTTTGCCTGGTTTTTAAATTACATGAAGCTTTTATTGACTGTTTATGGATATATAATTCTTCTTTTGCAGTAGGTTTATGCTATAGAATTTTGAACATTAAAAGGTAAATAATCTAAAAAATAAGCATCCTCACTGATTTTTCAATCAGGTAGAAGTTGTATAAGTAAAGTAAATACTCTACTCTGTATGTACTTTACAGCAAAATCAATCTTAGCGATTGCACATTTTACTTATATACTCTATGTAAAGATTATACATCACTATCAGGTTAGCTTTATCTGTAATTTTAAGCACAATTCAAAGCAATGAATAATGTAATAATGACGGTCCATTGCAAGCCAGGCAGAACTTTAAACATGGTGACTGGATCCTGATTGCTGGTATCAGAAAAGATTATTCTATATGCAGAAGTGCAATAAAAATCTTACCAGAAGGCATTGAGAAGTCCATCTCCTCCACAAGCTGAGCCACCCACATCCTTTATGAACATGGAATACATTGAATATGGAAATTGATGGTACCACTTTACAACTTAAACACCAGGGGCAGATTCACAGCAAAAATCGCATGGACACACTGATGGGAATCCACTTGCAGGATACTTTTTTTCTTTTTTTCTTTTTTTTTTTTTTTACCTCAACTCACCACTGGTGTTTTGTTAATTCACTAGAGAGGTTTCCTGTTGTACCTTGTGCTGTCAGAATACCACACTGCAGTGCAGTAGATGATGCCACACTCTATGGTTGACCACAAGTAGAGGTTGTGGAAACCATATTCTCTTTAGTTGTCCCAAGAAACTCCTGAAGTTCTTTTTTCATCATCACCGGGGTGTTGATGGGCTAAGTCAAGCTCTGACATATGTATACTGTGAGGTTTCTAAAGGTCGGCACAACCTTTCAGGAATAATGATGCATTGGAGATGGATATCATGCTTCCATATCCTACAGTTCAGGATCCTCTCTTTTATCTTAGGTATGAGGAACAGTTATTTTCTGTTCCAGACCTCCAAGTTTTAACCTCTGGTCAGATGTAACTGATTCTGCCGATAATGTCATGAGCAGACTTAATTTTGATATTGTAGGAGTTGTAAGTGTAGAGGGACAAGAAAAAGAAGCTCACTCACCCCTGCAGTTCAGATTGATGGAAGGTGAGTTTGCCTATACACAGTCGAAGATCCACTGGTGAAGAAGTTAAGAATATGGTTGCATTAACTTGCATTGAGCCACAGGTTAATAAGTACAGTGACAGGGTAAGGGGGAAGGTGGTGTTATAGGCAGAGCTGCATGCGATCAACAGGAACCACACACAATTGTTCTTATGGTAGAAATACGTTGTGAAGAACCAATGGCCTGATGTACTCAGTGGTAAACTTGGACACAGAAAGAAAGAAAAAATACATGAAGGAACAGCTCAAGCAACAAGAGAAAGGGAATTAAGAAAAGCAGCCAAGAGCTGGCGGACTGTTTAATGTGAATTTGAAGGGGTTGACGGTAAGCTGGCGCCCCTACACAAACCCAAAGCTCTGCTTTAAGGCATATATTTTCCATTTCAACTATTCTTACTGCATTTAAAAGCCCACCAGCCTAAAACCGGAAAAACTCAATATTTTATTGTCCCTAATGGGGCATTTGGCTTGCAGTCAAGCATGTAACCCAATACAGACACAGAATAAACACAGAAAAGAGAAACATACAACTCTCAGTGAAATAAAACAATTGAAAGAGTCAGGGGATTGAATGACTGGAGAGAAAGGATGAACCTTGAGGTAAGGAGTCTATCTGTCACAGTTAAACAGGTTTATGACTTGAAGGATAAATAAGAATGTCAATCTGTAAGATTTTACTGTTGTTACCTGAAGGTATAGTCTAAAATTCTAGTGCAAAGGAGATTCCATTATTTCTGCTGCAAGTTTGTTTAATACTTATCTGGATACCAGTGATAGACTAGTGGCGCCTTTAACTGTTTTACTGACCTCTTATTCAAGGTCCATTGGTTGCAAAAAAGCCTTTACTGGAGCATTTCACATCAAGTTGGAAAACCAACCCCCTCATACACTGGTTCTCACCCTGAATTGCAGCAACAATAAAATAGTAGGATCTCAATTTCTTCACTTTTTCAAAGCAGTGCTCTTCTCATCATAACAAAACCAAAGAGTGGAAGTAAAAAAAGGGTTAGCAAGCTAAATGTCATCCTTATAAACCTGTCCATTCTTTTTTGATACCAGCAACAAGACTTTTTTTTTTCTTTTGGCGTCTTTTCCTCCACCACCACCCCCAATAAAAAAAAATTCCCTAGTTCTGAAAGAGATAATTCAGTTCTTTGATAACTTGTTTAAGTGGACATTTCAACCCAAAAACCTCCTCTAACCACATTAACCTGGACCTGAACTGATGATGTGTCTTCATTTTTGTGTCTCCTCCAGAGGGTACCCCGATTCGAGGTAAGACGTTTAACCATCACAAAATATTTAAAGAAAGAAAATAATCACCGGACAAAAGTTTTTTAATTGACACCATAACCAGACATAACCAATCCTAATTCAACCAAAGTTACCAATTATGGAAACTAAAATAAAGGATTCTTTCTGCTGCTTTTTAAAATGTAATCAACATCTGTATCACATCTGTTTTTGTTCTGTGTTCTCTGTGCACAGTTTGTGTGACATGTCTCCTGGTTTCACTGTCTCATTTCTCATGTCATTGTTCCTGTACTGTTCTTCCCTACATGTGTGTGTTTTGTGCTGTGATTTCCCATTATCTCCCTCACATCATCAATGTCCAGAAACTACTGAGGGATTTAAAATGAGTTCCCTGCCGTTTGTAATAATTATTGAGAAAGGGAAAAAAGAAAGGAATGGCCAGGACCATTAAAAGCTGTTTAGTGCCTGTGATTTTTAATTTCCTTTTTTAAAAAATCTGGCATTTGGATCATGAAAAATGGAAAAAAGAGGGTATGTAGTTGTAGTCCTGTAAATTAGTAAAATCAGGCTTTTTTTTATAACATAACCGGTTTAAGGCAATTTTAGGGGCCCTCTTTTCCTTTTTTTTATTTGGGTGTTTTGATCTTTCCATTTACCGCCAGGGCACTAGCCACATCATACATGGTAATGCACCTCCATCATAGCTGGAGATAGTATGTCAGGGAAAGAGCTGGCAGAAATTATGTTTGATTTAATTTCCTCCACTCTGCTGCTCTGCAGCTGGTAACTGCAAAACTTGGGAGGGTGCTATGTACACTGGTGTCTTTTTCTAAACTGGCAACAAGCACTCTTCTTACCATGCAGAAAAGGCAAAAAACAGATTTCATATAGTGTCAGAGGATGAACAGAATGATGTCAAGGAGGGACTGGAGGTGTAAAGATGTTATTTTGAATTATACTTAATCATTGTTCAAATAATTGGTCATTTTCCTTTATGTTGTTTTTCTTCCTAATATCCCCAGACAGTGTAACTTTTGCTTGTAGTTATCAATTAGGTACTATTGCTGAATCATTCACTCCCAGGTGATTCAATGTGATTCAATGTGTTTGTTGTAAAATGCTTTAGTTCCACAGGCATAGCAGGTAAGTGAATATTTCAGTTTGACGGGATTACCGATGCATTCAAAGGGATGGTATAAATGCTTTTGGTTTTCCTTTACAGCTTGCTAAAGCCAATAAAGTGAATTAATTTGACAGTACAGCTCCCACAGTAAGGTTAAGGTTCTCCACCCTCACCCTTTCATGAACATTGTGGTTTTTTCAGACTAATCTAAAATGATTGACCCATCTAAATTCTTACCTATGAAAGTCATCACCAATCCCATTTCTCATCTCCTTTGTTTGATTAGGAGAGGCTCATAAATCATATTGTAGGGAACAAAGGCAAGTCTTACTAATGAACTTTTCATTTGCATACAGAGATAAGCTGCCTTTAGAAAGAGGAAAAACATGCACACACAAACACACACTTTATACCTTGGCTGCACTGTCTTGCCAGTTTTTAGAATACAAATTGTGTAGGATCTGGTGTATAGTGATATCCACAAGTCCACATCTATACCCATGTGCGTCAATGGATGTACAAAAACCTGAGTCATCTGTTCAATTGAAGAAAGACTTTTGTCCAGATGCTTAGTCATTTTATGTCCGTTGAATTCATTTTATGTTCACACAAAGCCATGAGGTTAGCGACAGGTGTAAAGGTAGCCCGACTCCCTACCTGCTTCGTCACCTATTTAATGGGAGCGCTACAAGCCAGCAGATGGGCTGTGACAACAATGACATCACGCATGGCGCTCCATGCTGGTGCGGTCACAGTATAATGACCTTGAGAGTTGCAGAGTGACAGGTTGAGGAAAAACAAAGAGATGGAGGGAGAATGTCAAGTGCAAACTTGAGTGCTTTTTTGGACATTTACTGTTTTTTTATTTGTTTGTTTTTATATTAGCCAAATAAAACCAAAAGTTAACAGTGGACAACTCCCAGTTCAGCTTACTATTTATTGCTGCAAAAGGTATTTCAAGGCTCTCCAGCACTAAACACATCTGAAGAATTTGTTCCATTTATGTTTAAACCTTTTCCAGACTTGGGAAAGTACAAACTAGTAAGCTAATTTGGATTCTGACACACCTGTGATGTATATAGGTACAAACTGACCAAAAAGCTTTTGTCTAGAAAACTAGAGAAAAATTTCCCTACAATATCATTGAAAATATAGTGACGGATAAAAATATTCAAAATTATATTTTTTTAATATTTCAATACCCTTCTCTGTGCATTTTAGTGCACTGTGCATACTAGGAAGGGTAATGTTTCTTGTGTAATCAAGGATACCGTATGATGCTAATATGGAGCTGTAATTGGACTGCAGAAGAGCATTAGTGAGCAGTATTGGGATAAGGGGAAATAACAGGAGAGGCGAAATGAGAGGCTAATGAGACTCATGAATGAAAAAGAGAGATAAAATGATGAAAAGAGCAGTGTGCCACCAGAAGGCCTGAGTGGGATGTACAAGGAACAAGAGGGAAGGACAGGAAGAGGAGTGAGACTTGGCCAGCCATTTTGTTGATCGCCTAAACAAATCAATCAAGGCCCACTGGAGCACACTAATTGAATTACACAAATGGGACTGGGGGTGGTGCACATGGTAAAGCTGCTACAAAGCAGCGGCCAGGGTGGGTAAACCACTGCCTAAGACACTTTCTAAAATTAATCATCCATACCGGCCCCTCCTCGCTTTTCATTTACTCTCTAATCTATCTCTCTATATTTGTATTTTCTGTCTTTCTTATACTTTTCCATCCACCTGTTTTTGCTGTAATGGTTTTGTAATGGTTTCCTCTCATTAAACTCTGTTATTTCCCCGCTATTGTTGTATACATTCTGCCAGTCTTCAGATGATAAAACACTGAAACCTTTAATTAATTGTCAGTAGAGTTCTTAGCCTAATTCTTGCACATTTTAGATAGGGAAATGCTAAAATGTTAAGATAAGTGGCCAGAATGATCTACTTTTCAGTTTCTGGAGAACGTCTGTCTCAAAAACAAGTAGTTGTTGAACTCTGCCCTGGCAGATTGCTTTGTTATCTTGGCACCTCACCGCTCATCAGATCAGCCTGCAGCACGCAGTGCTGTTAACCAGGGCAGCTGTCACGGCTGGGACAAATGTTCCAGACCCACTGCCCATTACAGCCTTCTTTATCGGATGGATGAAGGCAGTGAACATACTGCAAGACAGCCAGGAGTGGGGCGCAATGAAGGGCGGGAAGTGGCGAGTGTTTGTGTTCATTCTGACAGGAGAGTAATGGGTTCATGTGGAAGATGTTATTATTACCAGCGAGTTAATTTACCTGAAGTGTAGATTCCAGGTGTGAATACTCACTGAATTTTAAATCTAAATCAAATTACTACATCAATAAAAAAAAAGGGTGTTCTCATCTTCTGTCCTTTGGCCTAGTAAAACATGAATTATAACTTGGCAGGGGCAATCCTTCAGTTTACTGATGCTCTTTGTTACAACAAAAAAGTGGACAGAGAGGCAGTCATGTTCCAGGGCATTCTCAAATCAATTCCCTTAACAGCTCAATGTCCTTCAACATTCATGCGTCCTTTTTAATTCAACACTGATATCTTTGGAAGTACAGCAGTTCTTCTTAAATAATCTGTCACACTGTATTATAAATATGGCTTATTTATGTAAAATCTATGTTTTTGTACCTGTTTTTAAGAACACACACACAAAAAAAGGAAAGTATGTTATTTAACAATTACTTAATATAAAATTTAAGGCAGTTACATTTCTTTATTTGAGTGTAATCTAGACAGTCAAACTGTGAGTGTAGCTATGAAGGTTACAAAGGATGACATCCATTTCTTTGTTCAGTTTTTCATGGTTTTCTCTGAAATCAAGCGAATGAAGCTTGTCTGCTATAGTTATTTTTGTTTGTGATAAAACATAATAGCTGGAAACAAGGACAACATGTCACAAGGCCCCATGTTGGTCCTATTTAATGAGCCCTGTTTGGCCATTTTTTGAAGAAACACTGAAAAATTGCTGTTTGTCACCAGGCGTGTCTTTATCAGTAAACACTCAGCATGTGAGCAGACTCCGTGCTTGGGTTTTATTGTGTTCGTGACAGATAATTTTCAACTTTTTATTTCATTTCTCGTGTTTCCGCTTTCTGTGATAAAAGAAAAAAATTAAAGTAAACATTGCTGGCCACATGCATTCTGCTAAGCCATAGGCTAACCAAAGAGACAGAGTGCAATTATGCATAGTAGAGCACCGCCAGTCTAAAAGAGTGGAAGTGACAGAAAAGGAGACAAAGGGAAATGGTAACAAAGAAATACATGGGTGGAGTTTGTTTTATCTTGGTGTCTTTTATGATTGTTGCAGGTACTTATTCTATTAGTCTGATAAAGTCATTTTTAACATACACAATTAATCTGGGACTTGAACAAAATGTGACAATGGAAACGCTTTTAGAGTCTTGGTATAAATCAATAAATACTTCTTAGTTGTTTGCATCACTCTTAGCCATCCTTTTTTTCTTCCCTTCTCTAAGCTGAATTTCCTCCCACTATCTGTGCTCAGAAAAAAAAAAGATTCCATATGTGTTCTTCACAGCTTCACTTTGAAATGATGGCTGGAGTATGTAATAAAGCCAGTAGGGGCTTGGAAAAAGATAATACCACCTGGTGAGAAGCCTCCACCAAAGATGTGCAAGGACAAATGACACTCCCTCTATCTCCTCGATGGCTCTTATCTTTCTCTCTTTTCTTTGTCTCTGTTGCAAGGAGAAACAGTTCACTGCTTCCTGGTTTCTCTTCACTGATTATCAAATTAAATTTATTCCCTACAATTTTTAGATCAACATTTGTTTTGTAGGAAGCAGTTGGATTATTAGATTATGAAAATATAGCAGGCTTGGGAAAAAAAAAGAAAGGTATACATAGATCACTGCTTATGATTTTGCCAAAAGAGAGCCGCCAAAAATATTATAATTCAGGGGAGGGTGTGGAGCAGACAAGCCGCTGGCAGAGCTTGTTGGAACTGTCCACCTGGAGCTGAACTTCACACAGTCCTTACTTTGTGGTCTCAGCTTCTGAGCACATTCCAACCCACCTGCCACCACGTTGGCATTAGCTGCTCCAAGCGTACATCAAACGGATCCAAATCAGATGCCTCCATAAACCCAGAGTGAGAACTGCACCACCTGCACTCTGCAGGTAGACATTTCCATTCAATTGGTGAGCTATGTGCCAGAAACAGAGCTCTGTGAGCAATGACAATGATCTGAGCTGTAGAGGGAAATGAAGAGCAAATAAAGAATGGAGTACTATAGATGGTTGTAGCTCCAGGTCTGTTTTCCTTTCTAGAAGGGTGAATGTAATTGTTTAAACCCCAATGACTACAAGACTCCTTTCTCAATTAGGCTACGGAGTCGGTGGAAGTGTGACTAATCTTTATAATTAGCCGAGATTGATTGTTTCAATTGAACCAGAGCCGAAACATATTATTCAACCAGAATAGCAGTAGTGTACAACATTGTTCTCTCTCAACTTGCAGATGTGATGGAGAAGATTATAACTTATTAGAAAGCTGCTGGCATATTGATGCTTTTTGGCTTAACATTAACGAGTGATAGTGCTGTGTTTGTCAGCGAGGCCTGGGCTGCAATCTGTCTGCTGAGCCAGCCAGAAGCCCTAATGATATCATCAGGAAGTGCCGTCAACAGCACTCTAACGAGGAATGATCTGACGCCTGGTGTTTCACCTCCCTCCCTTTTCCCCGTGTTGCTGCTGAGCTCTAAGGTTGTCTCGGATGGCATAGACGAGCGATAAAATCTACACAGAGATAAGAAATAAAGTGTGTTTGAAAAACAGAAGCCCTAAGGTGTTCATATAAAATAATAATGACCAAACAGGGAGAGAGAATGGAGGTGCAGGTGAGGTGTATGTGGAATGAGAAAATGCATTTAATCTTACTGGTCTTCTGAAGCACATCAGTCACTAAAAGAGAATACAAATGAGGTAAAGCTACCCAACCCAATGGATGCAATAAATTGTATTGATGCATAGACATAAGATGTAACTTTTTCTCATAGGAACATATCACACACACACACACACACACAAAGCTGCAAGTGTTTTTGTTTACTATGCCAGTGTTCATTTAGACATGAACTGCTGTTCATGCCTGCATATTTTCCCATGACCTTTTCTCCTCTCTGCACCCACACACACACACACACACACACACGTACAGACACAGGCATACACTCTATAGTGAGTTCTAGACAAAGGATGATTTGCTAACTTTACTACATTTGCAAGATCATCTCTAACTCTCTCCATTTCATCACACATCTTTACTTTGGTAAAAGATCTCCATTCTTAGTTTGAATTGCAAATACCAACACGGCTGCAAATTTAGTGTGACTGATTCAGTTCAACTTTTTATTTATTTAACTCGCTCTCTTTTTTTTTATCCAACGGATGGCTAAGGCTTGAGTGGAGCTCAGTTAGTGATGCCGATCTGCATAAGTGTTGCTGGGAGAAACAGCCCATGGTGCAATGGTCATGAGAAATTCAAGATATCTACCATTAAGAGGACTGCCTGATTCCTTCACTGTCAGAATAATTAATCATATTCTCCTTATTTTTCTTCTCCTTCTCTCTTTTTCTTCTGTCTCTACCCCCCTCCCCCATTTTTTGTCTTTGTTGGATGCTGTCATTTCACAGGTGCCTTGCAGATCGAAAACAGCGAGGAAACAGACCAGGGGAAGTACGAGTGCGTGGCGTCTAATCAGGAAGGCGTACGCTACTCGTCCCCTGCTAACCTTTATGTGCGAGGTAGGGAGCAACCCGGCCCCCAGAGCCAGGCATAAAAAGAAAAAAACATGAATAAATACATACATAAATAAATGATAATTAAATATTTACCTATTCTACATAAAATGTCTTGTCAGTGTAGCTTAGGTTAACAATACTGTTAAGCCTAACCCATGGTAATTGTTTCTATTCAATTTCATTTTAGTTTACTTGTATTTGAACAAAATGTGTTTTAAAAAAATAATAATATACAAGTAAAATCTTCTATTATCGGTAATATTGCCTGCCCATAAATGCAATTTCATTTACAATGACACTTCTTAATGTAAACTTATCATTGACCAACTAATGTTCTTCTCTGTTATGATGTTATGATCCATTTTGTCTTTTAATGCCCTCCCCTACTCACTTGGAAGGAAATGTGTAGCGCAACGAGCCGTATGTCTTTACTTTATCGGTTGTAAAAGACCATTGACCTGTAACTGTGTGCCCGATCAAATGTTTCCCATTTACATCAAAGTTTGGATCTAAAAAGTCTGGAAAGACTTTTTTTCCCCTCTTAACTATTAGTTATTTTACAGGTGAAGGAGCAACACGGTAAGTCTTGATTTTGATTGAGTGGCTAGGTATTATTGCCCACCAATCAAAATCTCAACTCCTTTAGCCTTCTCCAGATTTGGGGGAGGAGATCCAATAGATATTGGCTGTTGACACAGTCAACTACGTTGAATCCAAGACCAAAATAAAAAATCTTGCCTCATTAATAAATAGTATAGTTCCTCTCCTTCATTCACATACTGCGCTGGAGCATAAACCCACAGTGTTCCCCTGTTACTAAATTTGGTGTATTATCTTTACAGGAACTTACAGCTAATAATAATTTTGTTTTGGCATGTTGTAGCAAAGTGGAGATATAAAAAACAATCGGTCACAGCACTGAAATGTTTCATAGGAAACGCAATGAAGACAAAAGCATATCTTCCTCCACTAATGCTAAATGACAATGATCCCCCGTTGAGGGAGCTTTAATAAATTGAAGCAGATGCATTCTCAACATGTATTATTTATATTGTGCATATTAAATAAAGATGCCTCGGTATCTGCGCAGTTTGTTCCCTCTGCTGTGTACCAAATAACTTTGTTCCCAATAAATAATTCACAAGTCTGACATAATAAAAATGGGTCGGGGAGCTGCTTTTTCATTATTATTGCTATTATCACGCTCTGTGAAATAGGGAAGAAAAACTCAGCCGTGTGAAGCTGAAGGTTAAAAAATGCTCTATCAAGATTAGCATCTCTTCTTGCTAGTACTCGACCTGGAGGCTTGCGCTGTCTCTACTATGATTCAGTGACAATGTCAAGTAGCTATTCACCTTGTTTATAGGCAGAATGTTCATTCGAAATTATGTTCAAGCCGCCTACATGAGTCATTAAAAGGCTGTGATGGGGACATTTTATTGACACAGCACTGGGACATTTAGCAGTTCTTTTGATCTGAAAACAAACAGCTATACCCGTATGTCATTTCCTATAATTCATGCAAATATTCCATGAACACTGGCTCCATCAGCATGCCTTGAAAAGAGTACACAGGGGTCATATTTACTTAAGAACTGTTGCACTATGTAACACACTTGTTATGCTGTGATGGTGTCAACCTTTGTCTGTTTTCAGTTAACTTTTGTCAATCAATTCTGATACTTGATGTTGACTATGTTTTGTTCACAAAGCAAAATGCACTTGAGATTAGCAGCTGTAGGGATCGATTGTGAGGGGAAAAAATCAAGTCAACAATCCTGGATTGTAAAAGATGGAGCATACTGTGTTGGATTTATTCCACTACCCAAACAGAAACCAAAATGTATCAGTTGCTGATTCTCTTCTTGTAAACTTTCATTTGAACTGCAGCTGCTAATTTCATCCCAAACTGTCTTTTTTTTCTTTTCAATCTCTCATTAGTTTTTTTTTCTGTTTTATCTTTATTTTATTTACTTTTTCTGACAAATGCAAATTAGGCCACTGCAGGAGCCCCTGCTTGTGGCCATAAGGAGTCTGTGAAATTTTTAATTATGAATATGGTACATTTGATTTGACATCAGTGGCGCCACATAATTTTTTTTTCTTAGGAAGCGACTGTGCAGCCACTGGGGTGAATCTGATTGTTTTGGTTCTAAGTTTATATAAGGGGAGGGCAGACAAGTGTACTTTCAAGACGGGTGTCACTAATAGCATGGACAAGGGAAAGGGAGAGAAAAAAGGAAATAGGGATATGTAGCTGCAGCTAAACACCTTGAGGTGGCTTTTTTTACTCTCTCTGTGTTTCCCCTATTTTTCTCTTCTCCTCATGTCATTGTGTTCTGCATCAACCCCTTTACATCCCTCAGAGCTTCGAGAAGGTTGGTGTGTTTTTTCTTTTTTACTTTTTTTAACCCACATTTGATAAAAGAAATCAACGTGTTGAAAAATTTTAGCTGTATTTGCTATTGCAGAGCTCGATTAATTACTAATTTGAAATAAAAAAAAAAACCAAAAACATTTGCAACAATCCAAACTGCTAAATGATTTTAAAGGAAAAAAATACTTATTTCCAAGGAAGAAATGATGAAGGCAAACCCGATTATCTCGGGTCTTGTTAATTTACCTTTTATGTTTGCATTGTGGGGCCTTTTCTCGTTTTGCATCCTTTGGTATTGCTTCTGCACCTAAAGGCTTTCTTGCACATGTTGTCATGGAAACCCAGCACGTGGAAATTACAGAACCTGTTGCATGATGGGAGAATGTAACTGCGCTTGCATGCCTCTGCCAATTCCCTTTGACCACAATGGTCCTCTTTTCTTCCTGCAATCCCCGGGTTTACTTCAGTTGTTCCCCTTTCCTATCTTGGTTTCCTCCAGTTTTTACTCCCCGATACAACCCTTTTCTTTGGCTTACCTTATTATGTTGGTTGTTTTGTGTTTTTGATTTATGTTGTGTTGTGTGTTTCTTTCCATTTCTGTTCAATTTCTAACCTTAGTTTTCTGTTAAAGATCTTTGTCTTCTTTGTGGTTTATTTGTTTGTGAGAGTTGTGTTTCTTTTTCATACTGATGCTGCTCTGCTTCGTCTTGGAGTGCAAATGCCGAATGAAACAATAAGTGTGTTTACAGCCAGTGTTCCTGTCATCTTGTTTATAGTGATCCATTACTGAAAAAATTGGACCTGATCAGGCCTGATTGGGTTCCATGGTGATTTCAGGCAGCCATTAAGGATGCCATTTACACCGTTGTTTGGATCAATAACAATATAATGACTTCAACATCACATTTGCTGTTGCTGTGAGAGTGCTCAAAGATACTTTTTTTCTTTGAATAGCAGCAACTAAGTGTGATCGACATTGTTGAATGACAGCTGTTTCCTTGTTCTCACTCTCAGATGATACTCAGTTAAAAACAAGACTTAAAACAGACTTGAGTGAAGTATATGAAGACCATTTTGTTTGTTTGTATTTTTCTTGGGAATAATGTGATCCCTGAACAAAAATTAGAACATTAATGATATAAAAATAAGCTAAATTCATGTAGCTAAATATGAATATAGCTAAATAGAAGTTAAATAAAGATATAATGAAGTATAATAAGATAATTTTAGTAGTTTACGATAAGGATGTAAACGGAATATAATCAGATCTTTACTTTACCGTGCCGATTGTTGTGTTTGGCCTGTAATATTTCCTAGTTCAGCTACTCTCATGAATACATAAGTACATGTTTCTAAGAAGGAAGCTCAGATCTTTGCTCAATATTTTACATGTATCTCAGCAAGTCTGAGTAGGTCAGGCATATAATTCTTTCAGGTAGAAACGATAGCACATTTTCCTGCCATCAGCCTCTTCTAAGATTGTCAGCATTTTTATGTATGGCTATCAAACTGTGCCGATCTCCAGAGGTGTAAAGCAAAGTACCTGAAAGTCGTACTGAAAAAGGCCAGAGCTCCAACAGCACATTAATTAACTATTTGCATGCTTTTATAACTGTTCATATTTATAGGAATACTTTATTTCTGCAGAGCTAGAACAGGATTTGCTTCCAATAAAAAATACTGTATATCACCCAACTTTGGAAGCCTAGCATGTTTAACTTTTAGGCACTCAGACAGTTGCTGTTATCCTAACAAATATATGTAAGCTGACAACAGAATTGGAAATTGACTTTTTTTCAGGTAGCTTGCTGAGCCACTTGATTTCTAAAGATTTCATATAAGCCACTGTGAGTGTTTAAATTATGCCAAACCAGCCCATTCTGAAAGAACTCTGTGCCATCATCTTTTAGCCCTAGACTGCTATTCTTTGTTGAAGTGGAACAACAGCTGAATACATTAGGCCTCCTGATATTGTAGTTATACTGCACACAGATTTTAGTTGCTATGTCACCATGCTTCAATAGGCTGTCAAGAGTTGTTGTGTGAAACTAATTTGATCATGCCTTCAGTAAAACAGTGTCCGCATAGTGTGGCACAATCAAATTAAGAAAATAGAAAGGTTTTCACATCTGGCCTGACAAGCTAATCCCACGCTTTAGAACAAAAGTGATGCAGAAAGACTGTGCTGTTATGTATGCATGTGCATGTAAATCCTCTTGCAATGTTACATGCTTGTTCTTGAATGTGCTTGCATGTTCTGCTATGCATTTGTGCGTGATGTTGGGAAAGAAAGCTAGATTACACCTTATGTTCTCACTGGCCAAAGCAAACTCCTGCAATCTCTATTAGATGTTTGTCTGAAGGAGTCCAGAAGATATTGTCCACATTTAAATAAAGTTGCTATCAGAAATGAATTTGCTTCATACAAATCATCATTGCCTTTTTTTTACAAATGCAAATATGTGAAATTACTCTCCTTTCCAATTTGACTCATGGTATTCACTGGAGGGATCACCACAGTGAGGGGGATGTACTTGCAGTAGGATTTAGCTGCTTGTCATCTACCTGTAAGACAACAGAGAAAATGTCAAACATAAAACAAATCTCTTAAATCTAGTGCTTGTTATTATTAGATACTCCTTATAAAATTCCTGTCAGTTTCTTTTTGGTAGTAATTTCCATTTTGATGAGCCACCTATAGTGACTGTTTAGCACCGGCGCAGCCAAGGTATGTTAATACAGGCCGACCCCTGCTGCTTAAATGTAAATGCTGTAGGACTCACCCGGCAAGTGTGACTAAAGAATCTCCATACTGTGCCTGTGTCCTCAGGCAACAAGAGGGTGTAATCTCAGCTTCAAGGTGACACTAAAGGCTGCACATTATTTTGGCTTCCCCCTTCATTTTGGGGCAGCAAAATCTGCCTCACCAAAATGGCCGATAATGTCCACCTTCTGACCTCTGTTTTTTGGCACAAATCCCTCCACAACACTGCCCATTATTAGTTAGTGTAGTACTCTGGCATTCTCTCTCGACTGCTTCTCACCTCGTCCAGTGTACGACTTCTTGTCTTTCTCTCCACATTGGGGCTTGAAACAAGATTACATGTTGTTATGAGATCAAATGAAAGGTATACGTTTCTTTTATTTTCTCTCAATTCCAAATGGGCCGGCTGGGCTCCTGGTCTCTGTGAATGAGGAGCCTGTCCATGCAATTGGGATTCTTTATTTAATTTAATTCAATTATTTTGTTTTTGTTTTGCTGTTGATACTTGTATGATAGAAGAGGGTGTCACACACAATGACTTGACATATCAGACGAACATTTAGACATATCTTGCAAGCTTGTGACCAGTTATAGGACGCTGACTTTGAGATGTAGCTGTATGGTTAAAGTTGTCTCTCAGCACTTTAAGGTTTATCACTTTCTTTCTAAGTCTAAATCATGGTGTGTAGTTGTCAATTCTTAGTACTCAGAAATCCAAATTCCCCTTTCTTTTTAGACACAGGGAATGCTGTTTACAGGACAGTCCCAGATATCTTCCCTTTTTTCTGGTTATGGAAATTAGAGCAGTATCACATTCTGTACTTAATTATTAATTTTCCAAATACAAGAAAATAACAATTGCAAGTAAGTGATATGGTGTTTCTTTTAGTTGCATAGTTAAATTCCATTGGCGTACAGTTACAAGTGTTTGACAGGTAACTGGTGTTAGTTACAGTACCTCACTGTCTGTGCCATTATGGGTACTCAAAGAAAAACTGAGGCATCTCCCTGCGAGGAAACCTCATTCACTCAACCACTACAGCTCCCGGTCCATTGGCTGACCTGAGCCCCAGGGAGAGAAGAGCTTCCCAGACACACTTTGATTGGACATTTCTCCCCAAAGAAATCTGTCTGTCCTATACATTTGTCACAGTTCTTTTGGATTCAAAACAAAATTCAAGAGAACAAATCATAGCTGAAAAACATCTAATAGTATTGATGCATACCTCTGTGAACACAGCTGCACTTTGGTACTGTCTATGCTGTCCGGACGTAGTCATTTTTGTGTTTTTGTTTAATTTTATTTGTTTCCTTTCATTTTAATTTGTGCGTGTGTGTGTCTGGAGTAATGCTTTTTTTAGGAATGAATGGCATGCTTGGATGGGCTTGGGTGACAATTTTTTTTGGATTGTATTGGTTTTCTGGTGTCTGCCCAAATTGATGGGGTTGCACCCGTATATGTCACTCATGCCATAGCAACACCCATGCATGTCTGTGTGAGGAATGGGCTGCCCTTTCACCTTTGTTGTTAAGTTAGGAATATTTGGTTTTTTTTGTTTGTTTTTTTGGATAATAATGATGCAGATATATTTATATAAAGCCCAAATGGTGGGGAATTTTTTGTCTTTTTACTACTATCTTTTTTATGCTTTTATGTAAAAATCTCCCAGTCACTACATGACGATGTCATGATGAAACATAACACCTGTCAACTAAAATGTTAATGTTGAGACGCCATGTTTGCTATTAACTCAAAGACTAGCATGTTTTAAGAAAATAAACGTAAAACTTTGCTGACTTTTTTTAACAGTTTATGTACCTCATAAATATTTGCCCTCAAGGTCTGATAATGTCTTGCCCAGAGTAATTTGGTATGTAATTAACCTTAACAGTAAACTGTTAAGACAGATACAGAGCAGTTTAAAAGATAAAAGAAAATGACAGATGAAAATCGCAAAACTAGCTTCCTGTTATAAAACTAATAACACCAAATGGGTTTTCACCAGTTTAAGATCCCATGTAATGTCCACTTCCTTTAATCTACCATAAATTTTGCACTTGAACCGTGTCTGTATTTTCAGTAATTAGTGATCGTGTCAGCTATCAGGTAAAACTCCTCTCAGTGTGTATAGGTAATATTTGTGCACTAATTTAGTGTTGAAAATGAAATTATGCCTTGAAGCAATCTTATGAATCCCATTTGGATCGACATGGTGTATATTGGAATGCTATCTATCCTTGAAGCCTTTTTCATTCTGCAATCTAGATTGCCCCCTCAGTTCGTACCTTCCTTTCCCCACATACTAACACACAGACATACTCACACACACACATCAACTTCACCAAACCCGGCACTCTAGATCCAATTGCACAGAGGTGCAATGTTTATGGTGGCGAGTAGGGGGTATGTACCTGATTCTTGATTTTAAGCCCCAGTGTGTGAGACTTCCAAACCCACTTTGGAGCCATGATCTATTTTTCTTTCTTATTATTATTGTTTTAAGTCATAGTTTACTTATTCTACTCCCCCACTTAAATCCTCCTTTTCCTCCTACTCCTCCCTCTCTTTCTGACAAACCCAAAACCCTGCCCTTCCCTGTTGCGTATTGTACAGTATGTCTGTGTGTCCATCTGACTCCCTCTGTCTGTCTGACTTGTCTGCTGTCTTGCTGCTTGAGTCTGTTTTGTTCTGCCTCGTGTCTCGTCTCTCAGCGCTGTCTTTCCTGTTATGTCTGTCTCTAAAGTCATCTCTTCCATTTAGTTCCCTTTTTTCATTTTACTAATTTATGTCTCTCTTTTTGAACTCTGCATCCCAACAAACATTTTGACATTTATTAAATTGAGTGTATCTGGTAACTGTTGTTAAACCTCAGAAATAGAATTTATTTACCTCCTAAATAATAAATAACTCTTGCTCGTGATATTTTTGTGTATTCATGCCCATGTGTTTATTGTTTAAATATGTTTAAAGCTGCTTAGAAATTATTTCTTATAAGTTATTATTTTCCAAACAACACATTTACTGGTTTAACACGACATAGTGCCTGAACACACACTTCCAAATTAGGGAAAACTTTTTTGATTAACTTAATTTTAGGCTGTGAGGAAAAAAAATGTTTGCAATATGTGATCGTTAGTCATCTTTTTGTTTATTTTGTTAAGCAAGTAAGCAAATTCTTGTATGTCAGTTAATGTCAAATGTTTGATGGGATGCGTCTCATTAACACACTGTTTTTGTAATTTCATACTCTTTCATTCTTTGATTTTTACATACTGTACACACGCACACTCACACTACACCACTGCAAAAAGTGTATACATTTATAAACCTAAACATACACAGAGATGCAAGTACATTGAACCTGTCACACCCTTTCTTTGCGTCTCAGGTTCATTATCCTTCCACTTCAGTTTGTTTAAGTCCTGTTCATGACCTCTGAGGTGCTCCCCGTCTCCCTCTCTTTGCTGTCATTCTACCTTTTATTCATCTCACTTTTCCTCTCCTGGCATCTATTTCTTACTCCCTGAATCTCTGCTCACTGTGGATCTAGTTCTGTTTTACTCCTACACTCTGTGATACTTAGCTCTCCAGTTACAATTGCTATAATTCTTTTTCTGTGTATTTGTAGGCACACACGTTGTTCTTCAATACTTACTTTGTGTTAACTGGGACTGCGATGTGACAATGTGCCATCACATTTTGTCACATTAGCTGAAGAAAAAGTTTACACAGCACTGAGGCGGGTTACCCCCCCTTTACCCTTCTTCAACCTTCCCCTCTTTTTTTCTCCCTCTGTCACTCTTTGCTACTCTGTTTCCTTTCTTTCTATCCTTTCTTCGGATGTTATATCCTCTATTTTGTACTTCTACTTTCCTCTCCAGTCGTCTTTTGTCTGGGCATGCTAGCGACCCTTCAGTTATATTCCTCTATGCATTTTATCTCAAGTTTTTATCTGATTTTGTTATCATTTACTCCTTAATTTATCTCGACCTATTTATGCATGCTGTCTGTGAAACTGATAGCTGCATCTATCAATGGAACCGTGTCAGATCTTAATAAGGCTTTGTCCAGTGGATCTACCCTAAACCACAAAAATCTGATTAAAGTTTCTCATCTTTAAGATAGTTAGAAAATAAAAATAGGCATCAAGTGCACATGTATCCTAGAATGTGGTTAGAGACCTCACAGAGATGGTCAACATAGTTCAGTAACCCTACACTTCCTGTACTATGGGAGAAGCCTGCAATGGCCGACTTCCTGTTTGGCGTGAGTGCCCGAGAGGACAGGAAGCTCCAGGTTGCCATGTTGGGCCTATGTGACAGCAACGTCACATGGCCTTTACTTCAGAGCTCATACTTTAGGATCAGGTTACACTGTAGCTTTGTATATCTTAGTAGTACAGTGCCAAAGATGAGAAACTCATAATAGATTTTTGTGTCTTTAACTGTGCTGTGATGGGTCAAATATTGGTCAATGGAACCTTGTTGCTATGAATTGTTGCTTAATTGTTAATCTATTTTGTTGTTGAAGCAATTCTATTAGTTTAGTTCCTTCTTATTATTTGTATATTTTGTTTTCAAAGTCTAGTTTGATTTTTTCAGTTCTCATTTATCACATTGAACCTATGTGTTGTGTGCTTCCTTGAGAAGGGTCCATTTTCATTGGCCTCTCTTGTTGCTTCTCTTTTTTCTCTCCTTTTTGACTCCCTTGCCCTCTTTTGTCATCTTGTCCCCTTCCTCATGCCTTCTCCCAGTGCGGCGGGTGCCTCCTCGCTTCTCCATTCCACCTATGAGTCAGGAAATAATGCCAGGTGGCAGTGTGAACATAACATGCGTGGCAGTGGGGTCGCCCATGCCTTATGTCAAGTGGATGCTGAACTCTGAGGATTTGACACCAGAGGATGAGATGCCAGTGGGCAGAAATGTTCTTGAGCTAAGCAGCGTCCATGAGTCAGCCAACTATACCTGTGTGGCCATGAGCAGCCTTGGCATCATTGAATCTGTGGCACAGATCACTGTCAAATGTAAGTGATACATGCGCTTATGGCATTTCGTAATCATAAGAAAGACTATCATTTTAAAATGCCCACATATCTATTTTATTTCTTTTTTTGCTAATAAGGCACAGTTTGAAGCTTTTTGTTTAGGCAATAAATTCCATAGACTCTGCCACAGTAATTGACTCTCTCCTTCCTGTTTTTTTTTTTTTTAACCACAATAGCTCTTCCAAAACCTCCAGGTACTCCAGTGGTTACTGAAACCACTGCCACCAGTGTTACTATTACCTGGGACTCAGGAAACCCAGACCCAGTGACATACTACATCATACAGTATAGGGCCAAGTCCCCAGACAGCAAATATGAGACAGTGGATGACATCACCACTACACGTTACAGTATTGGTGGTCTTTACCCAAACACGGAGTACGAAATACGCGTGTCAGCTGTCAATACAATCGGGCAGGGTCCTCCCAGTGAGCCAGTTGAAACAAGAACTGGGGAACAAGCCCCTGCCAGTCCACCAAGAAATGTTAAGGCCCAGATTCTTCCTCAAAACACAATGATGGTGCAGTGGGAAGAACCAGAGGAGCCCAATGGTCAGATCAAAGGCTACCGAGTTTATTACACCATGGATGATGCACAGGTCATGAGCCTCTGGCAGATCCATAATGTCCAGGACAGTATCATCACCACTATCCAGAGCCTAGTCCCTCACGAGACATACACTATCAGAGTCCTTGCGTTCACCTCTGTGGGAGATGGACCATTCTCCGAGGCCATTCATGTCAAAGTAGTGCAAGGAGGTAAGATCATACAGCCTGATTTAAGTGCTACTTCCAAAGTGCTTTTTAAAATGTATTTGGTAACTAACTGTAGGACTTGTTTTATTTCTCAAAATGTTACATTTCTGTAAAACATGTTGTGCCATCAGTAAAAAAGAAATTGAGCTATTTTTATGTGGCTAACCATCTTTTTCTCAAGCTCACCAAGATTACTGATATAGCATTAGCTGCTGTGTGGAAATGACTCACACATCTTTAAAGTTTGTTTGACTGGGGTGGTTTAGTAAAAAGCTAAATGGTACAAACTAGCATCCTGTAAGACAATGAAATAACTGTTAAACAAGATGACCTCATTCATGCTGAGGAAAAGATGTGTCCCAAAATTCTACATTTTCCGAAATGTCTTCTGTAATTTCTTTCTCTAATTACCCTCACCCCTAACTTATCATATGCAGTTTTGTCCTTCTTGTCTTGGCAAATTCCTTGTAACATGACCCCTGCTGTGTTCTTCAGTTCCAGGACAGCCATCCAAATTCCAGGTTGGCGCTGTGTCTGACACCAGCATTGAGCTAACCTGGGAACCTGCTTATGAGAAAGAAGGAATTATAAATTATGAACTTCGCTATGTGGAAGTCAATATTGGCACTCAAGTAAGAGTTTGCTTCAAGCATGACATTGCAACACTTTTCTGAATGTTTTCAGTTACTTATGTTCAAATTAACAGATGAAGAAAACATTTGGACCCACAAGATCATATGTCGTGGAAGGTCTTCGCCCAAATACAGAGTACCGCTTCTCCCTGGCAGCCATTTCTAACAAAGGCATTGGAGCTTTCACAAATGAAATTTCACAGAAGACCTTGCAAGCCAGTATGTAGAATTTTTATTCAATCTTCTCTTATTTTCTTTGCAGCTGTGCTAACAAAGAGCTTACCCTTTAACATTAACATCTCTTACAGCTCTTATATCTTTGTGAGTTTGTTCTACTGTAATCTTTCCCCACTTTTCTTTTACCTACAATGTGCAAACTTTACTTTGATATAAACTGCTTTATCACCTCAAAGTTTTGACTTTTTGGATGAGAAATTGTTGAGTTCAAAGCTTTGTGGATACATAACATAATGATTCATTTGTTGTTGCCAAATTCTCACCTAAACATGAGGTGTAATATATTTTTTATATAACCTATTTTTTACGTTGGAAATGTTTCTTTTAACTGTCTATGAAGTGGCATTTATAAGGACAATTGCAGGTAAAACTATGGACCAAAGTGCTGACTACATCTATTAGACTGTTTTATTCTTTTTATTATCTTTTTTAACTTTACTGTGGTGCAACAATATGAGTGTCATTAACTCTGTCAAACAAAGTTGAAGTCCACATGGACAGACTTTGACAGTTTCTTCATTTCCTGTTCACTTTTATTCATATACCCATTTCCTTTTGTCAACAGCAAGTGCACTTAGCACCTGGCAGGCACAAAAAAAGTCGATTCCCCACAAAGACTGCCAAGGCTCTCAAATGAAATATTACTTAAGAAAAGCAGAAAAAAAATAGTCACCAATGTAATGGAATGCCTACACTAAACTGTATTTGCAGAAAATGCCTTCTCCACTTTTAGTCTACAGAATTATAACTAAACAATTTAATCCAACCACTTATTATTTGCAGTAGACATCACGTAACACAGAGACAGGTAATATTATCTATTCTCATCCGAGAGTAGGTCGATTTACTATTTCCTTGCACTATGATTCAGGCAGATAAGAGAAATAATGTCATTCAGCACTATTTACTAATGAACATAGAAAAAATGCTTATTTGGTTGCTCTGGGCAGAGTCATTAAGCATGAGTTTTGGCCCAGTTTAAGACTTTCTTATATACTTTGTTTTCTCACTCAATGTGGTTTACAAAGTAAAACAAAGAATTAAATATTTATTGGATGACAAGGCTCTTACAGTTTATCTCTCCTACATTAACACCCCATATAAATATTTCAATATAAAGAACATTGAAATTGTGGCTGGATTTATGAGATTATAGGTGGATTTGAGCTAATAAGAGTGGATTTTGTTGATACATGGGTAAGATTAAGACAAATGTGCTTCTGGAGTGACCACTTTTGTTCTCATTAAAGTGACTGCTTTGGAAGATGTTGAGTTTGTGAAACCACTTAATTTTAGGGGAGCCATGGTGATGGGAACAGACTTCTGTTAACACATTTTTTGTTTCTACCAGTGCAACTTATTGACTATGCCCCCACATGTGAGTGTAAAGGGGGGGGGAATCAATCACTTCACAATTCTTTGTGCTACTGCGAGATGGCAGATCTTCACTGACAGTTCAGTCACTGAGGAAATTTCCATTTGCATGCAACTTCACTCCTATCCACTTGGGGAGCTGTTGGGAGGTCATAGTTGCACTGTTGATCTTTGATCACAACAAGCATGAAAACACATGTTTAGCTGTTACCATTGGTGTCTTGGCGTGTCTCAAGTGTCTGTTCACATCCTCACCTGTCAGTGTGTGTTTGTGGTTTCCTTGCCTCTGTTTTTGCATTTGTTGCTGATTTATAAACTGCTAGCAGATGGGATTGCAACAACACAACGTTTACTTTTACATCACCTTATTCAAGCTCTTTTTCTCTCTTTGCCAATTGATCCCCTATGTATTGGAACAGAAACACTCCTTGGAATGGCTTGACATTACCTTCTTACATCAACTTCTTCTTTTTTTGTGTGTTAAATATTTTGTTAAAAGCTTGAGTTGGATCATTTTATGAATATTAATTTTGGGGTAACTTTAAAAGAGTTTTGGTTTGACATTTCTCCATACAGCAACTTGAGATTTCTGTTGGGTTCTTTCATGACTCTATGTCCACCACAGACACAAGCAAGCACAAAATCTCTGGGCACACCAGAACCACCTTTGAAATCCTTTTCTTTTCATTTTGCTGCAATATTTTCACCTTGAACTGCATAGGTTTCTCATCTCATACTTTTCAAAACTCTGCACAAGTAGGTGTAAATTACACAGACTGCTATGACAGCGCTGAAGTCAGAAAATCTAAGCCTAACTTGGACTGAATAAAATGTTTTCTCCAAAAACTAACTGTTGGACAGTTTGAGGTAAGTGATTGTGTGGTAAATGGTTTCAGTCTGCCACGTTAATTTCTCTTTGTTTTTTATTTTCTTACAGAAGGAATCTTAGATTAACATTTTATTATGTTTAATCCATTTATTTAGTATTAAACTAATCATAGATACCAGAAATTGTGGTGTCTTTATGCATTGAAGCCCGGGAGAAGCATTAGCCTTTTACCAATTACCTAAATATTTCAATGTATTCTTAAACACATTTTATGGTAACAACAAATTGCATTTAATGTATGAACATTCAGATGCAAAGAAATACATTGGTTCCAATCTGTCTGGACATTCATTGCTTATTTGAATACATTTACTTTAAAACTTGCAAAGCACATAAATGAATATCTTGAAAAGGGATGAGCTACAAGAAAAAGATAGGAAAGTCAAATTTTCTGCAGTCAAAAAAAAAAACATTTCTATGTTTCCTTCTAAAGTAAGCAACAGCATAGAGGATCCAGGCAATTTCCTGTTGCCTGTTGCAGAAGTTTAACACTAGTAGCAATTTCTGAACCATTTCAGAAAATTGCAATTCTTTGGAATTGATGACTGTGTTTGGCAGACTGAAGCTTTGTGCCACAAAACAAAAAGACAGACATAAGAAAAAGATTTTCCCAGCTGATATTGTTTGTTGGACTTTTTTTTGTTTGTTTGTTTGTTTTTCAATATTATCAATGCTGGAAATGTTTTCACTGTTGAAGTTTGTGCTCAGTCCTAGTAGCATTACCCAGCAGGCTTGTCATGGGGCCACTCTGTCAAGAACATATACAATATAAAATTATTATGACACCACACTGTTTTCTTTTGTTTCTGAAATGTTTTTGACAGCACCGGTCCTTTTTCAGAAGAAAAGCCTCATGTGTTATGCTACTATTATATCAAACCAAGTTAAGATCATTTTCTGCAAGTGTTCAGACGTGGCCTAGTGGGTCCATAATTCGAGAGCTGGGAAGGCACCCAGTATTTCATTTAGCTGTTACCCAGTTGCAATGCATGGTAACAGAACTTAAGGCAGAACCTGGGAGTGGGTGTTCGTGGACTACAGGGCCCTAGAATAGCAGATAAGAATCCCATTTCATAGCGTCAGAATTAATTTCATGCTTTTGTATGAGCCAAGGCCTTGGATTGTCAGGCTTTGTTACACATTTAGATTATACCTACAACCTGCCAGTGGCCAGTCAAGAGCTATCTCTAAAATTAAAGTGGCAGATTCTAAATCCTCTGTATTTAGCCAAACAAGCAGTTTAGCTCCCCCCACTTACTGTAATTGCAGTAGGTTTTTAGATATATTGGAATATTTGTGTGAGCTACACCATGGCCATTTGACATTTCAGGGATTAATTCTATAATGATCTACAAATACCAACATTCTGTCATTTGAGGCTTTGGATAACATGCTGTCTACACACAGACGTGTTTGAAGTCTGACCTGAAAAAAAAATTTGCAACTTTATTTTTTTAACAGTTAACAATAAGCAATTGTGCAATAATTTAGACCCGTAGAAGAAGTTGCACAAAAAAAAAAACTTTAAACAAAGATATTCATTAGTTTTGCCATTGGTGATTGACATTAAAGCTCCCGTTCACATCACCACAAACTTAGTCAAAATGACAGATATGAATTTGGATATGACTAATTTTTTGTCCGATAGCATTTCAGAAAGTCTTTCAAGGAAGGCTTGAAAGAAACTCAAGTGAAACCTTGGCTGAGTTATTTCTTTTGTGGCTGTATAGTTCTAGTGTTCATAATCCTACTACTGGTCTTCATGGTATATGCACTTTATTAAAGCTGTGCCCCATCCAGACTTAAACCCTTATCAGGCTTGGAGATGTCTGTGTGCTGTGATAGCCCAGTCCATGTCAGATTCGTAGCCTTTTTCGTACCACAAAGATTGAGAACTGAGCAATCGTTTTTGACAGGGAGAGTTTGCAAATACAATATGGGCAAAGGAAAGGCTCTGAAAGGCTCAAAATCCAGTAAGACCTTAAGTAAATAAGCCCATTGGACACAGAGAAGGGTTTTGAAACTGTGGCTGCGGCCCTGTCTTATTTTTCTGAGCCCAAAGATTCAGTTTTCCCTGGGTGGACGCCTTGATACTCAAAACTCCTAGTTTTTATTTTCATTTTTAAAGCTGTTCTTCCCAAAGTGATATTACAGTCAGAACATTATCATTAAACTTTTACGAATTCCCCTATACAAGCTTTTACTGTTTCTTACTCTATTCTTGTGTCTTGGCACTCTCAAAATGGCAGCAGGCTTCCCAGAGATGCGTAGGCTATGAAATGGGATTTATTTGTATAAATTGTCAAGAAAGAAGGATGTTTGTGAGCTCGGCCAAGTTCACAACCAGAAAATATTTCTGTACTGAGTACCTCCCATGGCTTCCACTCTCACAGTCTTGTGGACCCTCAGGCCCAACAATACAGTATTAAACAGTCCTTATAGCACAGAGCCAACCCTTTCCCTACTGCTAACTTCAAGGTGGGTTCCAAACAACTAGCTGTAAGTGGATAATAATTAGTTGTGCCTGATTCAATAACAGGCATTGATATAAAAAAAATCATCAAAAGCTTTTTGGTAGTGAAAGTGTTGCTGCTCACTGACTTCAGAGTAAGCTTTCTCTGTAGTCAGGTGCTGGTGGTAAGAAAGTCTTAAAATGTTGTGTTTTTGGGAATCAGGTACGTATGATGCAGGCAAAGCTTGTGATTTTTGTTTGTTTTTTTCTTTTCTTATAAGTTGTTTTTTGTTGTTATTGTTGTTTTTCATTTTAAATTTTTCCTCCATGTTTTTTTTTTTCTTTTACAAGTCATTGTGAGTCATTTGGGTTACAGAAAGCTTCTTTCTGAGTGCTCTTCTTCAGTTCATTATATTTATTTCCTGTTTTGGAATGACAACATTGCTGATTTTTTTCCATATTTAATCCCCTTTTTGTATGTGTTTTTTTTTTTTTAATCCATGTTATTTGCTTAAATTGCTGTTTGGGATGCTCTTTTTCATAATAATACATTACTTTACTTTTAATTATTGTGTCATGTAGGATATATCTGCTTAACGGACAAAATGTGTAATAATGAACTGGGTTTGCTACATTTAGATTGGAGCAGTGTATTGTGATATTAAATTATCTTTCTGGGACAGGAAGATATACTTTCACAGATATTCTCTCATTTATATAATACCAAAATGTAAGTGACAAGTGACAGATTACATCACTCTCACAACACACTCTTTAAACAAGAACAAGTTGTTTCAGAGCCATAGCACAGAGTGTGATTTTAAAACTGCACAAATGAAGATTTTAACAATGATTAGCTTTCAGGACACTTCAGTAACAGTAAAACAGGTTAAAGCTATTAAATATATCTGTTAATTTGAAGCTTTTGGTATAATTTACATTTTCTTTTAGGTTTTACTCTAAAATTTGTAATTGATCTTTTTTTTTTTAAGTTGTTTAATGATAGTTATAAATGTTATTATATTTGTTGACCTAAAATAGCATCTTCCTGTATATCAGGGTTGTTCAGCTTTGGTTCTTTAGGGGTACAATCCTGCAGTTTTTATCTATCCCTGTTCCATCACACTTGACTAAAATTAGTCATTGTTCATAACTTTATTTAAAGTCCCTGGCCAGCAGTTGTTGAGGATTTACCTTGGACACCCCTGGTTTAGATAATCAGGGGACTTAGTATAAATCGTAGGCCCTGCTGATAGTACCATGATAGTTGACTAAGTTAATGTTAAGAGCTAAATAACTAATCCTACAATAGAAAAAACTGCGTTCTTGGATATCTGGTAAAGCGAGCCATCTCGATTCATTATTACATATCTGTTTGCGGTTTTTTATTTATGGCTATTGTGTTGGCATTTTGCTTCTTTTTCTTTTTTCTTTTTTTTGCTTGTTTTTGTTTTTACTCTTTTAGACTTGAAATTTTAATTTGCATTATTCTTATTCTTTATTTGAGTTTTGGATTTTCTTTTTGGTTCATTTTCTTTATCTCTCCCATCTTTTTATTTTTTTGTTTTCACCCCTTCCTCCCTGGTCCCCATGCTCTTCACCTACCCCCTTCCTTCCTGTCCTTTCCCCCCTAACCAGAGCCCTCAGCCCCTCCTCAACAAATTAAATGCAGCAGCACCAGCTCCACCAGCCTGTTGGTAAGTTGGCGCCCTCCGTCTCTGGAGAGTCAGAACGGTGACCTGACGGGGTATAAAGTGCTCTACCAAGTGGTGGGCTCATCAGAGGGGGCTGGTGATGACACCGAGGTCATGGAGGAGCCAATAGTGCCTCCAACTGAAGAGCAGATATTGCTGCAGCGACTGGAAAAGTGGACCCAGTACCACATCACTGTGTCCGCCTCCACAGCGATTGGGTCAGGCCCAGAGAGTGAGCCCCTTATCTGTCGGACAGATGAAGATGGTAAGGGAAGTGTGTTTTCTACACAGACTTTTGTAATATATGTACATTTTATAATAAAAGCCTTGGTTTAAAAACAGATAGTAAAAAAAATATTGTATATTTGTTATGCACCAGGATTTTAGTCCTTGAGGAAAACCAGGTTAATGAAACAGCATGAGTCCCGCTCTGTGTGCTTGCTGATTGCTGCAGTAGTGCTCTTGAGGATGCAACACAGGTCACTGAAACAACTAAGAGGCCACCAGCCATCATAGTGTAAACAAAGCTATGAAATTTGAAAAATGAAATCAACCAGAAGCAATAAAAGGTCAAAATCCTTGCAGAAACACCATATGTCAGCGTCTTACACAATACAGCTGAGTTAAATAGCAGAATGTAAATCTCAAACCGAGAAGTGAAGATGTCAGAATGTCACTGCATATATCAGTCACTGTTGAAATACTGTCACTGACTTCAGTCTTTCATAATCTGTTTCACACCATTTGCTACAGTTGTGTTGTTTTTTTTTGTTTTTTTTTTCTGCAAATGCCCACCCAAGCTTGGCAAGTTTAGTGTTTGAAATACCAATAACTATGACCCTCTTTTTTCTGGTGTTATCGCAATAATGCTATCTGACAGAAGTTCCCTTTGAAGAACTAACTATCCAGGTTTAAAGGTGGCAGAGATTCTGGTAATAAACAGGACTAGTTCAAAATGGAGAGGAAATAAGGTTGTGATTTAGGGTTGAAACACTCAGTGTGTTTGCAAAGGAGAAAATGGAAGCAGTCCGAGAGGAAGACTTTTATTCATTGCACATCCATCTCAGATGAGCACAGTCCATGCTACTCTGAATGGTCTGGAAACAAGGTCTGTCATAAAGGTCGTCATTATGACTGAGAGGCAAGGCTTTTCACAGTCCAACACTTAATGAAAGGGTGGAAGTGACAAGGGAAAGTGGTGATGCTCTGTGCATGTGTGAAGGGAGATGTAGTGTAGTTAAAGCAGCCACACTTGTAATGTTATAGTTTTTAGTGTCTGTTTTTTATGTTTTTATAGTTAAAAAAGAATATATATACAGTACATACCTATATGTATTTTGAGGAATTTAATGTCTTGCTTTTTTTTAAAGGATGAAGAGCCTTTTGTCAAATATCTAAATACAATGAATAACAACTGCAATGCTTCAATAATATTTTCTGATTTCTGGATTTAGTTCCTGGGGCTCCACCAAGGCGGGTTGAGGTGGAAGTTGTCAACTCTACAGCAATTAAGGTGATGTGGCGCTCCCCAACACCGGGCAAGCAAAATGGTCAGATCCGTGGCTACCAGGTTCATTACGTTCGTGTGGAAAATGGCGAGTCACGGGGCCTGCCCCTCATCAAGGATGTCATGCTTGCTGATGCCCAGGTATGATCAGCTTACAGTCTCGTTATTTATTGGCAGTAGTTTTAGAAAATGTTATACCTCTTTTTTTCATCATAAAGACAATGAGCTGTGTAAAAGTGTATTTAAGTTGTGGCTTTGTAGAAATTTCACTGAGGTGTCAGAAAAAAATACTTGCCCTGTTCCCTGTTAGATGTCATTTTATATGGCGGCGGTATTATTTTTTATTTTTTTGCCTCAACCCACAACAAGAACTATAATCAAAGCATCTGTCGTGTTTTCTTCTGTCTTATCTCCATGGCATTTATTAGACATGCTTTCAAACAGCTTGTGCCATGAAATATATGATTGTGTGCATGTCTCAAATGTATTAAAAAAAACTTGAAGGAACACTGAATTTGGTACCTTCTTGGTAAGTCTTGGGGTAAAATTACCATCAAAACATTTCACCATCAATGAACCTTATCAGACTGACGTGTTTTCCTTTTACAAAGCTGTAAGATAATTTACATTCAAATAGAATGTAAATGGAAATGATAGAATTAACACAAATGGAAAGATGTTATTGGCAAGTAAAGAATAAAGAACTACTGTGACGTGAATAACTAAGAAGAATAAAGTTTAAGTAGTCCAGTGCCACCAGTATAAAAATGAATATCTGGAATTTTCAGGAATTGTAATAATCAAAATGACATGGGATAGGAATATATTAGCACAGCAGTGATTTTCCAGTAGTTAAGAAAATGCTAAAGAAAATATCTATTTATATTTTTCCTCAGAAACAGCGATCCCATCATCAAACCCTACAACATTTTACTGTAATGTCATTACTGACTGCATTTACGAGTAAAATCCTCTTTCCATGGCAACCAGCAAACATATGCCTCTCCCAAACTTCAGCCTCTTTTAAGCTTCAAGCAGCTTTCCTTTCTCCTGACCTCCCAAAACTAGTGACCTATTTTTGCTACGCACACTCTACTCCCAGAACTCCAATATCCCTCTTTCACACAATCCGATTTCTTCCATTTTTTTTCTTTTTTCTTACTTAAAAAAAAATGTTGCTCTTTTTCTCTCTTTCCTGCACTCTCCTCTTTGGCGGGGGGGTTAGTGGGAAACGGACGATACAGCTGAATATGTGAGTATGAAGCTTCTCCTGTGTGCTTTGTGTGCCTGAAACAGAGACTATTGCATCAACCTATTTGGATTTGCCATTTGTGTGACCCCATTCAGGTTTTATTTTTTTTATATATGGTCAACAAAGTGGCTCAGCAGCTTTGGTTTGTCTGCCTGGCCAGTCTTCTTCTCTACATGTCACAAAGGAAAATCAGGCAAACGTCTGCTGCCAGTTAGCGTGTGTAAAAGATTAGGTGATGCAGTAACCACTGGCCACTGTGCCCTGAATGCTAATGCTGCTTGTATCTTGCTGTGTGCTAAAATAGTGTTTTGTCTTGTGTTCTGATGGGTTTGTTTTTATTTAACTTTACCCATTTTTTGTATTTTTAATTTTATGTGCATTTTAATTTTAAGTGTGGTGACTTAGTTTAAGCATTAAACTTAATGCAGTGAGAGCATATATTGCAGAATATGTTTTAAATGTGCAAATTCACATCACATGATAGTCTTCCCACCATCAAAATGCATCCTTATTTTGAACCCAGATTTCTGTCCCTGTCCATCTGAGTAACATGAATTCTGGGCAAGATAGTACTTATAGCTCATTTACCTCTATTGACTTCCACCATCCCTCCCTGCCAACCTGCCTGTTAAAAACCTTATTCTGCATTCGTTCAAACCCTCTGCCTTGAAAGATTCATTAGAATTGATCGGAAGTCTCTCTTTGAAGAGGACTTGAGGAAACTTAATGGCCTAGGTAAAAACTGCCAGTGAAAGGCTAGGATGTATTCAGCATGCATTTATCAAAGTTAAGTTGTTGATTGGGATTTTGCTGAAGGAATAAAGGAAGGCCACTTTCCATTTACATTCATAATGTCCCTCCTCCACCTCTATGGAATGGTCTCCCATTACACAGGGGGAAACATTACTTTTAATGCATGCCTCCTGAAAATTCATAAAGACCAGGAGACACTTAGATTAACATTCTGCACAGGGCAGTTTTAGCTGCACAAAGTGGGGTCAAATCATGAAAAATTCAAACCACATTCTGACATTTCCCTGTTCTGTCTCGTCCATATCTCCCATAGGAAATGGTCATTGAAGGACTCAAGCCAGACACTACTTACTCCATCACAGTGGCAGCATACACCACCAAGGGGGATGGCGCTCGGAGCAAACCCAAAGTGGTGGTGACCAAAGTGGCAGGTCAGTAAAAAAATAAGTTATGCTTTTTTTTTGTTGTTTGTTTAGTTAAGGAACATATATCTTCATGAGGCATTTTATGCACATTTTTTTTATGTAAGTGAAGACTCTTTCATCTTTCTGACCATTTTTTTCTAATCTTATTTGTATGTAATACACAGTCCTTGTATACAGTCTCCTATTTAGATACAGGTTAGGCTGTTTTTACTGGTTTCAAACTACATCAAGCTATGTACAAGCAGATGTTGGCAACTGTGAGAATTCATTGGTATTTTTAAGATGTTTAATCTTCAATCAAGGTGTTCATGTTAAGAACTTTGCTATAGAAATACATGACTGAGTTAACAGCCTATTCAACTGCTGCATTAAATGTGAAACACATCTAAGGCTAAGTGGATTTTAGCTTATTATCAGTGTTGCTTTTATCATTTCAGTCATGCTTGAAGACTTTCCACAGATTTTAGAGATCAAGGGCTTCGTTTGAGTTACTTTGAGATTTTTCAGGCAGATTATGACAGCATGAAAACCCCTGTTGGGTCTTTGGTTTCGGCTGTAGGAATAAAATATTTGATGGCTGATGCCTCCACTCTACAAAGCCTTTTCTTTTCATTTTTAAGTTTTTTAATCACGAGTGAGCACAGTTTGACTGGGTCATGTGTAAGAAAGATGAACGTCATTGAAGTTGCTCTACTAGTATGTGTAAAATTTTTCTCAAAAATGTAAGATGAATGTAAGTGCATCACTGTGATGCATCAATGTCAATTAGCTTTTTGTCAAAGAGAGTGCAGATATCGTCCACACTTACACACTCACTGGTTTGCATAAATTCATTTATTCCTAGTAAATAATCAATATGGAGTTTTTGAGTGTGATTTTTGGCAGGAATTAAAAAATCCTAACAGATTTATCAACTGAATAAAAAAAACAACATCTCACAAATAATTAAACTTCCTCTTTGGTTGGTTACCGCTTATAACAACTGATATGAACTAGGCCTAGTTAACATCGCCCCTGACTGCCAGAGGAATATCCCCAAAAGCCCCCAATCCTCGATTCCACCACAATATAAATTTTGGAGCATCAGGCCGTACCAAATAAATTAGTTGTTCATTGGATTTTTGACTTAAAAAATGGGAGCAAGATCTTTTTGTTTTGTTTTGGGTTTTTTTTTTTTTTTTGCCTATAATAATGAGTTCTTTGGATTTTTCAAAGATCAGCTTGCTGATCAGTTGCTTGGGCTGTAGTAAGTATACACAATTGAGGACGTAAATATAGAATGGGGGACCTATTGCATATACATCATTGACTACACAATAAATTCTTCTAAACACACAAACTTTCTAAACAGATTCTTCAGATGCTGATAGGTATGTGTGTCTTACATATGCCAAGGAACATGACACTGGTAAAGAGGTTTGAGTGAGTGCTGTCAGTCAGTCTGAGTGACACGCCATTCTAGACCTTTCTGATCGTCTCCTTTTTTTTAGAACAAAGTTTTTTAGAATAAAGGAATGTTTTTGCCAAATGACAAGATAAATAGACTAAGAGAAGGGTTAGAGATGAGAGGAACAGAAAAAACAGAAAAAATATATATCTTGAATTCCAGTGTAGTCCTAGACATCTGAGATGCATCAAGATGTTTCTTGTTTGTTTTTAAAAGTCCTTTGATATTGAGTTAACATTAGCTGGCAGAGAAAGAAATGTGAAGGCTTTTGCTCGTAGATATCCAAAAAATATGAGTTTGAGTATTATTTTAAGAAATTGTAATCTTTTGTACATAAATAACACATTTTATTTAAAAAGATCAATCTTGTTTTAAAAGAATGAACATTAATGTGTAAAAAGTGTCATATCACTTCTAATTTATATCATAAAAAATGCAATATATTATGAAATAAAGGCAAGGCAAGTTTATTTGTATAGCACCTTTCATGTACAGGACAATTCAGTGCTTTA
>JBAMIG010000015.1:9269616-9292362 GCA_037177335.1 Kiunga ballochi
TCTCTTCAGATCTGCTTGCCTTATTTTCCAAATTTATAACTTGCATTTGTTTGTGTTTTTTTACAAGATGCAGCAATATTTAAGCACTAATTAAGTTGGTTTCTATCAGTACCCTGATATTTTATTCTTTTTTTAAATGTTCTTTCATTAAATGACAGTCACAATATTTACTTGGGCTGTTGGCTGTGCATTAATCCACCATGCATAAATAACATGTATAATCACTGATGTATGTATATATGCTTTGAAAGTTATTTGTTTTTTTTTTCACAAGAGTACAATATGTGTTACTCCTCGTTCTCAGTCCTTGTTCTCCCCTTTTCTTTCTCCTCTTTCACCACCACTGCTCCATTTCCATTCTGAACCAACGGGGTCTTTTCTGTGCTCAGAGATAACGAGGAGAATTAATTAAAGCAGTGCCAAACAATGGCTCAACATTTGATCACCCTCTTCTCCCCCCGAAAGAATCCTCCGAGAGAAAAGCATACTTCTGATTTTTCTTCCCCCCTTTATGTTCTGTGCTTACCCACAGATAGACTTCTTCCCTTTTAAATGGAAATATACAAACATCAGAAATAGGCTTTTGAAAAATCTGGCTTGCCTTATCAAAAAGAATCATTTTGTTTCTCAGGCACATCCACTGCGGATGGGGGGATTGAAAATGTGTAATTAGATGCTAGTTTATTTTTCTGTGTTCACTGATCACGTTGATTGCAGAGAAAAAAATGGAAGCATGGTTAGAAAAAATATACAACTGGGAGGAGGGGTTGTGGTAAAGAGGGGGATGAGAACATAACATTGTCTTTGGTTGACTTTGTGCAGCGACGGTACATTTTTGGAAAATAGTTTTTTATCTTTTTTGAGTGGTAACTGATAAATAAATAAATAAAAATCTCCAAACCTTTTAGGGCTTATGTAGGTTTATAAAACCCTACTACCAAACTTTTACACAATAGATAACAACCTATGACACTGACAGTGCATAACGGATGTATTTTTATGTATGTAAGATGCTAATTTCACATGTAGACAGAAATATTAGCAATAGACATACTGACATACTGCAAATATGTTAGTTCTCTAACACATTGTGCAGTGCACACACAAATTATGCAATCATTTTTTTGTCATCTTCAAACTTTCTATTCCTGCTCTCTCACATAGACATATAGAAATAAAATATAAATGTACTCATTTCACTCATGCCATTTGACACATTTTCTCTTTGAATTTAAGACCAAAAAATTCTGACAACTGAAATTAACTAGCAGTTTTTTTTTAACTTTTTCTTCAAGTCCATCTTAATGCTTTCTTACATTTATGAATGTCTCAGACTAAAGAGGGGACACCGCCATCTGTAGGCTTTGTTAGCTTATTCACAACCTTCAAGATAAAAATGAGGCCTGATATAACTTTACAATGTTTTTTTTTAATCAGATATGAAAAGAAAAGCTCTTAAAAAAGTCCATACAGACAAGGAAAACTGATTTGTCATGACCTTTAATAATTAAAATTACTATTGCTCATCAAGAAGGTCAATCGTGTGTGTGCTATGACTCTTGTCAAATATGTCCAGAGGGTGACATAGCATCTAGTGTCATCTCCATTCATTACAGATACAGATGCTTTGTAATCCTCATTTAATTGAGCTCTGCATTGTTCTCTGTGTGTAAAATAAATTACCATCACTAATGAAGACTGTCAGAACAGAATTGGGCTCCTCTTAAGTGCAACAAAAGCAACCAAAACATGGTTGACCCCTTGTGACATTGCAAGGATTTTAAGCACCGTCAGTGAAGGAGAGTTAAGGATGCTTAATGTGATTATGCCGATTTGCACGGCCAATTAGGCTGGGATAACTATTTTTGTGAGGGAATGTCAGGATTTTGTTGACTTTTGACCTCAATACTCAACAAGAAAAGAGGCTCCTAACTACAAATATAAAAGTGTAATGTATTGCTAGGCTACATGCTAGGACAGAGCCGCGATCCAAGGGTGTTCCATATTCCTTTACATGGCCTCAGCATTATGCTACTAAAAGGATTAGTGACTGGAGTGCACAGCAGTGCTGATAATATTATGGCAGAAGCAACCCAATATTCAGTGAATAGAAGAGTAAACCCAAAGGGTAAGAAAAAAGTTAAAGCTTGTACGGTACAATTTGGCGGAAGTGCATATTGGAAATGTAGCTGAGAATGTTTATTTGTGATTACGAAAAGGTTGAGGGTATTTATCTTGGGACTTGTGTTCGTTGGTCTGAGGGATCCATCACATGAAGGAAAGGATGCCTTGTTTGCTTTGGACATGCAGGCTGGAATGGAGCAACTCACACAGTCACTCAATATCACTCACATTTCTAAACATTTGATCCCCATCCCACTCACATCCCCTCCCATTAGCCCCCAGGTCAGGGCTCCATTAGAATATACACAGACAGTGGTGAAAAAAAATGGCTGTTAGATGTTCAAATCTTTAGTTATATATATATTTATGTGTTTTTCTATTTTAAAAAATGTAATGTTTTCATCTTTGTAATGTCTTTTGGATGAAAATGTAAGTCTGGGTTAATGGTGTCTCTGCTGTTATTTGCTGTAGAATCATTTTATTGGATCCAAATTGGGGCCGGTGTTGAAATCTTTGAGATTTATTGTTTATATTGGCAGCAGATATAATGAAAGCAGTAACTGCCTTTGATTATCTTCGGAGAACAAAGGATTTTTGTTAACTCACACGTTCCACTGATTGAAGGAGTAAAAATTGTATTTGTTTTTAGGTCTTTAATTGCATAAAAACCGTCTATTTTTCATCGTTTGTCATTTTAAACCAATTGCTTTGTTTCAAGCCATAATTGGCTCCAGTCTCCTTGTTTCTATTTGCCCATTAATCCATCAGCAGCTCGACAAAATGAACGTTTCTTTCTCTGTGGGTGTAGCTTCTTCTTTTGGAAAAATCATCTCTTATCAACATAATTAAATATTTTGAGCTCTGGCCTGGTCCACTCCAGAAACTGTAACATCACAACTCAGTGCACTTTTATGTTTGACCTTTATCGTGTTGTGCTCAAGCTTCCTCATCACTAAAACCAATCTGTCTTTGTTGTGTAAATGAGAAATCGTCACCATTAAATGTGTGCGATTTTTATGTTTTGATCCCAGTTTGCCTCCAATGCTCTAATGAACTGGTTTTCTCTTCTTTTCCTGTGTGGAATCCCATGTCTATTTTCTGGCGAACAGGTATGATGAATCATCCTCCTATCCCCATCTCTGAGCTGGCTGAACACACAGAACTTCTCAAGGCTAACGACAACCTCAAACTCTCCCAGGAATATGAGGTGAGTGGGCCCAAGGTTCAAAGGGGGAAGAATATTGATTTCTACCTGATTGTGTTTTCATTGTAAAATGACTGTGGAGTCTCTATGGTTATATTATGTGGCCATGTTTTTTTTCTTTTTATGTCTTGTAGTGCTATTTGTTGGCTGGACTGCAGCTGACTATGTAGCAATAAATAGATATCATCAAATGTTTTTATCTGCGTAATTTCCTCAACATAGTATTTAGAGACAATCCCATATAAATCTGGTCTTACATGTGAGATGTGGCTGAGAGCAAAAGTTGAATGTTGACTTAAAAAAGAAATGAAATGTCATGCTGCAATAGTCAAAGAAAAAGGGGTATGAGAAGGAAGACTACAAATTGGAGATTGAGCCATCTTGAACATTTTTATTGAAAAATCTAATGACTCGCTCAATAAGGGGATAAATAAGTGGCTTGAAATTCTTCAAACACGTCCATGAACTTAGACTAAAGATTTTCTTTCTCCTAAAATAGAGATATAGGCTGTCTTCTTACGCAGAGCCCTACGCTGGAAGCCAGGCTTTGTGTCTGTGTGTGTGTGTGTGTGTGTGTGTGTGTGTGTGTGTGTGTGTGTGTGTGTGTGTGTGTGGGTAAAGAGAAGCTAACCGAGCTGTCTGAGCAGGGAGACTGCAGCGGTTATAAATGACACCAGAGTTGATTAGAAATCAGGAGCGCTGAATCAGCTCTCGTTTGCATACAAGCAATATGCCCAACTCGCCATCCCTAAATCACCGAGCCTGTCGCCCCACTGCACGCCAGCCTGAGGTAGGAATGGGGTTGACCGGCATAGATTGCCGTCATCATGCCTGCTGGTGGATGTTGGTGGATAATGACTTCTCATAGCAATCCTGTATTTCTTGGATATCTATTATTCATAAATCCACATCCGGGCTGCATATCTAACAGACAAGCTTGTTCCATCCAGTGAGACGAGGTACGTGATGCCAAAGTTGACGCTACAACTTCTAATTACTTGGTGCCGTGAGAGTCTTAAACTACCCGCTCATCTCTTTCTTTTTTCTCTCCGGCCGCCTGCCCCCTCACAGAACTGCCCCATGGGAAAAATAGATGACCAAATTAAATAGAGAAGTGTAATTTTAATTTTGTTATTTTCTTGATGAATGGCTGCTGGTCCCAGCAACCCCGCTTGCCAAGCGCAGCTTTACAGTGCTTTGACTGATTGGTTTTTAGCCAGGCGGGATGTAAGGGAGGAGGGATAAAGGGAGGGAAGAATGGAGAGAGGAGAAAGATGAGGTGGAGAGACTTTGTTAATGATGAGAACTCTGTGCGAGGAGAGAGAGCGGGGCCTCACAGCAGGCAAATGGTGATGAGAAGGAGATAATCTGATGCACAAATAATAGTGAAAAGGAAACTGCATTTCACCTGATGATACCAAAGATACTTCTCTGCTATTAAGAAGTCAGAACCTACAGCAGGCAACATAAGCTCTGGCTTTTGGCTCATAAGAAATTATTATAAGATGCAATATTGAGATGTTTTTTCAAACCATTTCTAAAGATAATTGCACCTCCAGAAATAGTATTTGACACTGATCCAATTTATTTTGTTTTTTTTTATTTGGTTGAAAAGCAAGTATTAAGAAAAAGTAGTCATAAAATGTTCACAGACATGGTTTTTATATATCTAAACAGAAATTGTTTCAAGAATGTGACCCCAATCTTCATATCCACACATACAATTACGTAACACACCGAAGCTAAAGATGGTCTCGAAAGCAAGGGAAAATTGTGAATTAATAGGTAGAGGACTGTTAAATAAAAAAGGGGTGTAAACATCCGAGAGGGAAGAGCAGATGAAGAATAGGATAAAAAAGAGGAGTAAAAAAATGGAAGACTTTGAAGATGAAGAGATCAAGATAAGAAAAATGGGGACAGAGAAAATAGAAGGTAGCGTAAAGGAAAGAAAATAGCTGAGACTAAAACGGAGGAAGCATGCTGCTGTAAAGTTTACACACAGATTGAGTTTCCATCAGGTTTTAGCCTTTGCTTTTCCTATGGCTACGACTGAAGCATCATTCAAAGCTCCACACCAGCTGAGCAGCAGATGCCACACCAACGCAGTAATAATGAAATCATTAAATGCTTAAAAATCCTGAAAGGCAACATGAATTGTTCTTAATTCCTAACCCCTGCTGAATAACAAAGTGTTCTCGCTACATTGACAGTCGTATTTAAACAGAAAAATAGCAGTTTTTTCTTTATAAGTAAAATTGTCTTTTCAATCTCTCCCTCTTCTTTCTGACATTAAGGTTGTATTGTTGAAGCTCAGCTCCACTCACGGCTCCTCTGATTACTTCTTTCTGTGTGCATGTTGTTACTGTCTCTGCCTCCTATCAGTCTATTGATCCAGGCCAGCAGTTCACCTGGGAACACTCCAACTTGGAGGTGAACAAACCTAAAAATCGTTACGCCAACGTCATTGCCTACGACCATTCCCGTGTCATCCTGGCTCCCATTGAGGGTAAGGCTTACCTTCACACACCGCACTTAGCTGAGCTTCTGAAAAAAACTACAGGTTAATGGCTAATTCTTCATTCATAGTCAATGTAAAGACTGAAGACATTGGTTGTGGAATATATAACAAAACAAATGAAGCGCTCCTTGAGGGCTGATATTCAAGGTTCAGTTAGATGTATTTAATAAAAAAAAGAACTTGTTCCTGTTCATCTTGCTTTGTAGCAGTTCAGCATTTTATGCAACTGAATTATTTTGGGAATGAGGCAAGGACTTGTTTCAGCTCATCACAGCGTCCAGCACTCACATCTCACACTCAAAGAGATCCAGGTCCCATTTGTCTCATCAGATCTTCCTCTTGCTTTTGACTTCTCTCTAACTATCCATCGGCAATAAGTACTCTGAATCTTAGAGCCTGAAAATCTCTTCCTTTGACTCCTAAATCTTAAGGGACATTGTCAGAGATACTCACCCTTCATCACTAACATTGTTCTGGTCTTGCATCACCAGAAGGACTCTGAAATCTTCACAGTATTTCCAAACTCTGTACTCAAGAGGACTTCCCTTTTGTGTGAACTAACTGCTCAAACTGGATTTGAAAAGGACGTCTCGCAGTAGTCAGGCCAATTTTGTAGAGCCACAACATGCATAGCAAAATTATCCCCCCCAAAAAAACACCTCGTCCATAAATACATAAATTAATCAAGTCTGAAATTTCTATTTTACACTGCAGTGATTTTGCTATTAGTCGCAGCAGTAGAACAATTCATGCACACCACCATTCTCTGTTCACTTAGCTATGACTAAAGCCAAAGCACCACAGTCAAAGTGTGGTACGACGTGGTATCCGTTTTAATCACATTTTTCCTTCTCTTCCTTTCCCTGCTTACTTTATTTCTTTTTTCTTCTTTTTTTCCTATTGCTCCTCTTATTCAGCCTCTCTCTGAGTTTCTTTATCTTGCTACTCCTCTCCATCCCTGCTGTTGTCCTTACTGAGTCTTGACTCTCAAATCAGCCCAGTCGAGTGTTTTATTGTTTGCTGCTTGAGTGAGAATGTGTCAGTCAAAACGACGTGGGTCTTCAGCACAGATGCCTTCAGCCTGGAATCTAGCTTGAAATCCAGGGATGCTAGGAGTTGACTGAACAAAGATGGGTGTGTCCTGCCTTATCACACTCAGATCCTCAGTGTTCGACAAACTCTAATCACAAGATTATCTTGTTTTGGCTCAAGCGTCTCTTCTCCAACAAGCTGAATTGACTGAGCCTGTCGTCATTTTAAATGAACTTTAAAGGCATCTTGATAATTTAGTGACACGCAATCTGTAGATCAAAGATTTAGCTTGAGCTTACAAGTTAAACGTTTCACATCTTTTTACACAGCAAAGCACAGCGAGAAGGGGGTCTTTATGGTTAGATTTAGAAGAACCAGTGTGTCTTAAGGCAGCATCCTAAGAGGGATGGGATGTGTTGTCATGGCTGAGTGGCTGATTTTTTTTTTCTATCCTCGATCTCACACACACACCACCTGTGATGGCGGTAAAGCAGATGCAGACTTCCTCTGTGCCTGTACAGAAACATAAAGAAGACTACGCAGGTGGAAAAAAAATGTGCTGGAGCAGATAGAAAAAATAGGCAGTAGCTTCAAATAAAGCTGTCTACTTTCATTTAAAAGTTTTTTTTCTGTTTTTGTTTGGTAAAATTACTACTAAACAGTGTTAACGTGTGAAAACTGTTAGCAACATAAAAGAGGTGCTCAAAAGGAGCAGTGTCAAATGTAGCGGAAGATTGAAAAATTTAGCAGGGAGGTAAAGTTTTCAGAAGTATCATGCTAGATTTTAAAAAAAATCTCATTGATGTGTCTGTCATGTAGGTATAACTGGGAGCGACTACATCAACGCCAACTACATTGATGGGTACAGGAAGCAGAATGCCTATATAGCCACACAGGGTCCCTTACCAGAGACATTTGGGGACTTTTGGAGGATGGTGTGGGAGCAAAGAGCAGCCACTGTAGTCATGATGACTAAGCTTGAAGAGAAGTCACGGGTAAGTTTACTCTAACCCTTTTTTGGCTGATTCACTGGACTGCTTCCATTTTATTGCTTTTTTTAATGAACTGATCAAGCAAATCACTTCTTTAAAATACAAGAAACAAACAGCTGCCAACAGCAGCTTAACATTGATTTAGAGGGTTCACACACCTGCCCCACTGGTAGGTAATCAGACTTCATTTTCTAAAGGCAGTTTTGTTTTAGAGGACTGCAGAAACCGAATGGAATTCACAAGGGCTGATGATAAAACAGTCTTAACTCAGACAGTCTACCTGTACACATCTGATGAGTTCACTTTCACTTCCACGGGGAGTTCTTTATACACCTAGCTCCAGAACCTCCCTCATCCATCTTTTGATGGAGGATGTCTTTTCTCTAGGGAGAGTCTGAAGTTTTACTGTGTGATAGTTATCAAGCGGGTTAATTCAACTTTAAAGATGAAAGAATAACATTTATTATCACAAGATATTAAGCTAAAAACAAAGTTGTTGCATTTAATGACCTCTCAATCAGCTTTAACATTAGAATTCTAGACACATTTAGACATTATTGATGATAATCCAGCAATGTAATGCATAAAAAATTAGCATCCTGCTACCATATTAGTACATTTTTCTTCTCACAATCTGCTCTCAAAAAGGACTTAAAGACGTGAAATTGTAAAACAATATTTGCAACAAAGTGGATTAAAACTTAAGAAGGAAGTAAATGCTCATTCTATCACTACTACTGAATCTACAGTGATGAGATCCTGTTCTGAGAAGGCGTGGACTCGTCTAAATGTCAAAAAGCCAAGTGCAATATTTCAACCTGTCAACTCAAACCCTTGTCAACATCAACCTCACTCACCCCAGGTGTCTCCACTTATTTTCCCTCTTTCTATCGTTTTTCAATTGTTTACCTATTCTCTGTCCCGACATGTGCATTCCACTCCTGTCAAACGTGATCAGGATTAGCGGGCAGTGGAACTTGAGTGTCAGTTTGAGCAGGAAATGGGAGAAAAAGCTGGAGAGCAGCACGTCTCTTTCGCTAGCTGTCACAGCTCATCAGATGACCGCTGGGGCATCACGCCCTGAACTGAATGGATGTTTGTTAGATGGACTGCTTAGGAGAGGATGCTCTTCCTCCTGAAACACAAAGAATTTTTAAAAAATGCTACAAATGCTTACAATTATAATATTAAATCTGTCTCAAGTGTTGATCTCAGGCTCATCATGCGTCCACTACGCTTTAGGTTAAATGCCAAAGTCAGAAATGGTAACAGGAGTTGTTTTAGTTGTGGTGTTGCCCCTACATGTGTCCATTTGAATATTTTCACTTTTAAGATTAGGGGAACTGGTCACATGAAGCCATAAGAAATGAGTGATGTGACAGTCACATCTGTTCATTTAAATGGGATAATTTACTTCAATGTGAATTGTTGGTTTTTTTGGGACTGTGATGTTTCAATCAACTGTGTGATTGTTATTTATTTGTGTTGCCGCTCTACTCTATTCATTTGTGTGCTGTTTAAAATTAGTGAAAAAGATTATTTAATAGAATATGACATATTGACACCTTTCTCTGTGGCTCTGCTTTCCTCACATTTATTTTACCAGATTAAATGTGACCAGTACTGGCCCAGTCGTGGTACAGAAACCTACGGTATGACCCAAGTGACCCTGCTGGATACCATAGAATTGGCCACTTTCTGTGTCCGCACTTTCTCCCTGCACAAGGTAACATGAGTTTGCTTTCTTACAGGTATAAAGAAATTATGTTTTTATGTGGTAGTATGGTAGTAGACTGGTAAACGTACACAAATTGCATTCAGAAGCAGCCTCTATTGTTGGTTTCTACTTTTTTTTCCCTTTGGCTTATTTATAAATAGCAACACGGACACAAAGAGAATTTGCAGGGGAATTATGCTTTATTACGTTGAAGCAAATACCAAATATTTATTATCATGCTGGGTAACTCCGGATAAAAATGTTGGTATCCTATTCTTGAATAGTGTGACAGATCTCAGAGAACACCTTGTAAAAATACAAAGCCGAAGTCTACAAAAGCATCAAATGTAATGCTCTAAATCCTAGCCCATTTATCCATTCACTGCTAACAAAACACAAGAGTAACCCTTTGTCTCTGATGCCCTTCTAGTCAAAGCCCTTTTACCTTCTTCAGCTCTGACTCCTCAATAGATCATCTGTTTATGTGCATATGCCAAATTGGAGCACTTAGGTAAAGTGAGCAGAAGAGAAACTCAATATACATAATTGGCAGACTCCTCTCATGTGTGTGTGTGTGTGTTTGTGTATAGACTCTCATACACCCACACAAATTCAAACTCTGAAACACGCTGCCAGATGCATCGTGTCCCTACATGCAAGAAAGTTCTCAAACATGAATAACACACTAACGTGCACTTAACTGCACACTGAGACAAAGGGGGCTTAAACAGTGTAAAGAAAGAAAATGCTAGTATGTGCACAGTGTATGTCTGTGAAAACTCACACATAAAAATGAGACCACTTCAATTGAATTGTTGTATATTTTCAAATTTTTCTTTTGTATGAGATAGCACTAGGTAATGGACATACTTGAATTTTGAGCCGCATCCTTTGCAGAACGATGAATGCCAAAGCAAACCAGTGACAGTAAAGATAGCAGCGTATCAGCAATCATGGCACTTCATAGCTGGCTGGTTGACAGTCGGGCCCGTTTATTTTCTGCCACTCTGAGCCTCTGTCAAACCCACCGATATGGCATTGTGTGTATCTGTCCTCTACCCTTTTTATAATATTGAGCAAATGCTGTGATTTCTCACTGTATTGTTCCTACTTTATGGGATTTTTTTTATAAATGAGCTAGCAGATGCAGTCCTAGCAGTAGAAAGAAAACATGCACACAGAGCACTCACGAAGTCATGCTGTTCTATATATTCATATGCTGTACAGTTATACAGTAGTGTCTGTCCACAAACGTTTCATCAAAAGAAAATTCATTTTAGCATTTTAACATCCAGCAGCCAGGAAATAGTCTTGTCCTTGCAGTCCACTTGATTGCAGAAACAGGGAATGTCCAAAATAAAATAAACTCTGATAAAACAAAGAACATAAGAATGAGGTCAGTTTGCTTATAATTATCACACTCAGTTATTCATTTATTCAGCTAGGAAAAATTTCCCTCTGTCAGGAAGGCAGAGCACTGCACTCAAATGCAAACCATCCTTCCAGTTTAGAATTGCATGTGAGTAAAGAGAGGAGAAAAAGTGGAAAGATATGAGTGAGTTTTCATTTTTCCTTTTTCTTATCCTTTTACTGGCAAAAAATGAATAAATTCTTTGGCTCCAACCTTGTTGTTATAATGTTTCATGAGTGGAATTGAAGATGCAATGGCTCAAATAGTGATATTCCATAAAGAAAAACATTTGTGAATGATTCACATCCTTACACATTAAGCTTGGTGTAATACACATGCATTGGCTGAATAAATCATCTCACAGGGGCATTTCTTATGTAATATTACCTTCCTGTTTGCATTTTAGAATGATTTTTTCCATTTAGGAATTCTTATGACAGCCAGGTTAGTGATCAGGGCTCAGTTGGCAGAGTAGCTAAAGGCAAATGTTAATAGCTTTGGAGTAAATGAAAGCAGTCAGAGAAAAAAAGTAATATTCTCTTTATAGAGTTCAGTTCAGGAAAGTAGGTTTCTGTGAATCAAAGATATAAACTACTATGTTCAACTTATTTAATTCCAGAATGGCTCAAGTGAGAAACGGGAAGTTCGTCAGTTCCAGTTCACAGCGTGGCCTGACCATGGTGTCCCGGAGTACCCAACCCCTTTCCTGGCCTTCCTCCGTAGGGTGAAGACTTGCAACCCCCCTGATGCCGGACCTATCATTGCACACTGCAGGTTATTGGTCATTTTAAATTGTCAGGTTAGATAGATTTGTGGATTTTTGCCTTGAAATCATTGGAATGAGTTATGCTTAAAGGGATTCTGGGATCGCTGTACATGCTGTTATGACATCAGGGCCAAATAAAGATAAACTCAACACAAGGAAGGAAAATGGATACATTTTTCACTTGATTCATTATCACTTATTTAATTTAGCACATTTCTTTTTTACATAACCTATGTATAGTTTCCCCTGCCATCATTCTTCGTCTCAGCTGTTTTCCCTCCTTTTACTTTTTTTTTTTTTTACTGTCAAATTCCATCCAGTAGTCTAATCCTCTCCAATATTTTCTTCTTCCTTTTTACTCCTTAGTTCTTCCGTTTTATGCCAGAAATATTTCTCAAATGGCTTATTCAAATTGAAACCTTCCTATTTTGTCAGAATAAGAAGACTTCAGTGAGTCCAAAGCACAACACAATAATCCTGAAATTTGACAGCTTGCCATGTTGAGTCTCTATTTCCGTTCTTTTGGTGTTCTATTTGTCATTTTCTATTCTTTCCTCTTATTTAAAGTGTAACATAAAAGCAAACAATACTGGGAATATCAATTGTTAGTGTTAATTATTTGCATTAAATTATTTGGCATTTAACACCATTAGAGTATTATGCTACAGACAGAAAAACAAGTGGAAAAATGTCTGCCTTTTGTTTTCATTCATTTATTTTTTCCATTTCAGTGCCGGTGTTGGCCGAACAGGCTGCTTTATAGTAATTGATGCCATGCTGGAGCGTATCAAGCACGAGAAGACAGTCGACATTTATGGCCATGTGACACTGATGCGATCACAGCGGAACTACATGGTCCAGACGGAAGACCAGTACAGCTTCATTCATGATGCACTGCTGGAGGCAGTTGCCTGTGGAAACACTGAAGTGGCTGCCCGGAGCCTGTACTCCTACATCCAGAAGCTGGCCCAGGTGGAGAGTGGGGAGCATGTCACTGGCATGGAGCTAGAGTTCAAGGTACAAGAAATGGACCTGGTAGTTAGATAAATACCACCTGACAGACTGTTATTAGGTTTTCTTACTGTGTAAAGCACTGAAGCCAAGACAAAAGAAAACAACATGGAGACATTTATTCTTTGCATAGTTTGATCTGGTATTGGTTTAAATCAATGTTTTTTGTGCATCTCTTAAAAACTGATAGTGGTTTTTAACCAACAGCTGTAGGAGATTAGAGAAGATATGACAATGGTTATGTTTGCATGCCCAGCGGCATTCAGATAAGCTTTACTTTGAATAAGTATCGGTGGTGTAGGACACAGTTTATTAATATGATCTAAGCTTTGCAGCTAACGGGTCCGCTTATAATTAACTACCTATTTTTTCAAACACTATTGTTTGTTTGGAGCTCCCTTACATGGATCAAGTTGTTTGCTTTTGTCACAAGATCTGGCAACAGCTCTGGAATTCAGAGCAGAATAGGAAGGCTGTCGTCTAAAGTAAGAAAAAAAGAGTAACCTGATTAGGCTGATGTTCTCTTTCAGAAAAATAAATATAAGTTAGGCTTTGAAACATTATAGTTATTTAGGCACCATTAAACAAATAGTTTCTCTGGGACATAAAAACAACATTTAAGATGGTATATAGGCTACTATGTCTAACTTCTAATTACATAGTTTGAATACTCATCTTGACATGTGGCCATGCAAAGACATAACTAACAACTGATAACTGTCACTTTTTGGGAACACAGGGAGATACAATTTTACTCAGGCTTGGTGAGTTTAAGGAAAATCCTCAAACACCTTTATAAAACTTAATTTGGCTGAGACAAATGCCTGGTGGATGTCTCTGTTAGCAGAGCCTGACACAGCTGAAACTGCAACATAGTAAAGGCTTACAGAGATCCGCCTTTAATGTAGAGACACTTCTTTTGAAGATCTAATACCTTTCAGTCCCAGATAAGTATTAAACCTTACTTTACTATTGATCCCTCTGTGAGGTTATAGAAGCTGTCCACGTAATGGGATCCCAGGAGAACAATAAACAGATCTCATTTACTTTGTAAATAATTTAATTACCTAGATACACACAATGTGTATTAATATAATTATTTTGTTTTTCCAAAGCTACTCTGTTGAAAATAGAAATGCTGAGGGGCTACACTATACTCATTTTTGAGGATTTGAAATGATGTGCCTAAACAAAGAAATTGAGCCTAATCCCACAGGCATAAATCAGGTTACTTTGAGCTGACTGTAACATGGATTTCAGCTTATGTACAGAAAGAAAGGATGCATCCTTTTAGAAATTAACAATGCATGGCGTGAAAACGGATAGCTAGACAAGGTGTTAAAGTAAAATGTAGTAAAAATCTTAGTCATCAGTTCATAAACACACATCAGCTTCATGCTGCAGTCACTGTCTACTGACCTTGAATTGCATACACTCTTATTCTCAAATCATCTGTCATCTTTCTATTGCTATTAATCAAAACAGTCCCCTGCCAAGAAACAATTATTGTACTGGTGTGTTTCAACCTTTTTTTTAATTCAAACTCACTGCCATACAGCCCTGACAGAATCTCTATTGCTATTTGTAACAAGGATAATGCTGAGCTGGCTCCAGGAGTCGAACTGGGATTAATATTGTCCATTGTAGCGTCAGGATAAACTTTGTGTGAAGAAGGTTGGGAGTGCTGAGTTATTAATACGTGATGAAGACAAATGGAGGTGGATAGCAGGGCAAGTGGAGGAAGGAACATTTGGCTATTGAACAAAGGGATGACTATATGCTAACTTAGAGTTAAGGGTGTAATTCCACAGAAGACTATAAAAAGGGGATGGGTAGGAAGGCTTTCTGGTTGGATGCAGCATAGTTAACAGTTAACCCACGCAGGGCAACAGCAGAGAGAAAGACTCCAGTTAAAGGTTTTTCAGTGAGGCTGCCAAATCGTTACCATCTTGCATGTGGTATTCCTGAAAAAGCAAGCATGTTTATCAAAACAATTAATATTTACCAAAAATACTGAGCAAAATTCTGTAAATTAATAACAACACAAACAAGCTAGGAAAAAAGATAGCTACTGGGCTAAAGGGATCCATTTCTAATTAAATAGCAAAGGAATTATTTGAGATTCAACAGCAGAGTTTTAATTGGGATCCTAACAAGGAGACAGGAATCCTTGTTGATTTTAACCAAAAAAATAATGTAGTAATTTTCAAGACGTTCATTTCAGCCTAATTATTGTATAGAAGTACACAATTCTGAGAATGGGAAAGAAAAATAATTGTACTAATATTTTCTACCACAAATTGACATAATTTCCTGAGGGCATAACAAACGTCTGTGATAATTTGGTCAAAGTCCCGCAGAGAAACATTAAACCCTAAAAAAATTCAATTATACACTGATGTATCCATTTATCTGTGTTTAAGTTAGTTGTTTGAGGGTGACTTTTCAATGAAGTTAACAATTCATAATCACAAGTTAAAAACAATGAGCGGCCTATAATAAGTCAAATTCTAGTAAAATCATTTAAAAAAATTAAAGTTGTGATAACTATACTAGATTTTTTTTATATCATTGATGATAAGAAGTTCCACAGAGCAAGAGCAAAAGATTAGACTTCCTATTTTCTAAACCACAGTGAATGCAGCATAATCTGAGCATGAAGTTGGGAGGTGGTGACGAAAGGGAGGCTTGAAAATCCCACTGTGTGCAGGAAGTGTTGCACTGCCGACCATTGTAATCAAAATCACTCTTTGTGATGTGTTCAGTCCTGGGGGCTCCAAATAAAGATGATTTTGGGTTAACCTCAGACACTGGAATATTTGCTGTCAAATACAGAAATATATCTTCTTTACATGTCTATTTCATTTTGTTTTTTGTGGGGGTTTTTTACACGGTGACATGCAAAGTTTAAGCAACTCGCCCCAGGATGTCCCCTTTCTCAAATTTTTGAAAAAACAAAAAAACAAATGTGGCGTTAAGTTAAAAGCAAAATTGATGTACATCTGGAGTTATTTTTGTGGAAGTGGTTGCATTGACCTTATCACAACACACAACTTGTTTGTCAGAAATACATCAGACTTATTCAGATACAGATTTTGAATGTTGTGGTACAGAAGCAAGCATGACTGTCTTTTCATGAAGGTTATATTTATGCATGAGTCGTTTAACAGTAGAACTGTGCGCTGCAGCTCCAGAGACTGTTAAATCTTCCTGAAGGTCTTCGGCTGTCGACTAGGTCTTTAATTTGCCTTTCTTACAGTTCTATGGGTAGTTCTCTTGGAAGGGTTTTCTGGGTCTTCCAGGCCTTAGATTAGCCTCCACAATTCCTGTAGCCTAAAATCCCTAACCTCATTGCACACTACAGAGATGTTTTCTTAAAAATGCTTTGCTGTCTTTTCGTAGCTTTTATGGGCATCAATTTCAGTGTGCTCAGCAGCTGTTCAGAGGAAGCCATGGTTTCTGATTGGAAATAATGTGAGACATCAGACATCAGAATGTGCTTTGCTATTGTCCTAACATGCCTATTTTCGTGATTGTCTGAGAGTTTAAGATTATTTTGGGGTTCCTAAAAGGCATAGTTAAACTTATTTTTTGCTTGTGTAAAAGATTCAAATTGTATGCTAATTTTGCTCCAAGTGTTGGAAGGAGTCCTAAATTACAGGTCTGCTCTTGAGATCTGCTCAACTTTAAATTCTAAATAGTTCAGCTCCAGCAGTTTCAATTTTCTATTACGGGTGCCCAAGCTTTTATATGCCACTAAATACTTAATTATGCATCTCCCTGCTGCATTTTGACTTGTGTAATGTATGTAGATCATCCAGCTGACCAAACATACTGTAATATAAAAGAGGGGTAGTTGGCAACGATAAATACAAGGTGTCTGTGGATCTGTGGGTGCCAGCTCTGGCTCAGATCCCTGCATGCTGTGTGGTGTTTGGTGGTGTAGCCCAGGTACTCTTACACCGTCAGGCCATCTCATGCTTTTCCAGGGGCTTATGAGACACACATCAAAAGAAGATTCACAGACAGGGCTGAAGGAGGATGCAGAAAAGAAGGAAAATTCTGGATATTTTCCAAATAACCGCTAACAAAGGTGTAGGCCTACTAATGTTATAGAGGAAACAAAGAGAAGACGAGAGTTCAGTGGATAAAAAGCAGAAAATAAGAAGTTATCCAATATAGATTGAAGAAAAAGCTTCCATATTTTGACAGCCAATGAGAGACAGAAAATAAATCCAGATTTTCAGTGGGGTTAGTTGTAGCTTATCTCTTGTTGTATTTTATGAGGCTGCATGTGTTTGTAGTGGACCAAGCTTTTCTGTCTGAAAGATACTCTCAACTATCTGACAAAGGTGTCTTCTATTTACTGGCTAACAAGCAACCACACATACACAAGTACTCTTTGTTGAGCTATTGAAGCCAAAAGGAGGCAATCGTAGGACTTGCTGACCCATAAATTCCCACTGAGGTCCTTATGACAATGGTGATGTAGCAGTAGTATTTTACAGCTAATCATTATATAGCGTTTTTGTTTGTTTTTCCAAGCATCCTATGTTTTTTGCACACATACCACACTGCCATTATCAAAAGCACAAGTGACCCACTTTTAGAGGAGTTGTCTGCTTGGTACAGACTTGATGCAGAAGCTTGTTAGTCATCGTGTATGGCATATTTTCCCTCATCACATATGACCCTGCAGGACCTCACAAGTTGCAAATTGGGGAAAGTTTTTTTTTCTCCTAAATTAACAGTGTTTTTTTTTTTTTATAATAAATATTCCTCTGAAGCTGTGCCACTAATGCTTATCCATGAATGAAAGATCAGATTAAACTGGGTCAGCTTTATCACAGTCCTACATTGATATTTTAGGCATTATGGCTGTCTAAAACCTGTTTTTTCTCCCCTCCTACACACTTTCCATCTTCATCATCTTCCACATCTATTCTTTCTCTATATCTATTCTCCCATTTTTGTTAACTATGGTTATAATGTGTTCTTTTTCACAGCACTTTCCTTTTTTTGTTTTTTGCCTGAATCTTTTTCCTTACTGTTCTTCCTTGTAGGCATTAAATCATCTCTCCTTCTTTCCTCACCAGCGTTTAGCCAACTCCAAAGCCCACACATCGCGCTTTATCAGTGCCAACCTCCCCTGCAACAAGTTCAAGAATCGGCTGGTCAACATCATGCCCTATGAGACGACGCGTGTCTGCCTGCAGCCAATCAGAGGCCTGGAAGGCTCTGACTACATCAATGCCAGTTTTATAGATGGATACAGGTAGGAGGGCTAACATAGTGGGGAAATAAAAAAAAGAAAAATAGGTTTTAACTTGGTTTTCTTATAAACAGGCAGCAGAAGGCTTACATTGCTACACAGGGCCCTCTAGCAGAGACCACAGAAGACTTCTGGAGAATGCTCTGGGAGAACAACTCCACCATTGTAGTCATGCTGACCAAACTTAGAGAAATGGGACGGGTAGGACTTTGATTTAGTCATTTATAAAAGCACATATAAGGCCTACTGAATTAAATTAAAATGAAGAATTTCATAATAAAATTCTGAACAAATTGTTTTTGTCAGCTTTGTGTGAAAACATTTTACTTGTTTGAACAGGAAAAGTGTCACCAGTACTGGCCAGCAGAGCGCTCTGCCAGATATCAGTACTTTGTGGTGGATCCCATGGCTGAATATAACATGCCTCAGTACATCCTGCGAGAGTTTAAGGTCACAGATGCCAGGGTAAGAGACCATATTATAAGTCTTTAGTGAAGTTTATGCTTTTAACATGTTGAAAATTGTCAGAGAAAGAAGACTCAATTTGGTGAATGAAAGTAGAATAAAAACACAATGTCATGATGGGAGACAATTTTTATTCCAATTTTGTCCACCAACAAAGATAAAAATACAAGATAATTTTATCCATCATAGCAGAGTTTCTGTCCTTCTGTAAAAGCCTGAACTAAATTATTCATCTCTTAGATAATTAGCAATTATTCTGTTAACAAAGGCTAAATCCAAATACCTTCACTTGCATCATTCATGCAGCTTCAAGTGTCTTATACTATATTGTGCCAAGCACTATAGTGCCAATGACCCCAGTTTGTTGGTCAGATTTTAGGGACTGAGCCAATAGTTTTTCTATTTATTAAAGACAAAAGACAAGAATTAGAAGAATCAATAACAGAGGGATCACAGATGTCTTTGCATCAATTTTACACAAGGGTCTCAATTTGTCATCAAGAACATCCATTCATTATCACAATACTTTGGGTTGCTTTCATATCTGCCCATGTTTACCTCTTCCATTTAGGCTTTATGACATTCTACCCTGACTCGGTCCAAACACATAACACAGCCGTGGATGGTATTGCAGATTTAGGGTTGCTTTTACCAGATGGATCTAAATCTCACTCAAATACAAGCCTCATTCAACCAGATGTGTGTCCTGTCATTACCTTCTGTATTTTATGTGAACTGCAGTTAAGTTTTGTAAAATTCACTTTTAAAAATGTACCTTTTAGGTTACAAGGCAACAGAACTGATTGATCAGTTCAGTTGCTACGGGTCAGGAACTGATCCGTAGCCTTTTGTCTGTCTCATTCTGCACATTTTATGCTAACCTTCCTGTCTATCTACTTTATATTTACAAATAGCCATTAAACAAAATATCTTTAATGTATTGGCCTTCCGCCGAACGGTGGTGCAGTGGGTAAGCGCCGCCAGTTCGAGCCTGGGTGTGGGTCGGTATTGAACTGGGAGCCTTTCTGCGATGGACTGGCGTCCCATCCAGGGTGTACCCCGCCTCTCGCCCGTTGACTGCTAGGATAGTCTCCAGCCCCCCCGCGACCCCGTTAGGGACAAAGCGGTAGATGATGGATGGATGGATGGATGGATGGATGTTTTGGCCTTCCATGTCACTTTTTATTTGATAAATGCTTTGTGTAGAGTTTGTGCTTAAATTATAAATGATTATTTCAGTATATACTATTCATGATTTTATCTTCATCAAGTTACCCAAACTTAATATCACATTTACAAGTTTCTGAATACAATATCACACATAATTCACTAAAATCCTCTACAGCCTATCTGGTGACATCTCTTATTGAGAGACCTTTGTTGCTGATGCTGTGGCGTTAATATTTATATTTATCAAATAAACTGATCACAGTTTGATATATGTTTCTACTATACTGTTGTCCCCACCTTCAAACTTCAGTAATGGATATTAAAGTACCATCGATGGTTCCATAGAATCAAAGAGCTCTTAATTATGGTGAGCACCAGTTTCAAAGTTTTTTAGCCTCCTTGAAAGCAACAGGTAAGCAACAGAGCTGCAGTAGCACACATTGTGTTGGTAATATGGAAAAAATGTATGTATGTACGCAGAAACATTTACTGTATATATGAGAATACACATGAAAATGTGAAGTCTATACAAAATAATCAAAATGTAAACTTGTTGCAGTTGGATGTACTAAGTTTATCATCACGGCAATGAAACAAAGCAGAGAGATGGAACCGAAGATAATCTGGTATTTGATCTTAGATAGGCTTATATGTTAAAGTTTTAAAATTTAAAAGGTTTGAGCTGATTTTACTGATTATGTGTACTCGTAAAGGGTTTTTGGTGTTGGTTTCAAGTTTACATATTGTTGATGGATGCCTGTTTGCCTTTTTGCTTAAAGTGTGTGTATGCGTGTACCTTCGCAGGCCTTTGCACTGTAACAGCACACACTCCACGCAGTAATAGCAGAGACTCCATGCCTCAACTCTCACATCTCGCGAGCCAGTCACGTATTTAATCACACAATTTGACACGCCACGTGGGCCCTCAGGTTGTGTGTTAAATTTTCCCCTTTTTTTCCCTCTGCTTTTTCTTTGGCATGCTTGGTTTATTGTGTTGCTGTCTTTGCCCCTTTTTCATTTTTAATCCCCCTGCTGAGGCTAAATGTTTCTGAGAGACAAAAACAAAGGCAGTGAAAGAATGAAAATAAGCAATGCGTCATAACACAGGGAAACATGAGAGGATAAACAAAGAGAACTGGTACATGGAGCTTAACTTATTAGAATCACTGTTTTTGTCATGAACAATTATATTGTAGAGTAGATCTTGGTGGCAGTACAAAAACATATCTACAGGGGGAAAACTGGTGGGGAGAGTCAAGAGACAGATTATGTAGGTCTTAACATACAGTAGCTACCTATTGTACAAGCTGCGCAGTCACCGTCTGCTTTAGCCTGCTGGTGGTAGAGGAGGATAGTTATGACTAAAGGGCAACTGTGGCGCATGTAGTAGAGCGGGTAATTTCCTAACCAGCAAGTTAGTAGTTCAAATCCTCGCTCTGGTTTCCACATGTCGAAATGTCCTTGAGCAAGACACTGAACCCCCAGTTTCTCCCAGTGCTGCATCACCAGTGTGTGAATGTGTCAGTGTTTATGTGAGCACATGGGTGAATGTGTTGAATAGCTCTTTGAGTGCACTAATGTGTAGAAAAGCACTGTACAAGTACAAGATCATTTGCAAAAGTCTAAATGATTTTAATTCATGACAAGTTTTTATTGCAAAGTCTGATATGAATACCTTCAGACCTACACATAATTTAGGTCTGAAGGTTTGAAATTTACATTTGCGTCTGAAAATGTTTAGTTTGTTGAATCTTTAAAAGTACATCTCTAAAAATGTATTTTTTTTACTCATCAGATGTGAATAATGCACGGTGGCGCAGTTGCTTAACACCGTGTCCTCATAGCAGGAAGGTTGCTGGTTCAAGCAACGGCTGAGGGAGATCCAACTGGGAACCTTTCTGTGTGGAGTTAGCATGTTCTCCCCAGGTTTCTTCCCACAGTCCAAAGACATGCACTTTAGGGATAGGCTGATTGGAGACTGTAAATTGTCCATAGGAGTGTGCGTGAGTGTGTGTGGTTGTTTGTCTATGTGTGTTGGCCTTGTGATGGACTGGTGACCTGCCCAGGATGTCCAGGGTGTACCCCGTTTCTCGCCCAATGTTAGCTGGGATTGGCTCCAACCTGTTCAGGGAATAAGCGGTAGAAAATGGATGGATGAGATGTGAAAAGTGTCTTATCTTTTTCACCATAGTGTAACCTGTTTCTCACTGGCATAAATCTGACACAATTAAGTTTTATTTTCTTAAAACACGATTTTCATCAGCTAAAAAGTAGGATTTCTGAGAGACAGGGAAAAAATTATCCCAATTGCCAACCTCCTCAGATGGTGGTGTTGAAGAGTGTTCAGATGGAAACGATGTGTGAGAATGGCACATCATTTCTAAAGTGAAGTCTGTTGAAGAGAGAAGTGAGACACAACTAGACGAATGAACACCTGGTTGTCTTAATTGCTGGTGGCATCAAGCGGAGAGCCTGCATGTGCAAAACTGCTCGTCTCTGCTGACTTTCCTGAAAAATGTGGCAACTCAAGGCAAACTTTCTTTACAAGGACACAGGTATCAACTGTGCATTCTCAAAGTCAGTAATTAACTCTCTTAAAATAAAGCAGATCACTTACCTTGCCCTAGTGTGATGCAACTTCAAAGATAAAGTCAAATGTTTTTCTTTGAATTGGAAAGCTTTACGATTGCTTTGCCATTGAAACAAAATTCTATGTCTGTGTATAGGATCCAACAGTTTAAGGTCTTGGTTGCCAGTTTTCATCATCTAATCAGTCCTGCATAGCTGTTACTCTGTGTTTGCCACATACCCCTATTGCTCTGCTCATCCATCAGGTCACTTCAGGTCACTTTATCGATTCCATCAAAGCTTGATGCTATCAAACATGGCATCAGGAAGATGCTGACCATGGCAGATACACAATTGATTAGCTTTAACCAGGGCCTTGTTGTGACACACGCATGAACATGTCCTAGCACAGTAGGGGAGATAATTCTTTGGTTGGACGTATTGAAAAAAATTGAGAAAGTATTAAACACTTTGTAACTCTAATATATATATATAT
>JBAMIG010000015.1:9298627-9327427 GCA_037177335.1 Kiunga ballochi
CCCCCCCCCCCCCCCCCCCCCCCCCCCCCCCCCCCCCCCCCCCCCCCCCCCCCCCCCCCCCCCCCCCCCCCCCTCGATCCTTTTAATATTTTTCATATTTTCAGACATTGTGGACATTAATTTTATTCAAAATCCACTATGATTAAAGTATACCTGTAAATAAACAAATATATAGATTATATGTATTTGTATCATTTTACCCTTAAGATCTCATACCCTAAGTGGGAACAGAAATGCACAGATCGAGGTTTTGCTCATATCCAGCTTCTTGGCGTTTGTGAGACTATTCTGAAACCCTCTATCTCCAACTCTGCTCCCTGGTCTTTAATTACCTCTCAAATCTTTTTTTCTACCTTTAATTTCCCCTGCTAGCAGCTAAACTGGGAAACATGCCAGCGTCTGTTCCAACACCCATGGCCTCAATAAAAACACAAAAATCTGCAACAGTGATCTAATAGGGGAATTTAGCTGAGGCTAACCATGTGAATCATCTCTCATTCACAGTGTGGACATCAGTAACTAGAGGGTTTCAAAAACCAATTGCGTTGAAATGATCTGGCCACTTAAGCAGAAAAATAAGCTTCAAGAGTGAAAACTTTTAGTGTTTCCATTACTATGAGACTCAAATGTTTTTTTTATTATTTTGTTTGTTTTTGTTATTTTTGTCTTAAACGGTTTCCACAAATCCCCAGATTCCCAGCTGTCCAAATACCTGAAATGCCAAGGTGTTAATCTGTAATGTATCATTAGTCGAAATACAGCTATGCTAAAGGCCGTGCGTGGTTCAGATGCAACATGACATTTGATTTATTTTCTTCTTAGTGCTTTTTCTAACCTTGTATAAAACCATGCTGTTTTTGTTGACCATGATGCATTGTGGGATGCAGAAGGAAATCAGGACCCAATGAAGTATAGGAATGTGATGCAACCGAGGACAGACCGAGACAACCAAAAACTTGCTGCAAATTCACATTTACAGCATGTCATGCTTGAACAGTGGGAACCTTGAGATATGTTTCGTTATGTTCTAAAGTCCTTTGGGATTCAAAAGACTGATACAATGGCCCATACCAAAACTGAAACCGTGGAAGTTGTTCAAAGCTTGTGCAATGTGTTACTATTTTGACTTCATGTAAAGATGCTAGACTTTTTAAAAACATCTGCCAAATTTGCTGGGATATGTCACTAAAAAACCAGGGGGAGGTGGGAGACTAACAGAAGGACAACACAGACAAAAGATGACGTCAAAAGAATAGAACCTATACAGTACATACCAACATACATAAAAAGAACTCAAACAGCAGAACAGTTTCCTTTCTATGAGGGCCAAGTGCTATCACTTTCAAGCTGTTACTTCTAACTGAAACAATAATTGGTTTAAAGCCACTGTGTATGTAGATATGTTGACTTTGTATTAAAGAAATGTTGTCTGAAAAGTCTGATTCTTTTCTTCGTCCACATATATATCTCTTGAAATATGTTAATGTCAAACAAAATGACCTATAATATGTACTTATAGTATAAGTATATGAACTTAAGGGACTGAAATTGGCATCTATGAAATGTGTTATTGTTTTCAAAAGAATGCATTTAGGACCTAAGAATAATGGTCCTCTAACCCTAACCACATAGTTTTCACTTCCAATCATAACGTAGTTTTAACACCTAAACTAAATCAGGGAGTAGAAAAAGTGTCTCAATAATGTGACTGTTTTTAAGGTACGGTTTTTAAGGTCTTGATGTTTCTCATCAATGTTTAAAAGCACAATGTGAAACCACCACTTCAAGCTTCTCTACTGCCTTCTTACACAGAATTTGTGGCTCATTAAAGGACATTTTGATGTAGAAATGCTCATAAGAGCCAAACTCCCTCCTTGATGGTTGTAGTGACTGTGTTGTGTCTGATGCTGTTGATCCCTATTCAAGATTATGGGTGAATTACCTCAATTATCTTTTTAATCAAATACTTGACAATAGATTGATGGATAAATGTTTTTATATATTTAATTTTAAACTATTTCAGCACATTTTCTTTTAGGAATACTGTATTTGTTTACATGGGAAGACTTTATGATTAAATGCCACACTTATTTAGGGGGAATTTTCTTATGTAACATTTATTCACCAGCTCTTCGTGTTTCTAGTTTTACATTCACACATGGAGGTAAAGTTATCTGAGTCAGCAAGAGCAGCTCCCTTCTTACAAAGGTAACTCTTTCACTGCAAAGCTACTGCAGACAAACATGTTCACACTTAGGATTAATCTAATCAAACAAAAATACTCAACATTACCGTCTTCTGATTGGTAACAGTGCCTGTAACTATTCCACAAAACTTTTTAAAAAATACATATGTGTTTAACAAAGAAAGGGTCTCAAAATTCTACTTGAGTAATTTTTCAATATATAAAGTTTACATTAATTGCAAGTGATTGCATTGCATTGTCATTCACATTTTATACAGGATACCAACTAGAAATTATCCCCCTCTGGTAATGTGAAAATATGTTAAGTTCATTAGCTACAATACTTCAATTGCATCAGCACTTACTTTGTTCATCACTCAACAGATCGAGAGATGCGTTGGAAAAGATATTTGTGCCACAGGAACAGTGTTGAAGGAAACAGATGGCGCATCCCTTTTGTTGATAGATGGCTTGATTAGCTCTTTCCTATATTTATCCAGCAGCCTCTTAGCAAACATATCCTGTTGTGTCCTTAAGCCCCACTTCAAGCTTGATAAATGCCACCCCAAGAGGCTGATATTGGTGAAGAGGTAAACCCTCACCTGGTGGTATTTGCTCTCTCATCTGTTGTCAATAGAGGCTCTTCAGTTATGTCCTAACCTTAAAGTAAAATGTCGGGGGTGTATTGGTGTTGATGCCAAACCTTTGGCTTACTCAGCTTTTCACACTGCTCTCTGCTTTTGAAAGCTTAATTCTTTTGCATGAGTAAAATACTTAATTGGATAGTACTGAGGTTTGCAAGGAACAATTGACATAAAATGTCTAGTTTACTTCAACTATTTGGCCTTTTTTTTGTTTTTGTTTTTTTTCGGTAGCATGGTACACCTTATATGTTTATTACTAATGTGGTCTTCATGTGCATAAAGTATGCAGGTGGTTTTAGAATAAATGGTTCCCATTTACCTTAAGTGCAGTCACAGCTTGTATAAATGGGTAAACTGCTTTTTCAGTTTAATTATAGTGCCGTTAAACAAAGCAATCTTTATCCCTTTTTAAAATACAAGTAGGCTACTAGTTACTGAGTATGAAGGATGAAATTAGAGAACTATTTATAGGCCCTCTTTAACTTATTTCTAGGTCTCCACTAAGTGGAAATGTGTTACCCACTTAATCTCTATTTCTTCTGATGTACCATTAAAAACCAGCAGTTTTATCAGTGATACCTCAAAGGAACTAAAACGTAACAATGTAGGCCTATTCATCATAACAATATGCCTTAAATGCATAAATACGTAACCAGTTGGCCGCTCCCTATTTTTACAGCTGGTTTGATTTACATGTATATGATGATGAAGCACTGCAAGCCAAACCCTCACCTCATGCAGCCAGTGACCATATTCTGCTGAGTCTCAGAGACCGCCATATTTTAAAGGGTAATATCTGCAGAATGTCACCCTATTTCAATGGAGTTGTTACTAATTGTCTGTTCAGAAAGATGTTTCAGTCCATTCTGTTCTGATAGTGGAGAGCCAGTAGACAGAGTGTGAGGGTAGACAAGGAAGTGAATTAGGGTGGCGATTATGCAGTGATTCAGACAGCAGCTCATTAGGACCCAGCTAAGCAAGCAATCAACGAATCGATGTGACAGTGGACCCAAAAGCCACAGAAATTTGTAATAAATGGCAAAGCGATAAATTGGATTATCCACAGCCCCGTGGCCAAGCTCCTTCTGTTGCAAATGACAAATCAATCTAATCGTGCCACAAAAAAGCCAAAGAACCAGAAAAGGGGACCTTGCGTTGCACCGACCGGGGAGGTTATCCATCTGAGAGATGTGTCTTGTTAAGAAGGTAGTTTTCTGGAGGTCATTTCCGTACAATATTCAGGGATCTAAAATATTCATGACAGACCATTAGATGTTTATGACTGCCATTTATAATGGGAGATTTACTGACATTTGTACTGCAGCCAGAACCATAAAGGTGTCAGAGGGCTACTGTGTCACATGCCTACTGATCCATCATGGAAGAAACAGCCCTGCTTTGATGATGTACATGAGCAGCCAAGGATCACCGATAAATAAAATGTAAAGACAGGAGGATCGCGTCTAACATTTTACACCCCTTAGTATGTATTCAAATTGCATGTGACGGATCTGGTCCATCAGCTTGCTGTATCCCTGTGACTGGATGTAACTACATGACTGGAGTACAAGATGAAGACACAATGATGGAAGAAAAGGAGAAATACATATTAAAATTGCTCAAACATGTAAGTGTCCTGTAGTTAAAATGTAAAAGGATGTGGTCAATTTAACTTTAAATATTGTCCTGTAAAGACAAAAAAAAGCAGAAAAAAACCAATGTTAAAGAACTTTGCTGCCATCTGCAGGATTTTGGTTGGTATTTGCTTGTTAGGAAGACAACACTAAGCAGCTATTTCCATTCAATTAATTAAGATATTAACATAAATCCTCTATTGAAATGCATTGCCATCTCCAGATGTCCTTCCTTCCTTCATGTTAATCACACTATTATGATGTGTTATTAATGTTTTTTTTAGCACTTCTATGCACAAATCAGAAAATTGCATTTTACATACTCACAACTTTGACTATGTTAAATGAAATCCCTTTGTACTGTCATATTATTTAATAACCAAATGTAAAAAAAAAGCCCCTGCTGTGAACTCTATGTTCAAACATCTGTCAGCTGTAAACATTTCCAAATTGCGCAGCGACACAGGGAAACGTTTATTTTCTGCAATCTGTCTTGCGTTCTTTTTTTCCTTTCTACCATCTCTGTGTGCAGCCAGAGCTCTACCACTGAGTGATTGCTGCTATTAAAAACAGGCTCCTGCTTGAAAGGAAAGACTTGCTACTGGCTGCAATTTCCTCTCCCTCCTCCTTGTTACTTCTTTTTGTATTGTATCACCACTGAAACACACCAATAATTTAAAAAAAAAAACCTTACAGACTTTTACTTCTTTTTAGGTTCACAAGAGAATGAAGTTCAAACAAACTCCTCATGTTCTGCTAAGGTTATCTGGTCCACAAACTGAAAGTTTTCTTTAATGGCATCCAACTATCCAGGGCAGTCAGATCTTTTTGTCTTTAACATTCCTTAATCCTCTATAATTATCTTGAACATGTTGAACAGGTCTACTTTCAAGATAACTTGGGGAAAAAATAAGCTGCACATAAGTCCTATTCATTTTAATGTTAGTTTCTGGAATCTGTCTTTCCTGCCATGTTTGATCCAGTTAATCCAGTTGGAAATAAGTTTAGCCCAGTGGCCGACAAGAGAACACATATCTCATGTTCACTTTTTTTCTCACTATCCATGCCCAAACAAGGGCAAGGAATGTCACTTGTGAGAACTATTGTTATGTAAGGGTTTGGCTCTGATTAGAAAGTAATCATTTAGTTTGTGTTTTACAAGTGCTGAAAATTCATGCAGTAAAGCCTAAAAAATGTCCTATTTGTTGAAAAAAAGAAAATACTTCTATAGGTGTTTCTAAAAAGCTCTTTTGGACTTCTGTCTCAGATAACACCAGTTCACTAACAGTGCTGGCTGGTACAGTAGAGGTAATATTTCCTTAATGGGAAGCAGCATAAGAACGATGGCTGTTAATAAAATCCTGTGATGCTGTCTGTTCTGTTGAGGTATCAGGTGATTCTTACAGGAATAATTATGGATATATGAAACCATCTGCACAAGAACCATTAAAGCCTTCTTGTACACATGTCCATTTGAACACAATGATATCACATTTCAACATAGAGAGAAGTGCAGAAGTTGAGTTTAGGGTGAAATATGATGATAATGTGTTACTAATTGAATCAAGATTGGCAAGCTCCTTTTAACAGAATTCAATCTGTCTTTCTGGTGAATATGCTCAAAATGTTGTGCGTATCCTTTTTTAGTTTTCAGCAGACTCGTACAGTACTGTATAAAATTAGCAGATAGTTGTAGTAATGTGACAAATGAGGTTGAATGCTAAAAGTAAGTGGCCCTGCTAAGAAAGAAAGTCCTGTTTGGCTATGGTTCATAGAAGAGGATAAACTTCTCTGTTGCGATGACCTTGTGGATATCCCTGACACATTTATCTTATAATTATATCCTGTGTTTTTACTGACCACATGGGATTTATATAGTACAGTTCTGGGAACAGCTAAATCGCAGCATAGGACCATCAAACTCCCGGAAGCTTGATGGTTCTGGTGGAGGATCCGAGTTTAAGATCAACAGCCGCATACTGCGCTGAGTTTTTTTTTTGTGCTGCAGCTACTTCCTCCACTTCATCAAAGACTTGCACACACTGTAAATCCAGTAGGTGGTTCCAAACTGGCCATAGTGAAAGTTTGTCTGACTCACTGTATTACTTAACTGGCAATCTTTGGTCCAAATGTCAAGTTAACTCCAGCTCTTCAAAATGACATAAAAGTGCAATTACATGTGCACGTCACCAAAAATGTACGGCTGCATGTGCTCATATATTAAATGTACTATTTGTATTAGTTGTTCTTTTTTTCTCAGATGTCTGTCGCTTTAGTGAAAAGTGTCTGCTAATTGACTGTAGAATAGTATAAAATAGAAAAGGATCCCTGCATTTTTATTCTGTTTTCAAAGAATTTTCTCATGTCAACCAAAGACATCAATTTTTTTTTTTTATTTGTGTGTTTTTGTTTGATATTTTTAGGGATTGTATTTTAGATATGACATATTTTAAATTTTCTAGTGCTCTAAATAAAACAGTTTTCTCAAGCCAGCCCAGTAGCCATGGAGACATTTGCCACACGTATGACCCTCTGACAGAGTTCAGTGAGTTTTCAGCAGTTTTGCAGCTCCTTATCTCTCACTGCAAAGCGAGTTACAGTGAAATCCAAATAACAATCTTAGGGCTTGTATCCTTTGATAGATGCATGCTTTAAAAATATAAGCCTTTAAAAATAGACTTTATATAGAAAAAGGCTTAGTCTATGTTTTTAATAGTTGTCTGCATGTGTTTATATGAGCTAATATAAAGATAAATGTGCATAATTCACTTTCCATAATGCCTTGAGAGAGCCTGTTTATTACTGTTTAGCTTTACTGGAGCAGTTTTTGTTATATCTCTTGGTTGTTTCAAGACTCACATTTAAATTCAATCACTTTTCTAACCAGTGGTAATGTATTAATAACGCTTAGACTAGGTTAATAAATAAAAAAAAAGTTTAGAAATACAAAGAATGATGAATCACTACGTGTCTCATTTTTTGCAAGAGTTTTGTGTAAATTAAGGTGCCCAATAAACAAAGTAATAGAAACATTCTTTAATGCAGTAAAGCCCCAGAGAACAAAAACATTACATAGACTGATAGATGATGAAAATTCTGCAGGCAAATTGCACCATGTGAATAAATTTCAGTTTGCTCTTTGTTCAACATTTGCTCGTTTATTAAATCAAGAAGTACCAGAACAGTGACAGCAAGTAACAATACTTATTGGATTTCACTAATAAAATTACATAATCTGAAAATTGAATAGTCTAAGAAGCTCAGTGAAAAGCTGAGTTTTTTTGTCTTATTGTTACTCAAAACTGCTGTCTATCATCCATTCATCTATCTATCCATCCATCCATCCATCCATCCATCCATCCATCCATCCATCCATCCATCCATCCATCCATTTTCTTCCGCTTATCCAAGGTTGGGTTGCTGGGGACGTGTCTGGAACACCTCACCGGGGAGGCATCCAGGAGGCATCCTAACCAGATGCCAGAACCACATTATCTGGCTCCTCTCCGTGTGGAGGAGCAGCGGCTCTACTCTGAGTCTCTCCTGGATGGCCGAGCTTCTCACCCTATCTCTAAGGGAGACACCGGCCACCCTGCGGAGGAAGCTCATTTCGGCCGCCTGTACCCGGGATCTTCTTCTTTCGGTCATGACCCACAGCTCGTGACCATAGGTGAGGATGGGGACATAGAGCGACCAGTAAATTGAGAGCATTGCCCTCTGGCTCAGCTCCCTCTTCACCATAACAGATCAGTGCAGCGTCCGCCTTAGTGCAGACGCTGCACCGATCCGCCTGTCGATTAGTAACCCCACCCAACACACGCACACATGCGTGAACAAAACCCTGAGATACTTAAACTCCTCCACTTCGGGAAGGCTCCTATCCTCGACTCTCAGACGGCACTCCTCCCTTTTTAGAAGCTGCTGTCTATCAGAGACACAATATTTTATTTTAATGTAAACATCAGAATTTGTACAAGGGCTTTCTGTAGCTTGTCCAAAAAAAACTCGGCAGTCACTTAGAAAGACGAGTCCGAGAAAAAAAAAGCTAAATGTGATTGTTCATAATACTTAAACATTTAGCCATATATTAATCTTTCTTTTTCTCTGTTTGTCCCACTTTGTGCCAAATCTGGTGCTCATTCAACAAAAGAGTTCTTTGAAATACTTGAATCATGAGCAATATTACAATGTCATCACAACAGAATGGCAAAATGTTGTCACGTGCATAATAAGTGTGAATAATATAAACATTTTTTTAACCAAATAAGTGAAATTGTGTCTATTCTAGATCTACAGAAATGTTCATTTGCAATTTATAATGGGTGACAAGGTCCAGCCCAAACCTTTTTAATGATAAATGGATGGATGGAAGTGTGGTGGCAAATATCTTAGTGGATCATTTTAGGAAAACTGGAATAATGATCATTTATACATTTGTACTTTTGGTGAACTGAAATATCTATTTATTAGTAAATATTCTGGATGCTTTATTGCTTTAGTGAGAGGAAAATGATGCAGTTTATTGGTTGGTGCTGTTCGCCACTCACCATCACTGTTTTCCAGTTTAACTGTTGTATCCAGACTGGGAAACTAAAGCTACCAGGTTTAAAAACACACCATATTTGATCAAAATGATTCTTTCTTTTATTTCAAAATCAGCTTACCTGCAATTAGATTAATAATACATACAAATTAATCCAGGAAAGTAGTTTTTATGTTTGTTTTTATTGCCATTACCATGTTTATTCTTAAAATGTCTCTTTTTTACTTTTGTCATGTTGTTCACAGCAGTACTTTAATGGTCTTATTTTTGTTTGAACTTTCTAAACTTTGTTAATTCCAATGTTTTCCTCATGGGGATCTTCTGCACTGGGGGCTATGCTTACTTAGCAGGGTCGTAGTCATTGGGATGGCTGCTGTCAGGGTAGCTCTTGTACTGCAGCCTGTGATGTGGATCGGACTTGCCCTGAGTCATGGCCATTTCAGTGGTGACCAGTTCATGGTGTAAAAAAACTACAGATTATTGTTTCCCTCTGTTGTGCCAAGCCAGATTTTTATTTCAATATTTTTATTTGCTTCTTTTATTTGTTTCTGGAATAGTGATATGCAACATATGTTTGGAGGGTTGGGTCTGTAAGCATGTGCGAATAATCAGGTGTGTTCATATAGTTGTATTCTTTGTTGTTTAAAGCACTTTATTCTACTTCTGGTATAAAAGGTTGTATACTAATAAAATCTGATTTGATCTGAAGAGACACAGGAAAGAGGAAGAAATGTTTCAGGTTTGTATTGGATTTTGAAGAATTGTGTTTGAAGAGATGAAAGATACCAGCTGCCCTAATACGGTCAGGCGTGATTGTGCATATTGTCGGCAAAATCAGTCGGGATCTTCTTCTGAGCCGAGAATAACACGAGTGAACCGACTGAGATGCTAGAAGCAATGAAGACAGTGTTGTTGAGCAGGTATGAGCAAAGGGAGCACTGGGAGCTGACTTGGTGATTTAAATGTAAATATGCAGTATGATTGCTGCAAGCAAACATAATTGTAAAGTAAATGGGAGTTTCAGATTGCTCTGTAGCTGAACAATGGATCCGATATTCACCTTACAATGGCAAAGACAACGTAATGAAGTCAGTTTGATGAGCTTACAGGGGGTTAGATTGCAAATGACACAGTTCATTCAGCCTGTCTCCAATGAGTTGCTCTTTATTCTTGATGTTTTCATTTTTCACCTTAATTAGTTACTGATAGAAATAAGGTTTCTTTTACCTATTTGTGTTTAGAATGTTTCATTCTTATGCAAAGAAGAAGCTGTGTTTTTTTTGTCATGATTGTAGAATGCCATGCTCTGATAACGTGAAGTGTAGGTTGATGAAGAGGTCACAGAGGCTCTACAGAAAAGAAATGCAATCCTGTTTAAAGTTTGTTCACAATGCAGTTTTTCCCACAAGTATAGTTTGTTTGCAGTCCTGTGAAGAGGTTTATTGCTTGTGTGGTAAAGTTTTTATCGCCAGTGGTAGGCCTACAACAACCAAATAGTTCACACAAGTAATGAATGTGAGAGGAAGCTGAAGCAGCTGTACTAGCTTACGTTGTCTGAATCTAAAACTGAAGTCCTTAAATGTTGTGAGCAAAGACTTGGCACTGTGAGTTATGAGGCATGACTAGAAAATGTTCAGTCCCACTTTTGAGTTACATTGCGTTATCTGGCAACAGTTTGAGCTCTGTTGTAGTTTAAGGTTAGTCAGACATGTTTGATTAAATCTTATGTGGCATTTTAGGATTATTTACGTCTGTGACTTTTTCCCAGCATGTGGATTTTGCAGAATTTCTTGGTATACACTGACCAATATCCTTTAGTTTTGTAGATCTTGAAATTTTTCATTCCTTCATTGAGTTGTATTTTTTAGCTCATGAAACTTTACAATCCCATTAATTTAGCTTCATTTGTACAATATCAATTCACACCAAAGTCCTGACAAGCTATTTTTAAATAATAAATCTAATTTAATTCTAATACTTTTATGATCCTCTTTAGTTCATTTCACAATGGATATTTTCTGTGCTATTCCTTAAAGAAGAATAATTAATTAGCTAAGGAAGCCAAGGTATTACATTACAGTTGAAACAGTGTATTACAGGCTACAAACAAACTATTTAGAATCATCATGTCACTTAAAATGTATAACTTTCAATCATTCTGAGAAAACCAGGGATTATATAAAATTTGTCCTCCTACCTGCTGGTTGGGAACATGTTGCTACATCAGCTATGCCAACATGAGTACCTGTAGAAAAGCTTTTTTAAGAAAAGTCAGTCTTGCTTGTGAGACATTTAGCTAAAGAACACTAAATAGACTGTGGAGCTTTGAATGTAATTTTTTTTATAATTTTTTCTTACAGTTATTATGCATGAGGTATGTTTGTTTGTTTGTTTTAGGGTATTTGTTTGTTTGTCTTTTATTCTTTTATGTTTGTCTTTCTCTCTCTCTCTGTGTGTGTGTGTGTGTGTGTTTTTTTTTTTTTTTTGTTTTGTTTTGTTTTTGTCCTGGTTCAGGCCCGGTGTTGAAAAAGCAGGAAGGGAAATTTAGGCAAAGAACAAAGTGCACTTCTAAGATCAGATTTCTGAGCAGATACTGTGTAAACAGTGGATATTAGCTCCACCAACACTTTGTCAAGCCTAACACTAATTGATCCAAAGGTAGTACAGCTTAACAGACATTTTACTTATAAGTATGTTAAACATTGCCTATGCACATTTTTGACCCACTAAAATATTTTTAACCACCAAATTTTCAGCCTAGGTCCTGATTTTTTATCTAAAAGTGGCTCCAGTGAGCTCTACTGAATACAGGCTCTTTCTGAACCGTTAAATGTTCATGAAGTGTTTCTGTCCATACCTATGCCATGCCCTGCCTGGGGAGATTGTGCAGCTTTTGCTGTTGCCCTTTCGGTGATTTTAGAAGGTGGGCTGAGCTAGCTTGGGCGTAGGTCAATGGCAGTATACACTAGCAGGAACACTACCACTACACTACTCTTTTTTAAAGCCACCATGTTAAATAACATACTTTCTTTGAAATGTAAGCATGAAGTAAAGTGATGATCTTCATTTTCAGTAAAGAATGATACACAAGATAAGCTTCTAATAGCTTATTTTCAGGACGATGTGATGCTAATATTGTCTGTCTTACTTTTTGTTTTGTGTAATCTGATTTTGTTTTTATGTTTTTGTATTTTGTTTTGTCATTTCATTTAAAATAAAGCAATTAATTCTGTCTTGAACAATCTTTACTTCTCCACGGTTGCCACAGTAACAAGACTGGTGACAGAAATGTCACCTGCAAAACCCATTTGCTACACCTTTATTGCATCTGTTTCAGACATTAATAAACTTCTATTAACCTGTTGGTACCAGGGGTCCTGTGGGCAGGAAGTGACAAGTAAGTATATATTTGACCCCATCCTTATTTTTAAAAAAATCTGATGGCTTTATCTATATAAATATTCAAAACAGATACATCTAAAAAAAATCCATTTTTTTCATTTCTTCTTGATTCTTCAGATGTAAATGATATATACTATTCCAGGCTACAATCATAACTTTAGATCCGGTAAATAAGACCTGTTGTCAGTGTAATTTATCTATAAAGTTATACTCTATATACTCCAGGAGCAAACAGCAACAGAAACAATCCTGTGACATCAACAAGCATCCAGTATAAGCAGTCCAGTTAAATAGTTCATCGACAACTTTTTTATCCATAAAAATCTGTTTCAGGTGAAAGTTGAGGAAACTAAATATCCTGCTCTGGTGTGTAGCTAGGGTGGATGTCCCTGTTTCCCCAGGAAACAGATCTTCACCATCAACCTATCGGACAATCAAGTAGCAAGTATATCAGACCAGCTCAGCATTCTAGTCTTTGCCAGATGGTTGATTACCCCATGGTAGCAGCTTTTGGCCTCTTCAACTGTCTGCCTGCTTTCATCTCTTGTCAGCCTAATCCGTTTTTATCTGTGTCCCGATTAGAAAAACCTGATCTGTCTGTTTGCCTGCCTGCCTGCCTTTGACACACTTCGAAACTCCTTGTATAGGAAATCTGAGTCTGCCTTTGGATCCATATTCTCTAATTGTACATATAAACAATAAAGAAGTTAAAACCTGCCAGTCAGAAAATTAAGTGTTAAATAAAATCAGTGTATCAGACTATGTCTAACATCCATCCCCAACACATACCATATATGTAATCATGCAAACTTGAAGAAGAAAAGCTATATCTGCTCTGTTGTATATGTTCAACAATCCTTTTGAGGCATCACATAATGGACCACTTTTCTGCTAAACATTTAAACAGCAAGCCTTTTCTAGTTGCCAATTTTTTGTTCTCAAATTTGACTATATAATTGTTAATCTGTACAGTATTTACTGTTATTTAAATCAAATGTTTGTGTCAAAACATCCCTAACTTGCACTGGGTTGCTGTAACTACACTTTCAGCCTGAAAATAATTTCTGTTTTTATGTAGGTTTTCCAGTGGTATGTCACAGCTTTACATTTAAAAAAAAATCCATGAAATTGCAAGGAGGCAATCTGTTTACATTTCTGACCATTTTACACAAATCTTCTTCCTCAGTGTTCAAGTAATAGCGGCACTGATGTGGCTCAGTGATAAAGGGAGGGATTTTTTCTTGATCAAAAGGATTGCATTGTTCAGAGAAGGTGCTGATGGGCCATGAAATAGTAATAATGTTTCACTGATAATAGTGTTTGGGCTTCTGGTGTACAGCAATATTGGCAGTGTGCAGTTTGTTATAGAAAGGGTAGGTACCTAATACTTGTGAGACAAAATCAACTTTAAAAAACAGCTGGAGAAAATTGAGAAACACAAAAGATTTAAACGTGTAAAGGATTTTAAATACAACAGGAAGAGCATATAAAGCAAAAACACACAACAACAAATAACTAATCAAACAGGAAATATAGTTCTGATAGGCTAAACAAACCTGAAAAGTAAAAAATAGCAATACTGGGTTTTTTTGTTTGCACTTGTACTGTTAGGAGACTTGTGTTTATCTTATGTTTATGCATTTTTTTGTCAGCAAGATAGTGTAATACTACTATGCTACTGGTTGCTAATCAGTGGCACTTTGGCAACAAACTCTCTCCCGAAGCTATAGTATGATCTTTATATATACATATATATTTTTTCTTTTATTCATAGTATGAAAACTTGATGCATTTTGTGCCACTTACATACAGTTTGCATGAGACAAGCTCCAGACAACTTTGCACAAGGTCATATTTCTTATATCAGATTTTTACACATTCTCTTTGGTTCATTTGGGTTTTTGTTCATTCTCTTTTTTGCTAAATATAAATTTTAAATGGAGCCTGCTTAAAATTCCCTCCAAGCATTCACATATTAAGAAAATAAACCCTAAAATGAAGGGTATAATGTTTCTGCTTTTCATGTTCATTCCAGTGTCTAAACCATGATGTAGTGTCTTCATGGAGCCCGTCCCCGTTGTTTTCCGGGGAGGAGTTAGCTGAGCAAAGGGAAGTGCGACAAGAAGGGAAAGATGCATATCACAGCTTCTGGAGGAGACAAACCAGCTGCTGTTAAATAGAAGTTGTAGTTTAAAGGGGGTTTTATTTCATTGTTTTTGTTTTTTTTTCTTTCTTTTTCTTCAGATGGGACTCACTGTATGATATCTTCTCCACCCCCTCCTATGTCTGTGTTGCAACTATAAATGTTCATGCAAACATAGAAATGCTTTGGAGGGAGTAGTTAAATGCATTCCCCCGAGAATCAGGCTGGTCCTCACTTCAGCAGTGGTAAGACAAATCTTAATCACTCTGTAAACATAGCTTTTGTTGAAAACATTTGTGCTTTTCATGTTTGTAGCAGTGATAATAGACATATTTTCTTAGTAAATAAATAGTGAATTTTGTTTATTTTTTTCTATTTGACACTGTTATAAATTTAAAGATTGTATTATCCACAGTTTAGATTGATATTGCTTCTATCTTTTAACAACATCCCCTGTTGGGATGGCATGAAGAATTTTGCTTGAAAGTTGAAAAAAAAAACAAAAAAAACAATATATAATCAAAATCTATAGTGAATGTTTACAAACAGACAAACAAATATACAGAAAAACAAACAAATCAACACTAAAACATAACCTCTTTGGCAGTTTTAATGCCTAATGCATTTGCACAACACCAAATGCCGTGAAATAGAGCTGCTACAACCATTTTCCCACATGGAGATGTGTTGAACCATAAAGAAAACTAAAATAACTTGTTTGCGCTCCATACATATCACATGGAAGTGTGAGTGCAAAGCAAATGAAACAGAAGAACATAAAATTGCTTTTGCTTTTAAGCTCATGTTTTTATACTGGTTGCAATTGTGTTGTTTCCTTCATTTAGATTGCAACCACTTTTGCATAACCAAGCTAAACAATAGTTACAGGAAAGTACTTTGACTCATGAAAGATGTTTCCATGACATAATGTCTGGGCATTGAAATTCATTTAATCTAAACAGCTGGTTCCTTTTGCCATTAAAACATGCCCAACTTTACATGTACAGTACACTATCAGAACACTGTATTTGATCTTTATCACTAGCTTTTTTTCTTTGCTGTATTTGTTTGATGGAACTTTACTTTTGTGTCATGACTTGTCTGTGTTCTAAAGTATTAACACAAGCAATATGCCTTGAACACAAAAACCATGACAAAGATAAGCGCATTATCCTCATTGTAGGTTCACGTTTCTATCTATATCATAAACAATACATGTTGTTAGAAGTACCCAAATAGAAGAAAACTGGAACCACATTACATTATAATGTGATATATTTTATTGCAAAAACGTGACACTTAATAACTTAACTAATATTCAAACTTGTGTGATAATGTGTATGTTATTGATACCTTCAATATGCATAAAAACAAATAGTTTGCATTAGTAACATCATTTTAACCCCATATTTTATTTCACTTATGGATCTAGCATAATATATTAGCATTTTCTGGAAAGTATTATCAACAATGACATGCCATATAGTGTACTAATAGGCCTCCTGTATTGCAGTAGACCACTAGGGACAATATGGTAGAGTAATTGTGGGCTGCAGCATGTATTTCCTGTTAGTGACTGTCATTACCATTCTCAGAGCCTGCCAGGATACGTCAGTTCTCTTTCTCTATTTCTGCTAAGGGAATGTTTTCTTCTGTCCATCTCTGCCTTCTGTGTAATGCTGGGTCTGAGCTGTCCCTTATTTTTGTACAAGAAACACATGATTATTTTTATAGTTTGATACAAAAAATGTAAATTATCAAATGAATGTTTTTGGTCAGATTATGATATGATATGATATGATATGATACGATTTGATTTGATTTGATTTGATTTGATTTGATTTGATTTGATATGATATGATTTGATTTGATTTGATATGATATGATATGATAACTCTGAAAACTGAAATTCTCCTTCTCGTATTTTCTCATATTTTAAGGGTTAAATGAAGAAATGAGAACCTTTCACTGGTAATGCATGAGGGATCTGAAACCCCACACCAGCATATCACCATGAATGACACCACCAACACCATCCCAAAATGCTATTCCAACACCAGCACCCCATTTCAGTATAACCCAAATATGGGTAAAGTCTACTACTCAGCCACCTTCTCCGCTTTGGGCCTCACCTCAAATCTCATTGCTTTTATTGTTCTAATAAAATCCTGCCAGCGAGTAACAAGCCGCTCACACTCTTTCTTCCTCATCTTCCTGGGAGGTTTGGTTGTTACTGACTTCATGGGTCTTCTGGTCACAGGCACCATTGTGGTGTCCTTCTACATTACACGCGTTGATTGGACCCAGAAGGACCCCACCTGCCATTTCTGCAACTTTATGGGTATGTCCATGGTGTTCTATGGACTGTGTCCACTGCTGCTCAGTGCCACTATGGCCGTGGAACGCTTTATTGGCATCAACCATCCATTTGCACGTTCCACCAGCAAGTCCAAAGGACGCACCGTTTCCATGGTGCTGATGGTGTGGTTTGTTGCTGGCTGCATATCGCTGCTACCTCTAACAGGCTTTGGTAGCTATCACATTCAGACACCTGGCTCCTGGTGCTTTCTTAACGTCAGCCCAGAAAGGAACGACGTGGCCTTTTCCCTACTCTTCTCTCTGGTTGGACTGATTAGCATCGCTGTGTCATTTTTGCTGAACACAGTGAGCGTGGTGACTCTTATTAAGGTGTGTTGCGGACCAGATAGGACTCAGCGGCGAAGAGACCATGAAGTGGAAATGATGGTGCAACTTATCCTGATCATGCTCATCGCAACTATCTGCTGGTGCCCCCTTTTGGTGAGTTAATTTCTTTATAAAATGTCATTTTCTGGATTTTTATGTAACATCTCTACTATAGTCGTCCCGTCCAGGGTGTACCCCGCCTCTCGCCCGTTGATAGCTGGGATAGGTTCCAGCCCCCCCGCGACCCCATCAGGGACATAGCGGTAGATAATGGATTGATGGATCTCTACTATAGTTCTGCTTTGTCTTTTATTTTGGAAAGTCCTGCAAAAGGCTGCCCAAAAAGAGTATAGTTTTAGGAAATAGAACAACTAATTGACATATGGCTTTTAGCAGCGCTTTGTACAAAAGTTTTTCTCAAGTTAAATTTATTACTCAGTATCTAAGAAGATTATCCCCTATTTGACAGAAAGTTTTGCTCTTAATAAAAAGGGAAAATATTTTGTTTTAGATCTCAAAATGGCTGAAATGGCTTACCTTCTTAGAACTTGACGAACATTTTTTTTAAACTGATACTTTTATACTTATCATTTATACTTTTATACTAGACATAAGTCTCTGACCTGTAACCTGCACAAGTGAGTGTTTTGTTCACGTCCACCCACAGTTTTTTGACATTGTGTTTTGTGTAGATAACAAAGATGAAAGCGTGACCTTTCCTCTGTTCAAGTAGGGAATATTTGTGATATTTTCAATATGTTTTTAATCCCTTTTCTAATTGTTTTACACAATTTACACGCTCTTCTCAGGACATATCCACAACCTGACCTGAGCTGCCCAAGTTTCCCTTGTTTGTTTGCTTTTTCTTTTTCTTTTAATGAGAAATCTCAAGAGCCGGAGCTCCTTTTCTCTGCTCTCTGGTGTAAGCTTCATTTATTCTTAATGATGCGGTTTCTTAATAAGCTCATCTGAGAGCCTTCTAGTCTTCTCTGCTATTAAAATTCCCCTTTATGTCTCTGGATTTTGAAATGCCCTATTTTAGTATTTGATTATAAATTTTTAAAAGAAAAATAAGTGCTCATAGTACCGGTAAATGGACCTGTATATATATGTAATATAGAACTTTATCAGTCATGCTGACCACTCAAAGCACTTTACACTATACTTTACCAATTCATACACACCCCAATAGGCACATACAGGGTTCAATAGACACTTAGGCATGTAGTCAGAGTAAGCTAGGAATTGATCCACCAACCTCCTAGAGGAGAAAAAAAAAAACCATCTCTTCCACTTGAGCTATAGCTATAGCCTCCCTTTAAAGTAAAAACAAACAATTTCAACTAAATAAAGTATAAATTTGTATTTTTATTACTGCCGTACTCTTGTGTTTCTGATGCTGAAACTACAGCATTGTCTTTGTTTATATTGGTTCATGAATGTTGAGTTGTTTGTATTTTTGCCATTTAATCTCTGTTAACAGAAAATAAATTAACTAAAATCCTTCTATGACATACTTTTTCTTTTAGATTTTTGAGAAACTCCAAAACTGCGGAAGCCGATAGCAATTGTGTTTGCATGTTTTTTTAACACTGTTTTCTCGTGATCACAGGATAATTATCTTGTTATCACAGCCTAACAGATTGTTTTCTTATGATAAACAGGATCATTTATCTCAATATGTTGAGAGAACAAGCTTCACTTTCTTGAGGTGATTGATTATTCAAACATAAGAGATGCTCACTCACTATTTGTGATATTTTAGAGACTAAGATTTATGTGTTTGGGCAGGTATGGAACTCAGAAAGGGCTTGCATAAATCGGGCGATTTGCAGACAGATACCATTTGTTGTTAATAGGAATTTAAAAACTAATAAATGATACATATTAAGAAATAGCAGTGGATTTTATTATGAATTAAGGACCTGCATGCTTTGGATGCAGCAGCCTGGTGCTGTAGCAGCTCTGCAATATTGTCAGTGTTCCGGGAGGAGGGGAAACCGTCTTTCAACATGGATTGGAGCTTAGCCATTCTCTTTTTCTCTAACAACACCTCAACTGCCGTTAACTTGGCTTGAATGTACCAAGATGCCCCAGAAACATTTGCCTGGGATGTCTCAGTACAGTCAAGGACTATGGTCATGTGAACCAGCTCTGCAGTTATGGCATCAAGTGAGCCACCATTCACAGGACTATACTCTCAGCTAAAATTCAGTTGTGGTCTTAGAGTGCTGCTTATAACTCTAAATGGACAAAGAGGTCTGTTTTAGAAGAAATTTGAAATACTATGATAATAAAATACCCTTCACTGTCTAGTACCAGATATGTGACTGTATAGTTTTTGAGAAAATGTTGGCCAAAATATTCTTATGCAATTCAACATCACAGTACTGTAAAGGCCAAAACTATGTAATTACATATTTGGCCCCTAACATTAGAGATATTCAACATCGCTGTAAAAAATCCAGAGAAACTTTATGCCACCTTTCAAAGTTTTTATGAAATGTGCATTCAAATATCGATGATGGACTGGCAACTCCCATGCTGCTCATCCAATGGTTGCCCGTTACCCTGAATTTAATCAAGCGGTTAAGAAAAATGGCCCCCTGGCATCCAAATATTTTTGTTTGGACTGCTCAGTGAAGTTTACATAAGCTTAATGGTTGGCCATTGAATTCCATTCACAATCACAATGGCTTCAGGATATCATTTGCCTCTGGCTTCAGATTTAAGTTAGAATTTTAATCATATAAAAAACAATAAAATTATATTACTTAATTCAATTTGAGCTATAAAAACATTGATATTTAGTTTAATTCTAGCAATTTTTTTTATTAATTCCTTCATATGCAAAGTCATTGATTACTGTCATAACACATTACTTGAAAACACTCAGGACATAGTATGTCAAATTTCTTCTTATATAGACCTCCTTGTCTTTTTGCAGCATTCTACATGAACTATAATACCTGGTTTGTTGCAAAACTGAAATGTAGCCACGTGTGTGAGTTGGCGACAACCGTAACTGCCAGCATCGGCTTGTGTTACGGTAGTCAGTCAAGCCAGTCAGGTGTATTGCAAACCAATCTATAAAACTAATTCTATCAGGCCTGATTGAGGCTGAAATTGCAATATGCATCACTATTGTGTTCTACCAATCCTTCTTTCAAAAAGATTGTACATAATACTGTAGCATCTCTCCACTAGCTGGTACAGGTCAGTTTTGATCAGTAAAACCAGATGTAACACAATAATACTGGGCCCACCTTTTTTTATCCCGTGATCACGAGAAAAGGGTTCCAGAGATAACAAAAAAATTTACTAGATTTTCAAGATAACAATTTAAAAAAAGGCAACCATGGCTGCTGTCAGCTTCCATACAAAATGCAATTTTCAAACATTTTATTGTTCTATCAAATAATACATTTATTGCATTCCCACTAAGAGACATTAACTATTCACATCTAATTTAGGAATAAATAAGGATTAAAGTCCCTGACTGGAAATGTCTTCTCTGTCTAACCCTAGTTGTGTAACTCCCTAAACAGATATACATTCTGAGGAGAGCGGTGAACTCTCCTGCGCATGATGACACAATTTTGTTCTACTTACGAATGGCCACCTTCAACCAGATATTTGACCCCTGGATTTACATCATGTTTCAAGTGTCCCGGCTAAGGCGAGTAAAGAAAACAACCAAATCCAGATGCTCTAAAAAAACATTTTAACACAGCTCACCATGTCATTGATCATCACTATTATAATTCAGCTTTGGGCTGTCTTGGTAAGCTAAATCAGCATGTCTGAGTCATCAGCTTATAAAAGCTATAAACTCATTTGCACAATGTAGTTTCATGAATGGCAATTAATTATCCATAAACTTACAGAATTACTGAGCGCATGCTTGACAGTGCTTTTTGTTTTTCATCATGATTTGCTGCTTACACCTCATCCCATTTTATTTTCAAATAGATATTTTAATGACATAGCTTAAGACCTCGTCCATGCTTTTGTGCATGTGTTTCATTCCAAGCCCAAAGGCCTAAAACTACAATGACTTTGATAGATGAGAATGTTTAGCTTCAAAGCCAGTCTGGACTCTGTATCTTCTGGACCATCATGATAACATAGCAATGCAAGATGAAAGCCCATGCATCTTTGGACACAAACAATTCATTTTGGAGAGGTGAACAAATTAATCTACTAATAATATAACACTAATAACTGAATAACAAGAACATAGTTTTTTGTTTTTGTCTTTATTTATTTATTTTTTAAGATTGCCTCTAAGTAAATGTTGGAACTTCAGAGACAAGTTTATTATTTAATGCTTATACTGCATTTTAATGTATTTTGAGGCTATGAAATGTCCATTTTTTTTAACTGAAAGCTTTACCTAAAATAAAAAATGTAGATAAATCTTGTTTAGGAGAATTCTCCTTATCAACATTTATTTACATTGTTTTGTTTTGTTAGTTTTCTAAGCAGACTATGGCTTGCTCAAAGATTAATTCCCTTCTTTTTGCCAAGTGTATCGCCCATCCATACATACATACAGTTTATTCCCTGAACGGAACATAAAGTGGGTGGAGCTGATTCCAACTGACATCAGGCGAGAGGCGGGGTACACCCTGGACAGGTCGCCAGTCCATCCCAGGACCAACACACATAGACAAACAACAATGCACACTCAAACTCACTTCTATGGGCAATTTAGATTCTCCAATCAGCCTATCCCTAAGGTGATCTTTGGATTGTGGGAAAAAGCCAGAAAAACCCACTAACACAGGGAGAACATGCAAACTCCACACCGAAAGTCCACTGTTTGTGCCTCTTCCAGCCGAGGCTCGAACAAGCAACCTTCTTGCTGCAAGGCCATAGTGCTAACCAACTCTAATCAACTCAGACAACAGATTTGCTACTTCAGGTGATGACGCACAATCTGGATACAAGAACTGGCAGAAGGCCACTTATTGTTTTTCCATCCATGCAAAATCTGTCAAAAACAACAACTGCAAGGAGAGATAATTGTGGTTTTAATTATATTTTTGCTTTTTAAAAAATTATTTATTTGAAGCCAAGACAAGATGTCAAGACAAAATCATTCATATGCTGACTGAGATGAATAACCGAGGTATTCAAATATTTTAGTGAAATATAACTTTTACTATGAGGCTTTTATAAAGGTGAAATCATTCAGGGTTGTCTTTGTTATTTTTCTGTGACTGGTCGTCTCCAACAAAGTAGCCGGCCTAAATCTGATACAATTTTTAAGTAAATTATTCACATCATAATAACATTTTCTCATTTCCAACACCGACTTCACGTTTTTATGAACTGTAAGAAACTCTGAGATGAATTGTTGTTCTGAAAGGAGCTTGTTAGAAAGTTGTACCCCACAGGAGACGTTATAGTATAGTTATGCATCACATATTGTGTCATTGTAGCACCAGTTACAAGTCAGCAAAGGCAAAAACATTCATTCACAGAGTGACCTAACAAATGATGATTGTCCATGTGCTGTTGCAATATTAATACTCCTGCAGTTTTACTCTTTCTTGTCAAATCTTTTCGCTATTAGCCTTAACTCTATTAATGTTGTCCTTTTCCATCCACCCTTCTTTTCTGTTTTTGCCATTTTCACTGCATTCCCCCTGTTCATTGTGTTCTTCTACAACCAGGTCTTCATTGCAGAAACTGCTCTGTCCGGAAATCGTCTCGAGGTCAAATACCTTGTCCTGTGGATACGCTTTGCCACCTGCAACCAGATCCTAGACCCATGGGTTTACATCCTGTTCCGGAGGTCCGTTTTGAAAAGAGTGTACCCTCGTCTTGACTTGTCCGAGACCTTGTACCCATCTATTCGCAACACTGTCCGCAGATTCACACAAGCATCCCTTGGGAGTAACTTGGGCTCAGGGGACATGGAGGAGATCGAGAAAACAAATGTGACACTCCCATCTACCTGAAACCACCACATAATTTTTCATGATTAATTTTATTGTAGTTGCTTTTACAGCAGCATCACATTCATGTCCAAAAATTCCGCTCCTTAATGAACTTACCTGTCAGCTATGATGTAGATGAGTTGTAAGGCTATACCAAAAATACCAGAGGATGTCATTTTGTTGTGTTTTGTAGGATTGATATTTCAGACAGGTCAGCAGTTAGTATCAAGCTTTTACTAACTAAAAAAGTATCTAGTTAACAAATAGTTGAAAAATCTAGCGCTATTGTTAGCTAGAGAACACGGCCAACATTAAGACTAGATTCACTGCTTTTATATGCTGTTTCATTGAGTTTTTCAATGCTATTTGATTGTTAAGTATCAAGTTTTGTTATAGAAGAGCAGATTGTTTGAATGAGAGGGTTAAACTGATGTGAAAATATGAATTTTTTGCATATTGTATGCATTTTAATAGAGATAAATTTCAGTATTTTACCAAGAATGTTTATAACAGACTCTCAAGAGAATAAAGCTCTGACCATTTACTTCCAGTTGTATCATGTATGAGAAAATTGCTTTGTATAATTACAGTTGGTATTTAACCGAATATCATTGAACCTAAGTACATTTTAAATAATCCATTTACTAATGTCTTAATAAACCAAGAGCTTTATTAAAGTGGTGGATACACTTCTATTTTAAATAAAATGTCAGTACAGTACATACTGAAAAATGTATTTTTCTACTTAAAATTCATGCTATCATTAATGTCATTGTACCTTATTACTTTTTTAAACATCTTTTGCTCTTGTACTCAGTGACCGATATTTGGGATTCAACAATGTATGTAAACTGCATGTGTACTGCTAATGTGAATTGAAAGTAATATTTTAAAAATTATATCTCAGAAATGTGTTTAGGCAAGTATGATTAATTGTAACTGTTTAAGACTTTCTTTGTAAGTAAATTAGGTTTGAAAGTAGTTGAATGTATACTTTGTAATATGAAGTAATGCTTTAAATAGATTTAGCTGCTGATTAAACTTTCCATTATAATAAATGAACAGCTCTGGAAATCTTTTACAGAAAGGTTCCTGTGTGCTTCCAGAAAAAGTGGGATAATAAAAAGACCACGATGCTGGTATTCAAGACAACATAGCGGTTGAACTCTCTACTTTGTTGCAGCAAAATCTGCACATTTCAATGCAGACACAATGAGCAATGCACTAAAACTAAAAACAGAGGCATAAATGCTGCAAAAATGTCGTTTTGTTTCACTCTTTGAAACAAATTGCTCATTATGAAATGTTTTTCGGAGAAAGCATGGAAAGTTAGTTATTTAGACAAGAACAATCCAGGATTTCAAGGAAAATCTCTTCATGCATAGAGACTAAGGAAACAACCATGCAGAAAATCATTTGATCTTCCCATCTTTAGCCATGGGAAGTAAAACGTTAGATTTGACAGCCATTATGTAGCATTATGTGACAGTGATTATGTGCATATGACCCTTTGCATTCCAGTGGTTGCCAACAACAGCAGAGAGGCTTCTTTTGGTGCGTTTTTTATAATCTTGACCACACTTTGTTGCTTTTTTAGTGGCCACTGGTGTTAGGTTTGTGTATATTCTTATTTACTTTGCAGAAGGTAAAAGTATGGCAAAACTGTGTTTTTGCTTAGTGACATCAAACAAATGGAGATGTGTACAATATCATGTAGATTTTTTTAGTAAAGCAGACCTTTTCTGTTTTCCTGATGGGTTTCATTAGAGAAAGTATTTCAGTGCTTATCTAACTTCCTGGAATCCTAGATGGTTTAAAGATGTCCACTGCACCTCTACCATATCTACATTCAACATGCTTTAGCTCACACACCATACATTTACAAAACGTACTCGTTTTTAAAAAATGTATCTTTTGATGAGTTGGAAAATATTTATTTACGTTGCACCTCTTCACTGGAGACTTAGCTTAAACCACAATGCAACACCATAAATTTCTCTTTCTCATTTATTACATATAGTTTGATGTTATGTTGAGAACAAATTTGATTATACAAAAGCATATTGCAGACAAAATACATAACCTCTCCCAGGATTATGATGAAAGAAAAAGAAATGAAAGCCAGAACTGTTAAAGCACTTCTTCTGTATATTTCTTCTTTGTACAACCGGACTCCTTAGCTGCTTCTCCCTCTTGTGTTAATAACTAAATTCGACCATTTTTGACATCTCCAATAGCTCCCCATACATCAAACAAAAACACATCAGGGAAAGCAAAATCTCCCAAAACTGAATCCAAGGCTTCAGCAAAGTCATCAGGGTTCTTCTTGTCTTTCCCTGCTTCAACAATGGTGGTTGCTGCAAGGACAAGTTGACACGAGTGAACATTTTCAAAGATTATATTCAAGGTTAATTGTGCTTTCAACACATATTTTCTGTCTCAGATGCAAGCTGAATTACAATTTCAAAATATAACACATACTCATAATATTTCATTTAAAGTGTAGGTTTTTTGTTTAGCATGTCTTTGCTGCATTTTAATAATGTCTATGTTCTGTTAAATGTTGGGCTGTTTTCTGAATATTTGCATGTTTACACTCTGATGAAGCTATATTTGGCTAGCAACATACTAAGTAGATTTTACTTGAGGTGTCATAACGTACAAATAATGCACAAACACTATCAAAATTGACTGTTTTCATGAAGTAAGACAAATAACTATGAAAATTGTCAAAACTGAATGGTCCCCATTTAAGAATGCATCATTTAAAATAACTTGGTAATAATTTAAATAATTTAATAATGCAAATCCTTGAGAAAATTACACAGAAAGAGATTTTGATGTACTGTAATAAAAACGCCCATCAGCAATATTCACGTGGTTTGCATTTGAAACACACAATTAAACATAAAATGGTGACCACTACTGAACAGGATGGGGATGCGGCCCAGTTACCCTCATAGGCCATTTTTCTTTGCTTCTTTTCTACAGAACACATGCTTATGACATAACTACCTCGCCCTTTGCTTTGTTATTTTGATTCAAAATAGGTCCTTAATGTATGTATCCTTAATGTATGAAGGATAATTCCTTCATGTGGAGTGAAGGTAAATGCACGTGCAGGATTATCAAGTCTGTGGTTTTAGAAGCTCATTTAAGGAAGAAGGTCGGTGATTGGATGAAGCAGCTATACTTTCAGCAATTGGCCTTTGTGAGACTTGAGATGGAGATAAGCATACAAAAGACACTTTTCTTATTTCCTGGATGGGTTTAGAGCAGAGGTAGCTAAGTCAGTAAAAGGTGTGATCTTGTCACTTATATATGCACCTCTTCTCCAGCACACCTGAATCAAAGATATTGTGCTTTTTTTGGACGTCTGCAGAGCTGGATGATATGCAAACATGGGAATTCAGCCATATGATTCAGGTTTGTTGGAGAATAAGGGATTAATGTAAAATAGTACAAAATATTAGCTGTCAAAGACTGGGCTTGAGTAACGATGCTAGATTGTATTTTATTAAAGGTAACTGGAGTAGTTTCCATCATCCTGGAAAATGATGCTGAATGGTTAACCACCATTCAGGGTATGTTCTGGATGATGTGCGTTGATAGAGGCTAAACCTTTTCTGCCTGCATTAATTATCTGCTCCTCTATAGTGAAGTAGGCTGCTCTGCAGAGTTATCCCATGTTTGTGATTGGTCAAGAGCTACAGACATGGCCCATTTTTGTGAGCTTACATTGATCTTGATTGGAAAACCCTGGTTTGAATTATTGTATTTATAACCAGCTTCATTTATCCAGACCCCCAATGCCTGTGTAAGTATAAAAAGAGTTATCCTGGATATGTTAATCTCGCTTTGTAACAGGGGCATCCGTTGTTCCCACAACCAACAGAGATCAGTAAGTCTTCAAACATATATTTTGTTCATATGTAGTTCACATAGGCTCATTTTAAGGAGAAAAGTCTTAAGTAAAATATTCTGTGTGATTTATAAAAGTAAGAAACCCCATGAAATAATTGCTCTCTATGAATTTGGCTAACTATTTATTATTCTTGGTCATTGATAAATGGGGTCAAATATTGCTTAATGAGCAGCCATTGGGACATTTTACAGTTAGTTTACTTTATCTGTCATGATATTGCCTTTTATCAGACAGAAACAACACAAAACAAATGCGTCAAACCTTCAAGTTTATATACAGAAAATACAAACATTTAGGACAAAAAACATTTTAAAGAAGTTTTTTTTTTTTCAAATTACATTATTTAAAAATTATATAAATCCATAATAATTCATCAGAAAGCATGATGGCCATTGGGTTATTGGTTTGTGGTCCAATAAAAAGCCTCTTTTCGGACCGTTTTAATTTATCTCTCTTCACTAATCCTTTTTACACAATGCCATTAGTTATATTTGCATATTTTATATGAGTGTAATCACAGGAAATATTCTGTTCTTTCTATCTTTAATCATGAGTGCTGATTTTCAATCTGAGGCTAATTATCACATTGCATGGCTGCTTGGCATTTCAGCTTTCCACGATAGTTTAACTTAATTACGTAACAGGTATTTGTTTTGATTGGTTGCCAAATGCCGCACTGATGATAATTATTTTTGACTTGATTGTTTTGTGAGAGAGACTTGCTAAGCTAGCCTGAAAAGACCATTAACTTGTCGAATATCTTTAGAACGCAGCCAAGAGGAAGTATGAACATCTATCTTCCTGTCAGGGTGCTTGAATGTTTATATGATGCCAAGTGATGTCAAACAGAATAATATAATGGGGAAGTGCATTTTTTAAGATACTTTTGTTGACATAATCTTCTAGCCATTTTAATATTTTGGCTCAAAATACACAAACAAATGTTTTTAGGAATAAATCCAAGGAATGCCAAATAAGAAGAAAAAAAAATATAGAACACAACCACAAATCTAAATGCCAAGCATTATTTTAGAAAAATCAGCATCAAAACTCTGGGAAAGAGCACACATTTCATTTTCAAATGATACGCACTGAAAATCCCTATTGATTTCCAATATATATTTCCAATATTCAAATCAGCTGAATGAGAAGCCATTACTTGATATAATAGTGGTTACAGTGGTGGGCTTGGGTCTAGAAAACATCTTTCACACTTGAACTGTTTTTTGTCTTAGGGTTAGAAAGGTTTCTTTTTTTTATCATTTATTAATAAATATTAATAAAGTTTGAATAAATAATTAAATAGAAATAATACTGGAATCAAGGTATATTTGATACTTTAGTGAATATTAAATATAAAACTAAATGAACTCCTCAAATGCTCATCTTCTACAATATATCAGTGCATCAAAAATGTTGAAAAAAAACACCATCTTACCCAGCTCCACGTCTCTGATGCCCATGTAGCTCTCCAACAGATCATCAACTTTCTTGGTAGCTCGTTCTTCAAACTCATTCGGCTAGCGGAGTAAACAAGAGCATTTGGAGAGAAATGTTGGCAAATGTCTGAAGGATTACATGTTCTTTTACAAAAGCACACAGGGATCTGGAAAACTTTGAGATAGATAGATAGATAGATAGATAGATAGATAGATAGATAGATAGATAGATAGATAGATAGATAGATAGAT
>JBAMIG010000015.1:9342445-9357088 GCA_037177335.1 Kiunga ballochi
ATATATGATAGATAGATAGATATAGGTTACAATATAGACTGACACTGAATTTATAAGAATACTGCATTTCTGTTGGAATATGTTATTTTTTGTATTATTTTCTTTTTAAAGTTGTGTTTACAAAAATGACACTGATAGTTTGGTTCTTTCTTATTTTAATCACTTTCAGAAACACGTTTTCCCTACGTTACCTTTTTTCATTTGTGATTTGTACTGTCTAAATGTGGTATCAGGAACTTAAAGTAATCCTAAATAAACTAAATTAAAAATGAGAGAATAAGGCCGATTGAAGGGCTTGTATGGATACAATTGGTTAATCTTGCCTTTGCCAACTCTTCAGAAATCATGACTTCATCCACCTTGTACACGTGGGTTGGATTAGCATCAACATTTGTTGTTCCATAAGGGCTATTTCCAGCCTGCTAGTTTCCACAGTTTATCCTTCCTAAAGCTCATGTAAACACCACTGCATTCACTCGCACCTCCTTTTAAGGATTCACATTGTGTATTTTTTGTGCCCTTGCACACCCAGGGAAGCACACATTCACTTGTCAAACTTTGGCCAAGTTTGTGTATGTGTCCATTTTTAGGCCTTGTGAGTTGACCACAGGTGGTATATGGAGTTTTATAAAAGCTTCCAGAATATCCGTGTTGGGTCTTCCTCCTCTGAGGTATGCCCTGAATGTTACCCCCTATAGATTGCAATTTGCTGGAGTAATAGAGACCTGCCAATGAGAAAAGACCTGCTGGTTATCAGTACACTTATGGTATGTCTGCAGTGTGGTGTGGAGGATAGTGTTTCCTCACTACACATGGACAGTGCATAGGTTTAGTGAGCTTTTGCTCTTGCTAATAATTTTAACTTTCAAAGCTACTTTATCTAATTTGTTAATTCCTTTTTATATAATTTTTTTTTTATTTCAACAATTAAGGAAAAAGTTTAATAGTGCATTCAGGTGAAAGAGTTTTATAAAGACAAATGCACTAAAGCGCTTTCTGCCAGCAAGTTGTTTGGAAGTAGCTTTTTATTTAAGTTTGCACAGCACTCTGTCAGAAGAATATGAATTGCTTGATCACAGGGAAGAACCTGGTTCAGCTGCAAATGTTCTGGAACTGAAAGATCCTAGAATAGATTGGGTGGGGCAGCTTTACAGGCATCCTGTTGGCTCTAGGAAGATGCTCTCGGGACAGAGCTTCACATGGGCTGTGAAGACTGTGTGGGTCTAAATTATGATGTGTGTCCAGACATCATGAGAAATCCCACTCTGGGGATAAAAACCACATCTGTCCCATGTTTATCACTTAATGAAGGGTTGCAAGCTAGCCAGATGGTCAAAGCTAAGTTCTGTGTTGTATCTCATCTTTGTGCTAAAGTCCACAGCCAAGAGAAAACTTATGTTCTTCTACCTGTAGTGTTCACATTTATTGCTGAATTCCACTTTAAGTAGTTTCCATAAATCAGTCTAATTTCAGGCACATAGCTTTATTTGGCGTATCTAAAAGTGTGACAAAGCTTATTTATTGTCTTGTGGAATCTTAAGTATAGAATAATAAACATGTGTTGTCTTTCATAAAGTACTTTTCTCTGCGTTTTAAGACTGGGCTAATCAGTCATATGTTAATTTCAAGATATACTTGGTGCCTTTTGAATGGTTTATGCGACTTTGGCGATCAGATCAACATTGGTCCTGCTTGGAGGCTGAAGTATCCTAAGGACAGTGTAACTCTGAATCCCTGTAAGAGAACACCTGGTATCTCGGTGAGATGTTCCTATCTTAAGAACTACAAAGAGAGTGCACTAGTTGATCTTGTTATTAACATGTGCTATTCACTTTCTGAATTTAGACCTTTTTTTTTTTTTATTCCAGAAATGAAAAAAAAGGTTATTTCAAAACTTGTCTGTGTTATTCCAGTGCCTAGCGCCTCTACACCTCTTTGCCTGTGTGCACATGACTGATCCCTGTACAGTCAAACTAAAGAGAGACTCCTCTGTTGTCAGTTTGCTTAGTGGAAGTTTAGGGAAATGCTGCATGCACAAAGCCACATGACTTCCTGATCTCAAGCACACACACACTGCTTTATTGAATAACATGAACACAGTTACAGTCTCTGTTCCACTTGGCAGTGGCACACACACACACACACACAGCTTCCTTCTGTGGAGCACTGGCAGGGCGCCATGGACTTATTTTGCCATAGCCATTGGTAACTTTCCCTGCCCTTAATGTTTACTTAAAATAAGCTTGATTACAGTATATGGAGGTTATTTTCACTCTAAGCCAAATTATATGATGAGTTGAAATCATTTAGTTTTTTGAGATCTCGACACTTTCATCTGGCTAAAGGAAGTTCAGCCAAAGCAATCAGATATCAGGCTCTGGTATCAAGACTTTGAAAGGAAACACAAATGTGCAGGCTGTCCAGAAGGTGGTGCTCTCTCACACCCTGTGGCTCCAGCCATTCTATAACATTTCATGAGTGTTGAACTTGTGCAAGACTCGCATGTAAACCTATGGGTCACGCTGTTAACAGCAGCAGTGCTGGTTGTGTGAGAGCGTTCTGCATAGAGGTGGTTTTGTCTGAGGGCAGCTAGTGCTGCAGAGCAGCTGATGTGGCTGACGTTAATAGCAAGACTCTTGGGATAGTCTGTATCATCTCTTGACCCAAAATGAAAGATTTGGATCTCTTTACCCAAAGGAGTTGTTTTTCACTGACTGGAATGTCCCATGCTTGAAATCTTAGCCTCTGCTTTAGTAAAAGCAAGACTTGTAGCTCTTCAAACAAATATAATAGAAACCTCATTCTATTTTTTAATAAGTGCATTTTACCCATACATACTTTTTCAGGAAAAAAAAACTGCACTTAAACATTGCACAAGTCTTTATCTGTAGATAACATAAAGTGATTAACACAATTGCCTTTTGCAAATGTCATTCAGTGTGTGTGTGTCAGTTTACTGCTTTTGCATAAATAGAAAATGAATAAGCATGATTTATGTTTTTTTTCCCTCTCTATTGCATTATGTTACATATATTTAGGCACATTTTATTTATTCATGCATTCAACTTCCTTGATGTTGTTTTCTGTGTTAATGTCATGTGTATGTTTTCTTGCTGGCTCTTTACAGTTTTGTCTGATGTAATTTGTTTTTGATTAATTGATAAAACGGTGTCCCATTAGCTTATTCTTTAATTGATATTATTATTATTATTATTATTATTATTATTATTATTATTATTATTGTTAAATATCAATTAATGGTAAACAATCTGGCATGGGCATTTATGTGTTTTCTATTCAGAGCAAATTTGTTGCTTTAATTCTGTCCAACCCTATTTCTTATCTAGTTGTCCAATAGTTTTTATCATGTAGGTCACTCTTCTATTTCCAGTTAGAACTAGCTGAGAGCTGCTGGAGTGGGATAGGTTAGTAGGTGAGAAATTATTAGATAAGACTGATTTCATAAGTTCAGGGGAACCATCCTAATATCATAAATGGCGAGGCCATAGGAATGGAAACTAATGAGAAATGTGATGCGATGTCTTTGCCATATATGCAGACTTGAACTGCATTAACCACTTCATAGATTTGGCACACAAACAAATGTTTCTGTGCTTCATTGCTTCCTTTTAAAGCCGTAAGGATGGTCCTGGTATTGTTAGGTATTTTGTGCTCAGTGCTTTTAAAGCATTCTTCCTGTTTGGAGCATTGAAATCTGTGGTTTTGTACTGACAATACCTTTGTGATGTTTCTCTCAGGTTACCGCATATCCACCGAATACCACCCACTAGTAACAGTTTCCATGACAACTTAGACTGATGCTGCATCAGAATGAGCAGAGGCTGGGAAAAAATTTTGAATGTGAAAACTGAATTGGGGGACACCCCCCCCACACACACACACACACACACCTCTTCTTCTTTCTTTTTTTTCTCTCTCCCAGCTTAACTTTGCTCTTTACACTTGGTACTTGTCCAGCTGTCCCTTTTTTGCTTTATCTTTATGCTGCTCTCTTTCATACCGTGAGTAATGGCAGTAAAATAAAGACCTTTACTCCCACTGGAGTTGGTTATTAAGGATGTAAGTGCAACTCCTCTGACATATTTCTACTTTTGGGCTGCCAGCAGTGGTAACAAGCTTTGGGGGATTGTGGAAGAGCTGAAGCAAACATTTTAGTTAATCATGGAGGGAGAGAAAGACTTGCTGAGCCAACAGGATACTTTGGTTAATGCAGATTGCTCAGTGGATCAGAGGTAAGACGAGAAAACGTCTCTACTTACTTTAGTCAGCCAGTGTCCAAATGTCAGACAAGGTGAAGCTGGCTGGAGTAGCCATGCCTTAAATCCGTATTTAAAATATGACTATGCATGTCTTCACTATCATGTAAAAACAAAAATAGGCTTCCTCTCTGTTTTTATATTTTATGTCATCACACATGTGCTTTAAAGTGTAGTATCTGTTTTAATAGTTTTTAAAAAGGGACTTTTTTTTTTTTTTTTACAACAAAACAAAGAACTTGCAACTTAATCATTTAAAGTATGTCTATAGAATTAAATACTTATTTCTTTACTGAAGTACTTGTGTTTGTATACACTTAGAGTCAGCTATTTACTTGTCATATGTGTCCCGCCATTTTTACCATGGTGTCTCTAAAAGGAGAAAATGACTGTGTGAAACAATAGATGCAACAGGATTGTTTGGGATAAAAAGCACAGTAGAAGTAGACAGTACACACATAATTCAGAAGTATGTATGTATTTTGCACTGTAGATCCACTTGCTGGTTGAAACATGTTCATGTCTGGATGTAATTTGACTCTTGATGTCCACAGTCCATTACCAACACGGCAGCAGATGAGTAACACTAGTTGTGTTACTGTACACATTGTAACTCTAAAATGTTTGCTTAAAAATGCACATTTAGACTGTTTATCAATGATCTTTTACCAAAATGACATCATGTAAAGTTGCTGTCTGTGCTGGGAAATGAGACAAATTGTATTTATGATAAGCACATGTCGGTTTGCTATCTTCAGATTATTCAGATGTTCTTGTTGTGAAGTGTTTGAAAAAAGGACCTTTGCTCTTTTTTTTTAAATGTTTTTGCTTGGATTGATGGGCTGGCAAAGTTCTTCCACATGGAAGTGGGACAGAGTTCAAGTTCTCTGTGAACAGTAACACACCCATAATAGGCTGTCTTCTGATTTGCATGAAAGTTGATTTAGAAACGCTGTGGTTATTCAGGTCATGGTTCATTACATTATTAGATAGGTTTCCTCCATACTGTCGTCAACAAGGTGACTTCTTTTTTTTTGTAGTTTGGGATCATCTGTAGTGACATGCAGCCATCTGATTTAGCTATGAACACTTTCATTGCCTCATATACTGATGCAATGAAGGTTTTTCTAAGTTTTCTCAATGGTTAAGTGTCCAAAATGTTTGTTACCTGTTTGACATTGCATAATTTAATGCCTCTTTATCCCCTTTCTTTATTTTTCTTTTCTCACAGTGATTTATGAGTAAATCAGTTCAGTTATTATTCCAGCATAACGGCACTGAAGTGGACTATCTTTGAAAAGTCGAACTTAGAAGGCAACTGCTAGACTGTACTTTCTATTAAACACCATAGATGTCTGTACAGGTCATTCAGAGTGATCCAAGTAAAAATATTATGTTTCTACTTAAGTAATAATCATAATAATGATGACAGCAGTTATGTTGGTTGCCCTTCTCACCTTAATACTGTATTTCTATTGAAAACGTTATGAAACAGGTGTTGCAGGAAGTGTCACACACCCTCAACACGAAGTGGCTTTCACTTTTAACTTGGATCCTTCACTGTGAGACCAGAATATGATAATTTGTCTTTATATATTTACACATTATTGTATTATTAGTTATATTTTAAAACGGTTTAAGTGGGACTTTGGAAATTGTAGTTACTTAAAATACTTTCTTTGCTAAAGATTCATTCACTTGGTTACATTTTTGCTGGAGTATAATAAAAGCATTCTGAGTACTTGACATGAAGTTTAGTTGCTAACTTAAACACCTTTTCTGCAAGGCTGTAAAATCTTTTTTCCCTCGCTGGTGGATTTTGTTGGATGGGTCTTGTACTTGTCAGTGCCTGCTTTACATTCTGGTGTGTGTGTGTGTGTCTTTGTTAAACAGAGGGAGTTGAAAGGGAGGTTTTGGATTGGTCGGTGTTTTTCATGCTTGTTTGGCTTTGGGGGAGTGGCGAAGTTTGACGTCAACTACTACGAAGTGTCACACCACTCTCAACACAAAGTGGCTTCCTCTTTGCAAGCACATTCATACAGCAACACGGCAGCGGCTTTTTCTGGCAGGATGTGGCGATGAGCTTAACTAGAAAACTAGTCTGACCACACATTAACAGCAGAGAGGAGTCAAGAATTTTGAAGTTTTTTTTTTTTTTTTTTTTTTAAGCTTTATTGTAATTATTTTTCCTTTTTTAAATATCTTTTTAAAGCCAGTGAGTATAGCTTAAGGAAGACCTTTTTTCCATCTGTAAGAATAGGAAATGCCTACTGTCAGTAGGTACATGACTTTTCGATCAAAGAGGTTAAAAAGTAGTAGGTAAGTAGGGGTTTGGTTTCAGGTGATATTTTGTTGTTTTTTGCTAATCAGCAGAGATGGAAGGTAGCTCAAATAGTTTGTAGTGTGTTATATTTGGCCCAGATCTTCAAAATTGTTGGCATGTTATGGTTTCAGACTGGTGTTATCATGAAGCTACCTTCTTATGGTTTCAGTGAATTGGCAGTATGTATGTTCCTCTCCAAGGACAGGAAATGCATTTTAAAGAGTTTTGCAACAGTAGAGCGTTATTTATTTATTTTTTTAATAGGACTTTTGTCCTCCTTTGCCTTTTTATAGAATTGTCATGTTTATGTACTCTCCTGGTTTTTATTACCTGCATTTAACGGCATATGCCAGGAAGTATGTTTTTACTGTGCAAGTACTGATGCAACATGCCTCAATAAATTTTTCACAAGGAAAAGAGTGGGCATTTCTTGTGTATTATAAAGATGAACACATTTTTTAAATCTATTTGAGTGGAGGGAGGACAGATCAGCAGATAACTTATATTTGTTGCTCATTTTTACAGGTGGTTATTGTTTTTCCATGACAGTTAAACATTATGCTTTGTGTTGTGGTCATTTGTTTTCTGCATGTTAAGCATCCTGTCAGATCTTAATCTTGATATATATATATAATATATAAATTTTTAAACCACATTTTAAACATGAGCAGTTATAGCATCTTGTGCAACCAACAGTGGTGAAACTGCTATTTAACTATAACATCCTTGTCCTGGCAGTGCTCTGATGCATACATTAGCTCTTTGTACTGTAAGTGACATGCTCAAATATTTTGCATTTTGATGAATTACTTTTTTCCCCTTCTTTCTACATTTCCAGCAGTTACCCCGTGGAGGGCACTGGTGGCGGGCCGCCAACCAAAACAAAAAAAAGCAGAAGCAGCCTAAGCAATGGGGGCATCAAGAAGGTGGAGCCGAGGAAAGCCTTGAGTTTAGAGGCAGCCCAGCTTGAGATCCAGCAACAGCATAAAACTCTCCCAAAACAAGTGACAAGGTAGGAGATGTCAAGGAATCATTATATCTGCTTATGAAATCTTGAGGGACATTAAGCTTCCTCCAATTTTCTTATTTTTTCTTAATTGTAAGAATTTTACACATGGTGTTAAAAGTCAACAAATGCTGCTTAATCATCTTGGGGAAACTTAAAATCACCTATACTTGATCAGTCTCTTAGCTATTCACACCATGCATCACAAGACCTGACCCGGTTCTCGACTGTTCAGTCGTGACACACTCATGACTGCACAGCTCTTGTAAATGGACCGTCCTCTCACATGATTCAAAGGTTTTTACATAAAGCTGTAATATTTGCTTGAAGAAAAAATAAAGTTAAAGTAAAAAATTAAGGTTCTTAATTTCTCCTGCAGCTTACTTGTAGGGTAATTAGGAACACATTCTTGTTACCACCAAAGTTGTTTCCAATGCTTCAAATGAAAAAACCACCAGTGTTGGAGAAAACTGGCCCGATATAGCAAAATACTTTATCCTGTGAGATTTACCGTCTGTCCTGTTTTAATTGTTCACGTTACAAAAGTTTTTTTCTTTTGATAGCACCCACAATGTGAGTTTATGTGGAGTAAATGACAACTTTGTCACAAAAATACAAATAGGGCAAAAACTTGTAATTGTGTTACAGCTCTGTCTTCGCTCATTAAAAAGTTCAGACTCTACTTCTTTTAATTTGCACCTTTTTTTTTTTTTGCAGGTCCCAAACCTTTGATGTAGACAACAAAGAGAAGACTGAAGGCAGCAGCGCACAAAGTGTAAGACCACCTTAACATCCACTATAAAATTCATACCATGTAGGATGGATTGATATTTTTGCTTTAGTCTTATTTTTACATTTGAAGGAACCATCTTTTTACTTTCCAGAGCTTCACAAAGCACAACAAAACATTCCACAAGTTGTTTCCAGACATTCCTGAAAGTGAGGACTTGGTACATGGTAGGTAAACAAGGATTAACTAGAATGAGGGATTTAGGTGAAACCAAGGGATCTGTGTGGAATTATAAAGGTTTGCTCTTTTTCTACTTTTCCTCCAGCATACATCTGCGCCCTGCAGAAGGAAGTGCCCTACCATGGTCGGCTCTACATCACAGATACCCACGCCTGCTTCTACTCTTCTGTTTTGCTCAAGGACACTAAGGTAGGCATCAGCAAAGACTTTGCCTGCTATTAATGTTAAATGAATCTTTGACTGATCTGCATCTGGTTCTGTTATATTCAGGTTGTGATTCCAGTTTCCTCCATCCATGTAGTAAAGAAGCAGAACACGGCGTTGCTGGTACCCAACGCCCTGTCAGTTCGTACCACAGAAGGAAGCAAGGTCAGTCTTTCATCCTCGCCCCTGCAAAACCTGAATACTTGTAAATGACACGCAGTCTGATTTTAATTCGGAAAGTCTTGTTTAATGCCCGTTAACTTTGCTGTTGTGTAACCGTGGTTAATAATCCTCTGCTCTTTCTTTTGTCACTGTTCAGTACCTCTTTGTGTCGCTGCAAAACAGAGAATCATGTTACAAGTTGCTGCGCTCAGTCTGTCCTCAGATAGAGGTAAGTGGCGTATGTCAAACATTTCAGAGAAAAAACCGGAGGTGCTTTAGTTTGGGGGGAATGTAGCTGATATTAACCTAACCAATAACTTATATTTAGCTATTTACTCTGAGATTAAAATTGCAGTAAAAATTATTTTGAGGAAATACATAATCATACAATATTTTTTTCCTTCTTTTCTCACAGGATGGCAGCACAAATAGTAGTCCCTTCTTCTCCTCAGGTGAAAACAGCTTTGAAAAGAGCAAACATGTGGTAAGACAGGTTTTTATTAAAATTGATAAATGAAATAATTCATTAGGTTATGGTCTTAGGATAAAGCAAAAAAATAAAAATGGTTACAATTTTAGGGTTTACCCATCTAAACCACTCTGATCCTCCATTTATTCATAGAATTCCAGCCAATCCAGTTTGGATGACAGCTTTGACCACTTGGATGGCTCTGAAACACCATCTGTACAGGGCCAGGCTCGGCAGAGACCTCACAAAGGTACAGCTTCTAGTTCAGTAACTGTGTTCAATAGCCAACCATTTATGTAACAACATACATAGAATGATTGTGTAGGGTGGAATAATACTTGTAAATATTTGTAATTAAACTTGAAAAATTGCACCTGGGATGTTGTAATATCTCATAAAGTACCTTTTTGAAATCATTGGACACGCAGAGTTCAATGTCTAAAAAGCCGTTAAACACTGATTTCTTTTTCCTTTGTCTCTTAGTAGAAGCAGTGCCTCATGGAAATGGCTCGGCTTTCCGGAGCTCGCATATGCATCTAGATGATGGCTCATCCTCAGAGGAGCTTTCAGAGTCAGGTAATGTACCAACGTAATCCCGTATGGGGTTGGTAGTTGGCATTAGGTTTCAGTTTATGATCTTACATGTTCAGTGGAAGTATACCAGTCAGCATGCCATTTCCTTTTTAAACAAAAGCATTTTACTGATGCTTATTTATTCACAATTGTGTAGTTGTGCACACAATTTGTGGATTACTGCAGATTAATTTAAAACCTTGCAATTAAAATACTAATGAGCCACTAAACTCGTGTTGTTTACATTTCTGATTCAGGTGGATCGTGGGTTTGGAATGTGACTGAAAAGGCAAAGTCTCTGCTGGTTCAGAGAGAGGCCAGCACCCTCAACACCCTCCTCTTTATTTACTTGATTTTGTAAGAATAACCTTCTTTTTCTTATTCTTATCTGTTCTTTCACTTCCTTATTCTGTTTAATCTTGGCCCTTATCATGTGATAGTAATTGCCTCTCACTTTCAAAGTTAAAATCTATGAAGCAGAGCTTAAAACATCTCTCCTGGATGTAAGCCAGGCTTTTTTTTTCTAGGATCTTTTCACAATAAGAGGAATGTAACCTAACCACTTCTGATATTGATCGTTATTTTGAAATGCAATGCATATTTGCATGATTATTAAGTCAGTCTTTTAAAATACTGTTTGTCTGTAATGTTTAATCTTTATTAGCCATTCATTTAAATTAGAAGAGTGATACAGCAGGTATCACTGAGCATATTATCTGATCTAAACATGTCTCTGCAGGGTGGTGCTGCTGCTGCTGTCTTCAGGATACATTGGTTTGCGTATTGTTGCCCTGGAGGAACAGCTAACATCACTCGGTGCACTGCCCGAGTTCACTTTACAGAGCAGGTAAGATTGGATTTCAGTCTTCATTATTCTGTGCTGAACACTTGAGGCCTTTTCACCTAATACGATGCAAACGTTGTTCTTAATTCCTTATTTCCTGCTGCGTCTGAATGTTTAAAGATTTTGTACATCTTGTTCTTGTCTCTGTCAGCATATAAGTGCATTTAACAACAGATTGCTTTGTGTTTTAATAAAAACTGTAAAGTTCTGTTGATTCACTGCTTGATATGATTCTGCTATTCCAGTTAAATGTCACGTGCACATGAAACTTTCATTTTCTAAAAAATGCTGCCCAACTGCGTTTGCATGAAAATGTTTTAGAGCAGCTTTTGTATTTTAATCAAATGAAAAATTAATTCCTCACTTGGGTGTAACTTAACTGTCTGGTAGGTTAAGTATTTTTATATAGCGTGTCTTTGGTGTTTGGTATGCTGCTCTATAATGTTTCCTTATCTTTTGACAGGTATCATAAAGACACATAACACTCACTGACAGAGGGAAACATTTTTGACTCATGATTGGAAGATTATTTTCGCCTCATCTTGGCACAACCCGGAGGGCAAACTTTGATGTACTCAAGACTGCTCACAGCTATGGCTTTAGCTGTTCGGTAAAGGAAAAGTGGCCACCCTGTGCAATTTCAGAGATGTTGACTTGAAGGGCTATAATTCCCTCCCCCCAGAACAGTAAACATAAGTCACACAAAGCCAAACCAAATGTGTGCTCTCACTGCCTGGTTGCAGTGTGTATTTCCTTCAAACCAAAGCCGAATGGCTCAAACGCAGCAAGGTGCCACGCTACCCAAGTTGATGGGCGCCTTCAAAAAATATTCAGTTTTGGTCAACTTGGGTCACAGATTGTCCTCTACTCTCTGAACAAGCAGTCTGAGCAGGGCTATACAAGTCAGCTTTAGCCTGCTGTAATGCTTTACTGCACCTCAGCTCTGGAGATGTTGTGTTATGCATAGCCAAAGATGCACCCAGTGCATGTCTTTTGCATGAGTGCACAGAGATGACTTTCTATCTCTTTCATAACCTTTCATTTCTAAGCTGTATATCCAGTTCTATCTTCATATTTATATTCAGTAAGTTTTGGGTACTTCAGATTTCTAATCAGGTGTGGGTTGAAGCAATGATGATGATTTAAAAATCGCAAACTCAGAGCAGCCCATAGAGGCTAAATACTTTCCTGAAGGTCTTATTCTTTCTCTCGTCCAATCAGTAAAGATTGCAGTGTAATTTCCTCGTCTTTGGTATGATTTAAATCTGTTTAATGATCATTGCTCTGAGGTTATTTTCCTTTCAGTCTCTACTTGATGAATGCCTCATCAATGCACAAGTACTGCAAGTACAACAGGACACAAAGTTGTGTCAGAGGCATGAATATGTTTCTCTTATCAGCTGTCCTAAGACTGTTCAAAGAGTCATTTTAAAAACTGTGCTTTAGGTGTGTTGTACTGTTTTACCAGGAAAATGATCCTCCTGTGTTTTAAGTACAAACCTCTTTATGACGGGCCTCTGGAGGACCACGCAGCATTGTCAGTTTACTTTGAAGTAGCACCAAAAGTATATTTCTAATGCATGTGTCTGCAGTTATTGACACTTGACTGAAACTATATATGCATTGCTGCTATTGTCACCTTTGCATCATTTGCTGCAAGGCTGCAAATTTTCAGTTGGCAAAAACAAGTGGTCCTGAAAATAATTTTCAATATGCAACCAATTAATATGCATGGAAAAAATACTAATTTATGTTTGTGTGCAGTTTTTAAGTGGAGCTTGTTTGTGGGGAAGAAATGATGTAAGAAAAAAAGAGAGAAATGGCTCTAGAGAGCGAGTGCACTTTAAAAAAAAAAAAGTTGTGCCTGTCACAATCCGAGACACGTTTGGATTGAGAAGAAATGGCAAAGCCAGCGTTTTGTGGTATCTGATGGTGCTAAGAATTTATTATGATTTTCACTCAGGGGTGATGGGCACTACCTGCCACGTGGCTTCAGGTGTTCCAGCTTGTGTTTTAAGTTGAGTGCTTAGGATGGGTTTCACATTTTCATCTCTTTTGTGTTATTTTTTTTTCATTAAGTCATTTAAGGAGAAAATTTCCTTTTAGCTGCACTCAGCTTGTCAGAATGCTTGCTTTTTCTTTCTTCCGCTCTTTCAATCTTTTAAAAGTAACAGCGTATTACCATATCTCAACATTTCCTCCTTTGTGGAGACTCTACCTGATGTAGTCAGCGAGTCAGCTTTTGCTGCTCCCTCATTCAGACCAGATTTCTGTTGAGCAAAAGTTTTTAACCATCCCATAAACAGTACTGTCAGTAATTATAATTCCCCAAAGGGGGGCAGCACACACAACTACTGTCCTCAAATAGCTGAATTTGAGTCTCTGGCTGAGGGCAGTATTTGTGTGGTTTTGCACTATTTAGTGTTGTAAATAATTTTGTACCAATTGTTATTGTCCCTAATTCTATGTTTCTAGATATTTATTTGCATTCTGTGTAATTCAAAGTAGTCTCTGTGAGATGACTTTGCTATTGTTCAAAATAAAAATGGTTTCAAAGTAATTGTGCATTTCCTTCTTTGATCAAAATGTTTTCATACTCATTAATCTTAAGCGATGTGCATGAAACTTGCCAACAATCGCATAACTGTAGATCACTTTGTATGACCGGGCTATCTTGAGAAACTCTTAATATCCATGAACTTTGTGCAGCTTTTAGTTACTCTTCAAAACATTAAAAGCTAATGTGATGAGCTGTTTGGGGTTAATAATCAAAAGATAATGGAGCTAAAGGATTTTCAACTTATCTAGGTGATGTAGCTCGAGTTTCCAGATGTTTTATATGACACAAACTAGATACATTTTTCTGATGGGACCACACGGCAAATGTCTTTTGGTGCAATAGCACCATCAAGTGGGGATATTGCTGTGCTTTATAAGCCATCTGAAGTCACTGATCACATGATTCTTATCTATATGAAGTGAAAAGGCATCTGGGGGGGAAAAAAACATTCCTGCTCCAGTTGGGAGTTTATATGAGATTATATATTTTTAAATGCATGAGAGCTTCAGTAAAACCACAAGGGCTGTATGGTTTTTATTTATTCAATTCTAGGTCATCAAAAGCAGCAGTGAAATGAAGCAAATCAGAAAGAGAGTATCTTGTTCAGCTGTCTGGGTTATTTGATGGGGCAGGCTCTGCAGTGGTCTGACGATAAGCACAGAGCTGAAATGCACCTAAAAGAAAGGACAGACGTCTTTAAAGTGATCTGCAAATTCACTAAAATGGAATCTGAAATATGAATTGCATTTATATAATATATCCTAGTGGAAAGTTGCTTCTAAAGTAAAGTATTTTATCATGCATTTGTAGCTTTGAATAGTCATTATACAATATATATTGAACCTAAATGTTTAAGACGTTTAGTCTAATTACAAAAATAAAATGCTGTCCAATGATGGCAATAAATGAATTTTAAAGCCATTGGACTGCCGTAACATCACTAGTTACGTTTTTTTTCTGCTCTTTACAAGCATGTTTAATATTTGACATAATGCAAGTACAAAGTGTCTGACAAAACATTGCAACCATTTCTATTTTTACTGTCTTGAATGTCAGAGGTGTTTTATATCTTGACCACCTTCTGAAAAACAATAAATCCAATAAAAACCTGCTGCAAATGCCAAAATGACAGCAGCCCATCCTATGATGTAGGACCAAGAAAAGCGCCAGTCCAGGAATCGCTTGCCAAAGAAAGTGACTGTCACTCCTGTGTAAATAGCCAAAGCTAGCAGGGCAAGAAAACCTGGAACAGAAA
>JBAMIG010000015.1:9357188-9381813 GCA_037177335.1 Kiunga ballochi
TCGCTTGCCAAAGAAAGTGACTGTCACTCCTGTGTAAATAGCCAAAGCTAGCAGGGCAAGAAAACCTGGAACAGAAAACAAGACAGAAAAATTCACACAGGGAAAAATGCACATGAAAACAGATGCACACTTCCTGTAAAGCCTCTTCTTGACTGGTTCCTGTCATAAAACCTCTACAACATGTTAGAATAAAATATTGCACATACATTGTGAACTTGTGAGACAAATTTTGATAAAAGCTACAAGTGTGGACTTAACCTCTGGGTGACCCAAAGCGGACATGCTGAAAAGTCAGGTGTGACAGTAAATATGAACAGTGGCATTCTTTTATTACCCGAAAGGACCAGAGCGATGCCCCCAGTGCGAACTCTCCTATTCTTGGTGCCATTGGTGAAAGCGCTCAGCCCGAGCACAACTCCGGCAAAACAGCTCAGCACTGCCAGCAGCATGAAGGCCCGAGTAGCATCCCAGAAAGCTGTAGACACAGACACCAGACTCACACCAGCACATTCTGAACCTAAATATTTTAACACAAATGGGGCTCGCCTCAGCTCGTATAGTTCTCCTGAGGTACCTACCCACAGTTATGGTGTGAGCATGGCATTTGTGGTTGATGCAGAACCTCCAAAGCCCCTGATTGGCCGAGCTACCAGAGTACCGATACTGCATCCAGAAATCAGTTGCCGTAGAAACAATGAGGAGTACAAGGGTGGCCACTCCACAAAGAGTCCCTCCTCCTGCTAAAGTATACAGCATCGTGGAGAAGCAGGGGGAAACGCTGTCCTCCTAAGCATTCAGTAACTGTTCCAGAAGGAGACATGACACATTAAATAACACTACTTGTTCCTTTGACATTTTACATGACCAAATATTACCTAAACTTCATATAACAGTTTCCGTTGATTGAGCTTTAAGACTTGACAAAACCTGCAGTTACAGTTATTCTGCTACTACACTAATTTACTCCAAAAACTAAATCCAATAAAGGTATTTTTTGTGCAATAAGACTATACATTTTTGTGCATTAAAATGCTGCCTACCACCATGCAGAAACTTGCTGCAGGTCTAAATTCAAGTGAAGCATTAAAAAAACAAAAGGTTTTTCAAACTCAATCATTATTTCAAAGCAGCTGTTTTTTTGTCTTATGTAACACTGTAATGGCTAACATAACAACGTAACAATATGGCTTCCAAATATCCTTTTAAAAAGATATGCCATTTTAAAACCCTGAATTTAAACAATGTTTCAACCAATTTGAAAAGACAAGTCTTAACACAAACCTCCACGTGAGATAAGAAACTTTTTAAACACTGTGACATTGCATGCAGCCAGCACAACACTTGACCCAAACTGATGTATGACAATAGGCTTGCCTATCAGGCAGTTCGGAGCCTTTGTTCAACACTAATTCCCCTTTATGCACCACAAACTAATCTACCAATACCAAGCAACTGAACCGTCAGCACTGCTGCTCTCTTGTCACTGAGCCAGCAAATGAATGATTTCATACACCGATTTCAACACCTCACACAGCTTTTTAGTTTCACCTAAATGCAAACCGGCTCGATACGTAAATCCCAAACAAATCCCTACTTTGGTCCAGTAACATCAGCAAGCAACAGGGTTCTGTTAAAAGATTGTGCAGATCTCTTGTCACTAAAAAGTTTTATATCTTCATTTCCTCTGTGTCTTTTTAGTCCTCTTACTCTCAAAAAAAGCTGTTTCATTGTTTTTTTCTTTTAAATATATATATATGTATATATATATACATATAGAATAGAATAGAATAGAAAAATAGAATGATAAATGCAGGTTCTGTGTAATTCCATATCCTTTTCCCCTGATACCTCTAGTTTGGCTGGTCTCTCTCCAGGGTGGTTGGCTGCAACAGTGGGTCAATCCTTTTTAAACCCTGCACCTCTGGCTCTCATTGTCCACAGCACAAAAGAGGGAATGATCGAGCGCAGCATGTGAGTGATGGCAAATCCCCTGATACTCTCCTCTCTTCTGTTACTTCCATCCCTCTATCACCCCACTGCACTTGATCTTTCTTTTCGTCTGCTGCATGGCTTCTTATGTATGTGCTTTAATTGAATGTTTCTCTATAAAGCTGATCGGTCTTGGTTCTTGTTACCACATTAGAAACTCTTTCCAATCACTGGCCTCGGCTTGATGAGAGCATGCTGGATGAGTACTGTACTTTGGGAGAGAAAGGGAGATCAATGTGAACCCCTGTGCAAACAAAAAAACAAATAAAAAAAAGATAATAACTCACTTCAGATCTTTATTAACCTGATTGTTTGGAAGTGCATTAGAATATAAAGTTATTGAAAAGCAGGAGCAAGTGTGAAAGAGACATTTTATTGTTGGAACAGCTTATATCACTGTGAGCTCTTGTTGGTTTTTCATGTGTGACACATTTCTGTGTATACATTCAAAACTACACAATAACACAAAATAGGACATTAAGAGCCGCAGATCAGGATGAAAAAATAAATGTATATTATAATAACATCTGACATATTTCCTCCTCTTGAACAGGCTTCTTTTTCCAAACCTATTCTCTACATCGCCTCTTAGTAAAATCAGGAAGTCAGATGCTTGTTTGTCAAACTCAAATAAATGGGATTTGTCATTTCATACAGTTTTGCAGCCTTACTGTCAAAGGGCATTGCTGCAAACACACTTTAGCCTGCTGACATTCCCTTAGTTTCATTTTTAGACCATTTGTCAGCAGTATAATGAAGCTTACTCTAAATGTGCTTAAAACATTGTGAACTTCCCATATTTACTTATAAAATACCTCAAGCATCATCATATTTTCATATAATTATGCAAAGTAGACTAAACTGACTTACTGCAGGAAAGGATCCAACATTATGTAACATAGCAGAAATACTTGAACCGAGTAATTATTATTCTTTTAAGGCAACATTACCTGTTTTAGAGGAATGGGTTGACAATTTAGGGTGGGTTTGCGTGACTAAAGGTTGAAGAAAAAGCCACCATATTGTAAAAAAGGCAATGTTGCTATCTTTCTGCTGGTTTTCTATCGTCCAAATGTAAAGTTTGATGTCACATATTTATCTAATTTTTCACTTTTAGGAACATGTGAACTTTCTGACTGATTTACAGCTTTGCAGAAACATACAGTACTTTGTCCACATTCCCAAATGATTTTCTTGACCTATGATAAGCTAAACCTCAGTATATTGCATTTCCATTATACACAGATCGTCTTGAAAAGACAGACAAAGACTTTTTATACATTTTAGTGTGCACAAAAACCAAAGAGTGATTATTATCTGCATCAGTGCCAAAAATGAAGATAAGTAAATAAAAAATTATGTCACACAGTCAATGAGTCAATTTCAAAAAGGCACATTATGATATGCATAACTTAATGTGGCTTCTTCCCACCGCACATCAATCATGGCTTCAACAGAAAGTGAAAGTGACACATGAAAGTAGCAGAGCTACAGTGAACTCAGCTGAAATGTTAAAGTGATGTTACTTAAAAAATGATTTCCTTTATAAACCAGTACTGTGACCATAACTAAGATTTTTTTTTTACATTGTGAGAGAAGAAATAAACTCATTTAAAATGTGCTTGTAGGACTCACTCATGCATTATTTGCCTCTTTTTCCATGTCATTACAATTCTGCTGTTTCATGTTAACGCTGCATTTACAAGAGCCTCAAGCAAAAAGCTAATAAGTGAACACACACACACACACACACACACACACACACACATTCTATACATTTAAGAGCTTAAGAGTCTTATGGATTCCAAATGGAAACACTAATCCTCCTTTGTTTGGCGTTTGCTAAAGGTTCTTATGATGCCTCTCACTCCACATCCAGTATATTTGCCAGTTCTGTAAGGCAAATACACACAGACTTCCACAGACACACAAGTGACTTGATGATTCAAAATGGGATCTCAGCTTTAGACTGAACACGTAGATACCTTGATGCTAAAGACACATTCACCAGTACACAAACATACACCTCCCAGCGCTAAGTGATCGTTTCTCGTTGTTCATCTCTCAGGGGTGCGGAGCCCAGAGGATGACAGTTCGATCTGCAGATGATGAGAGAAAAGTTTGGTTGTGTGGGTGCCACCTGCACTGGATCACCTTATCCCAGTGCTCCCCTGCTACAGTCTGTGGGAGGGGCTTAGTCAGGTCACCTAGCATCAGGGAAAAGGAGAATGTCACACAAGTTGGCAGAAAGACCTTGCGGCATCTGTATCAACATAGTGTATGCAAAGTCCTTTTGTGAAGTTGTTTGTACCTTGAAGGTCACTGATGATGATTTTGTTGTCATAGGAACCAGTTAGGAGATGATGGGCTCCAGGTGAGAAGCGAACAGAGCGGATGTCACTGCTGTGAGGCCGGCAAGTCTGGACTATGCGGCCTCCTCTAATGTCGTATAACATGCAGGTACTGTCTTCCTGACCAGTGGCCAGTAGACGCCCACTGGGATCCACAGCTACTGATGCAACTGCACTGCCTGTGACACATAGATTTACTGCAGCTTAGAACTGCTCACATTCAACTGAGAGAATATCAATGATCCAATTATCGAATATTTCTGTAACATTTATTTCTTATTAAGTTTCTACCCTGATAAAAAGCCTTTTTTTCTGTCTAACCCTCTGTGGGATGGAGTTGCTCTCAGGCAAAAAACCACATATCTGGTCCTCACTGTGCTCCTTTAACTTTTTTGAACACCACCAGACATGTCTGTGTCCAATAAAAGAATCTGGTCTAAGTGCATGATATCTCTTAGTTGGGACTGGAGCAGTTCTTTCCGAAAGCAGGACCCAGTGGTGCACACTGCTACCCATCGAAACATCTTACAAATGTTTTAGGAGGTTTTTTGTCAATGCTTGTATATTAAAACTTTGGGTTGGTTGCCTCAGGACAACACTACAGTCTGGCCAGTTTTGTTCTGACATGCATGGTGATTTGGGCAACTATCATTGACAAACACTTACAGGACATGGATTAAAAACATTGTTTTGTGTGTTGTTTGTGCAAAACATCATAAATGTGTGCTGTGTTTTCCTGGCTTGCATCATTTAGGAGCAGTGTAACAGATGTAAGGTCACATGGTTAACAGCAGTAAAATTATGGAAAAGTTTGAAGGCAAAATATGGCATACTGGTTTACGAGACTTAAATACCAGTTTTGATACTGGTGCTAGTTTTTGTTTTCTGCGTTAACAAAAATTAAACCTAATATATACCTCAACAGAATATTCCTCTTTCTTTTTTTTTGTTTGTTGTTTTTGTACACCAGCTGTAGGCAACTCCAGTCCTTAAAGGACTTTCGGTTATAGGAATTTCCCTGTTGCAACACACCTGACTCAAATCAGTGTGTAATTAGCAGACTTGTGCAATGTTTGATGTCAAGCGCTACAAAAGTCTGCTAATTAAGTCTGATGTGTGTCAGGTGTGTTGACATCCTACAAAATCAACCACTCCATCTTATCTGAGTTGGCTAATGTGCCCCCTAGTGAAATATTCTAATAAACACTGGACACAAACTAAGATGGAACAGGTATCCTCAGTATGCAGGCGCTTAGGAAAGTGAAAACCTCATTCTCGCAGATGATGAAGACAGCAAGTCATACTAAAGGTGTCTTAATAAATTCATAAACAAATAAATAATGGTAGACTTGGTCAGGCTAACTATAGAAACTGGTACTGGTAGCAGTGACTGACACATGTCAGAAACCCCTGTTGGTTTTGTTTGATTGGTTGCTTTCAAACGGGTGGGTCGACCTCTTGCATTTTGTCATAAATTTTCCCAGTTACCATGTTGTTTAGGGGTCATTCCAACAAATGGGTGCCTTTTCCGTCCCCAGGAAATTTATGTATAAATGCACTTGAAAATTAATTGTAAAATAAATGTTCTTATTTAGCTAACTGTCCTGCACAAAGATCTAATCCCAGTTATAAACTGGGAAGATTATTAAAACCCACCAAGAACACCTGAAACACTGCACATTTCACCTGTTCCTCACCGTAACATTACACTTTGGAATAAAATATGATTAATAGAATCCTTAAGCTGTTTTTTGTTTATATTTTTTGTTGGTAAAAATGCTATTTTTTGTAATTTCCCTGGAATTTCACTCAGTCCTGTTACCCTAGCTCCTTATCCTCCCTAAAAAAAGCAGTTTTTTTAAATTATGGAATACATATAATATGTCAGGGATATTCTGTAAACAACTGTCTTTACATATGAAAATAATATTTTTTTGTGAAATATTAATGATTAAATGTGTTAATGCTACTTTATAGATACTATATAGGTACTTTACTACTTGATTCATTAAAAACATTCTACAAGTCACTTCAACAAGAAGAAGCATCAGTTGCAACTTCTGAAGGCCACAGAGAGACCAAAAGTAAGTTATCTTATTTAACTTTTGGTATATTTGGTAATTTTATAATATTTCAGTATCCTGAATGATTACTTAAATGATGTATTAGTTATCAGTCATTTTTGTAACAATTGCCCTTAATTTCTTTGTGCTATTAGCAAGGATGCCATGAGGTTATATTTCATGTTGTTGCTAACGCTATACTAACAACTCAGTCCTATTAGTTTCAGTCCTGTTACTCATTTTCTAAGTAAAATCAGTATCAGTAACAGGACTAAACCATCCATTGCCATATACAACATGGAAATGGCACCCATTCTGTGGAATGACCCTTACACTGTGACACCAGTGTAACCTGCACCAGTGTGAGATCAGCAGCTGGTTAGAGGATGAGGTCATGACTAACCTGAGCCATGTAATGTTGTGCCCACCACCCGAACACAGCTGGGTACCCGTAAGTCCCAAAACCGAACCGTCTTGTCCTGGGAGCCGGACGCGATCATCCAACCACCCCATGTGAACAGAGTCAAAATGTGACCTGTTCAAATACAATAGTATTAAAATGATGTCATGCATGTGTACATAGGAATCTTTACTTTGTGGTACTGCATGATATTTTTACACTTCCTAACTTGTGATCATAGATTGTAGTTGTGACGGTACATGTGGTCTATCATAGAGTAGTGTGCAGAAAGAGCCAAATAAGGTGCAGCCGTGTCCAGTCACTAATGACCTGCCTGTATCTGCAGTAATGACTGGGGGCTCCGGGAGTAAGAGTGAGAACCGGGGTCAACTAGGAGAGCTGAGAGCCGGTGTGAGAGGACAAAATGCACATTACACCTAATAGAACTCTTAATCGGCTGTCTTGTCTGTGCTGTTTGTTCGGTACCAACGAGTGTAGCTTAAATGCTACACTAGTTTAATAGTTTCTCATTATTCATGTGTTCAGAATAATATATCCAAAAGAGTCAAACTATCTTATGCAACAAGGCTCTGTGAAAAAATGGTCTAGAAGGACTTTTGTATCTGTGAAATAAGTTTCTCAAAAAACATGTTTTGACTCAGCTACAGTAGTAGAGCGGTCATACCTGTGTGTCCACTCAGGGCATGAAGCCCCTGTCCCCTCTGGCAATCGGTGGTGTAGATGTTGCAGTCTCCAGCCCCAGCACTGATCAAGATGGATCCTCCACTCTCAGGGCCCTCCATAAAAGCCAGGTCTCTTATGGTACCATCATGCATGCTGAATTCCAGATCTGGGCCTGAATTGTAAGTGTACATTTAGATGGCAATACAGAAGCGTCAAGCAGCTCATGACCAGAGGGTGTCAGCCCAACGTACCTGTAGCATTGCAACTGTCTGCATTGAATGGCAAGACTTTAACATATTTGTCATTGGAGCCAGTAGCCAGCAGCTGTCCGCAGTGACTCCAGGCAACACAGTATATCGAGCCCTTGTGATGTTTGTTCCGTCTGAAGCGCACGGCTGGCTGCTTGATTGCAGCAGAACCACTAAAGAGAGAAACAAATGGGAGACAGATGGAAAACTGCTGGGTGCCCCAAAACGCTGCGTTTAAGTGAAAAAATAAAGGCTGTTCGAATTCATATATTTTGACTAATTAGTCTTGACAGCCTTGTTTTCTAAGATATAAAACTTCCTCTATAAAGTACCAGTAACACATGTAATAATTATTATTTCACAAAAAATCATCCTTTTTATACAGAAAGACAGTTGTTTTCTGAATATCCCTGACATATTGTATGTATTCCATACAAATACAAAAAAACCTTTTTATTTTCTAATCATGATTTCTGCTCATGTGCATTAAATTCCAATTTGCCTGTGTCAACATTTACTTTATAACAATCAACATCATTAAACAGTCAATAAAACCATCATTTATCATGTAACTATCTAACACTGGCAAGACAGCAGTTTATTATCTTCTTAAAATATCCCATTGTAGACCAGTGAGGAATGATGCCTACCTTGTAGTCAGCGTTTCTGGGTAGGCACAAACTCTCAAGGTTTTTGAGTTGGAGCCGACAGCATAAAGTGTTCCAGAGGGATGGAAGGCCACTGCTCGGACAGCTTGTGTGTCCTCCAACTGGCTCACCTTGACAAACTGTGTCTTGGACTTTCCAGGCTACCAAAAACCAGACAAAAGAAGAACACTTCACAATTAAGCTGACAAATATGTTTTGTCATTTAATATAACCTGTGCCAATAAAACTGCTCATGTACTGAAAAATAAACTAGATTTGCTTTAGGTTTGCTTTACCTCCTGCGCCTCAGCTTTTGTGGAGGAGCCAGGATCAGCCTGACTTGATGGTTCAGGTGCTCTGATTCTTTCACTGCTGGTGACCATAATAGAATATAAACTATTTTAAACATGTATTTAATATTTTTGCAAGGTCTCATTTTAGATTATAACACAGAGTAAACAGATAAAATGTTTTTATTTTTTCAATGATTCACAGAGGCAATAGTGAAACATATTACTTCAATCAGACAGCACCTTAGTGTAACACTAGAATATCTTTGACTCTTCCATTAACACAATCTGAACAGTGGAATTTATTTTATGATCTGAAAAGCAGACACTTTGCAGGCCCTTACCTGTGACTGGAAGGAACTGAGGTCTCATCGAGTGAAGGCAAATCATGGTTTCCAGAACCTAATGGGGTGTTGCTGCTACTAACCCCACCTGCCTTGTCCTTCAGCTGGCTTTTATCTGAGGTCTGCCGTGTGCAGGTTATCTTTGGGCTCGAGCTGTTGCTGTTCCCCGTCACTCCATTCCACTGCTGACCCAAATGCGTCATCACTTCATCTCCTTTAAGGTCGATACCAACGTTCATCTCTTCCAACCTTTGAATGGATCTAGACAAAAGACAAGTCTTCTTGAAAAACGGAGGTTGTGTTTAGGCTCAAACATTGACTTTAACACAACCTTCTTACCTGGTGAGGAATGTTTCAGTGAGGTTGTGTTGGGCTCCATCCAGAGGCTTCACTCCTCCTTCCAGCAGCATCTGCTGGTAAAGCTGCTTCTGCTGCTGCTTCTGTTCCAGGTGCTGCTGAACACGCAGACGCTGCCTGTAATATTCTTGGATATGTTCTGTCGAGTCACGACGCTGGATACATAAGAGATACAGACAGACTACAAATCAGTCAGTGCAAAAACAAACACTGCTGCACTGTATTAAATGCTGAAAAAAAGTGTTTTTTTTATGAGCACGCCCTGGATACTGGTAGAATAAGTACATTTGCCTGACAAACTTTTTCTAAGAGCCACTACTAACAACTCTTCAGCTCCCAAGGCTCTGCCCTCCATCATCCATCCCATAAAAAAGGTTTTCAAGGCCCTCAACATATCATACGAGTCTATAGTGGTTATTCTCCTCTCCCAACCTTCCACAAACAATCTAATCTAAAAGTACTTTGCTTCTCTGAGATGCATAAAGATGAGCGATGATGAAACAGAGGGCCATCTTGGGAGTGACGGAACATCAAACCAGGGTCCATGATCTTAACCCCCATATACGGAGAAAGGAGAAGGTAGAGGGGCACAAGTGTCTTGTGACAGATGTAGCAAAGATTTGGTGTGGATTTATGATGCAGAGGAGACTTTAAGACCAGCCAGTTCAGCAGTTAAGGGGGAATTAAATCCATATATCTTAAATCTGCAGCAATGACTACAGACATAAAAAGAAAGAAAAAAAAATCTCCCTTTGCCTTTTTGTTTATAGTCTGCATAAAGTTCATCAAACCAAGTCAGCCTGAGAAAACAAAGGCCATACACTCCAGTCATTCACCTGTAACCTAACAACCTTAGATTCAAATAGCCTAATACATACCTAAGATTAAACAAGATGCAGCTTCATAAATCTATGCTCTGTTTAAAGTCTGAACTGCACAGGCTACCAGCACAGACATCAAAGCACCAATTATGGTCTGCAGATCACATCAACCTCATGAGTTTCTGTGCTGCACGGTGGTCCGCCATCTTTTCCAGGTGTTAGAGGGGTACGTGTGGTGTTGGGCCCATCCAGCCCCAGCGGGTGTTTCCTAGAGACAGGAAGATAATTACGTACTGAATAATTATCACTGAACAATTAAATATTACTAGACAGAGTAAAAAACAATAGTTCTGATAGAAGACTTTTACTGAAGCAGTAACACGGTCAAAGTACAAATTTATATCTTCAATAAAAAGAGGTAAAACTTTTTTTTGTGTCATTCGGTGTGAGAATGTTGTCATTCATGTTCCTTTAACATGATAGAAATTGAGGAGACTTTCATTTAATACCGGATGTGTTTGCATCCAGCAGGTAGAGCCAGAGAGAACCTGACCACAAACTGCTTGCATGCCTTATTATTGTATTTAACAACAATACAAAAACAAATAATCTTGTTTGTCTTGAATAAGCCAGTGAACCAAAACCGTTGCTTTAAATGATTTCAGTTTATTAAGTAGATAAACAACTGCTTTTCGAAGCCAGTTATCAGCAAAGAACGTTAGTTTCTGAGCTGAAAAACGTTTTATTATTCACATTATTCAGTATATGGTGGGTTGTGGCAGAATAACATTGCATCCATTAAGGTGCTTCCTTTAGCTCTGTTTACATATGAGGCATTACATGTCTTTTAAGACACACCTAATGGGATTAATGGTGTTTTAGATGGAGTCATAGATCTACCACTGGGTTTAAACACGAGAATACAAATAGATACAGCATGTTGAGGAAACAGTTGTAAAAAAAACACAATATTCATTGTACTGCACAAAATAATTTGTTATGACTTTTGCTGCACAATTCTGCATTACAGACATGCATAATATTCATTCCTTTTAACTCAATACAAAAAAATATTTCCTGTTGTCTCCATATTTTTGCTGTACCTCTCTGGTGAATCATCCTGCTGATGCACATTGTTCTCCACTAGGCTCCGACTGAGGTTAGCCTTCACGTTGACCTCAATGCCCCGCTTATCCTGTGCTGCCAGGCCATGGGACAGGCCATCCAGGGCAGGGTTGAGGGATCTGGACATGTAGGTATCGGCTGAATGTGGTCGCTGACGAAAAGGCGAAGTGGGGCATGGAGACAGACGGTTGATTAGTGGGGTGAGGAGATCTGCATATCCAGCATTGCTGGGTTTAACTAGGCGGTCTACATGGATGTTGAGGGTCTTTTGCTGGAAGGCACAGGTAAAGGCACCTGAGGAGAGGTTCTGCAGCCAGGAGAGCAATGACAAATCCAGCTCATCGCAGCCGTTTCCACACAGTAAGTCGAGGCCAAGCAGCACCTCACCCTCTCTGATCTCCTCACCTGTGGCTTTACTCTAGAAAACACAGGAGTCTGATTAGTTTCGTCATGTTTCATAACTAAACCTGTTACTATAACTTCATGCAGTTTTACTCCAATAAAGGGTCTAAAAAAGAACAGAAGAGGCATTAGCTTAACATTTTAGCAACAGTTTTAGTGAATATGATTCAATCCTGTATATTTGTAGGGTCTTATAATACCTGACAGAACTCAACACAGCACTCATAAAGGATCCCTTTGATGAGTAACTGGAAGAGCCGGTTCCCACTTGCCCTGAAGCCTGCTTCACTCAGCTTCCTGTCTGCGGGAATGAACTCCGCTACCATGGCACAGGCCTCTTCGAAGCAATGGACACGAGCCGTGCTTGGATTCCAGTCTTTGAACTCTGCATGGTGGGTGAGGCGAGGCAGGGTGAGGAGCAGACACAACTTGCTGTAGTCGTCTTTGGTCGGACAGAATTCCTCCAGATTATGGAGGGACTTAACTGCCTCTTCCATGGTGAGCTCCAGCTTTAAATGGGAGAAAATTCAGGGAATTGATGAGGCTGTAGATGTAATTATATTTAAGTAAATGTTGCTTAGCACCTGATCTCACTATTTGCAGATCACTGATTATATCTTTTTGAGCAATACATGTGCAGAATATCAGACAATGGGATGATAGTGAAAATATTTTGAAGAATTTCTCATACGTTATGAGGATCTTCAGCAGCTGACATGGCATTATTTACACACAAAGCTTCAAGGAACTTCTGCTTCAGGACGATGTAACGAAACCTAAAAATATAATTCTGAGTATCAATAGATTGGACCAATTCATTTTGGTCAAACAGTAATTGAACAACAAAGGACCTGGGTTTTTATAACAGGGTTGTACTGCTTCAATATTGAGTCTTATAATAATGTTATATTGGAATTATAGTTAAAACAGTTTTCAGACCTTTCTCATTCTCATTATGACCAAAAATAAAAGTGTATATTCAAACATTTTGTACATGAAACTTTTTGTCAATGCTGTTTTAAATAATAATTTTATAACTATCACTATGTACATCAAGAACCCCTTTCACCTTTTCTTATCAAATTTGTCCATTCCCTCTAAAGGCTGAATAAACTGAAGCACCTCCTCCCATTGGCCATCCAGAATCAGCTGCCTGTTAAAAAGAAGAACTTAAAAAAATTATCTGCTCTTTCATGACTTCTGTTTCATGGGACACAAGTGTTTTTTTTCACACCTGAGGAAGAGCATGTCATCAGAGTAGAGTCCATTAATTACTCCACTCTCCTTCTCCAAGGCAAGCATGCTGATGTGGAGCCTCCTGGAGTTGAGGAAGTCCAGCACCAGCTTGATCACTTCTGCCTCCTTGATGTTAATGGTCTCCTCTGCTGTCATGGTTACAGATGTGTGTTGTGGCCACTATTCTGGCTAGATATCAGAGAAATAGAGAAGCAAACAGATATGCCAATGAAAAAGTTTAAACAAAGAGTGAAGAAACAACAAAAAAACCCCTCCCTGTTTAAACGTTTTTTCCTTTTTTAAAAATGTATTTACAGTTTATTTAACTTTTAAATCTCAGTTAGTGATTTGAATATTGTTTGCTAAATAACTGTAGGCCTACATATATCTTAAAGCCATCAAGAGGAAACTTGTAAAATAAGTTTTCAGATGTATTATAATACCACCTGGGTAAAACTTTGTGCTTAAAATTTGTTGACATGTGGTGCTGCTTAACCGATGAATCAATTAAATAATTAAGCTCTTGATCATTAAAAGATGTTATAGATAAACAGAAAACTTTACACATAAACTACTATTTAAATGTTATACTACAATCTGTACAAGGTGATACAGTAAATGCTGAAAAGATAATTTTTAATCAATGTTGCCATATTTATGTATTTCACAATACTCTAAATATTTGCAACAGGTGACATGTCTGCAGCTGGAACTTTGCTACTGTGTTTTATGTAAAATAATGCCTTTTTCAAAGTTTTTTCAAAGAAAGTTGCTTTTCACGGCCCATCTTACTGACAAACTTGTCCATATCCTAAATAATTAAATAAACATAGTTCTGCAATGTTGATGTGGCTATAGCTACATGGTTCAACGCTGCAATATTTCAGAGACAGCATGCAAGGTGTGAAGGATCATTGTAATAGGCGATGTACTCATGAAAACCAGAGAAAGCCTTCATGCCTCCAGGAGGAATAGCATCCGCTGACACCGCCCAGTTTCCCTTTGCATAAAAAAAAACACCCATCCAGCTCTAGTCCTGGATGTGGCAGTAGGTCTGCGGCCCAAATCTGACAGCCTCATCACTTTATCTGCACTCAGGCACACCTTGTCTGCTTAAACATAACAGCGCGTAGCTGCTGCTTTGCTGCAAAGCCCTTCACCTACTGAATACACATGCAGGACAAGCGAACATAGCCGTGTCATTCATTTTAACATAAGAGTCCTTGCAAGACCGGCTCCTTACCTGTCGATCTGCGCCAACAATACGCCGCATTAAAGCAGCTCCACTCTTTCTGCAGTTTCTAAATATATCACAAAGAAGAAGAAGAAGAAGAGGGGGGTTGGATGTTGATATGTTTTCCAGTACGCTCCTCTGCCTTATTTCTTGTACACAGCTCACGGTTGCCATGCGGACGCACATACAAACCTCCAATCAAATTAAACCATGACGCCCAATGGCCACGCCCACAACAGACGTGAAAACTTGACTTGAAATTTAATTTAAAAAAATTAAGTTATTACACTACTTAGGGAAACGTGTTTTTTCGTTTATTAAAACTGAATCATAAATGAAGCAATTAGTTAAAGATTTACTAAATCAAAAAAATTCAAACCAATATTTAGCATATACTACGCTGTACCTGGGTGAACCTGAGATGCCCAAAAGCATGTATATGCAGCATGCTGTGCTCTTCCGTTTTATATCAACAGTTCTAATTTCTTGATCATAAAGCAGCATGGTTAAAGTTTTATTGGGAAAGTGTAACAACATAACGCAAAAACAACAAAAATAATTAAAAAAAAAAACTACTTGTGAACTGAACTTCAATAGCCTAAAAAGCTTTTCTTTTTTCTTTTGAAAAAATCAATGAAGCATGCATTTCTAATCTTATTAGTTACTTGTTTTTATAACATAAGATGACCACTTAGTTGTAAAAACCAGTTAGTTATTGCCATCTGTTCAAAATGAAAAACTATGGTAAAAACCTAACATACAGCATAGTTTAGATTGACACTACTCCTTATTAGTAGAGTAATGTCAATACGTCAACTTAGGGGTGTAAATAAAATAAAGAGAAAAAAAAGATTAATAAAGAACAGAGCAAACAAAACAAAAATGTCCATCATTTTTATTTTTTTTATTTGTTTCCTGATGAACACCACATGAATGTTGAGGCTTAAGTCCATTAAATGCAAAAACCAAAATTAAAAAATGGGACTAAATGTTCTGCAGTATGTTGAATGAATGCACAGCTTCTGACAAAGAGAACAAAAGAATTATAGTGAATAGACAGCTAAAATGTACACTGTACAGCATCATAACACTTTAAATTATCTCATTTTTTGGCCTTAAACAGCCAAAAAAGTTAGTTGACAATTTTCTGTAGACACATTATTTTCAATATTCAACAATGAAGCACATCTTTTCTCTGTCATACTATATTACAGTTTCAAAAACACACACATGCTTGCTTTTGGTCATAAATATTGATTCTGTTAAAAACACAATGGCAAGTTTGGAGCTAATGTTGCAAATCAAGATGTTTTGATGGTAAAAGAAACAAGATATTGACACCAATAAAACCTGATGGCTAGTCTCTACCCGTATGCAGCAGTTAAGTATCCATCTGCTATATTTCCCCTGGTATGATTAGGTACATTTATACTTATAATTGAAAATATATATAAAAGAAATTAAGCAAAATCACAATATTACAAACCTAAGACATGTTGCTTTTAAAGAGACAGATATGGTGCTCATACACAGTAATTAATGCTATATTTCTGTCTAAACCCCTCATGGAATAGCAGGACAGATGCAGACACACATGGGTTGGTAATGCAATACTTTTAAAAAACTGGCCATTGTCAAATAAGATGCATGACTGAAGTTTTGTTCTTTTCTTAACAAATTATTTCAGTTGCTCTGAGATCTAGTATATGCACTACTAACTACATTTAGTTGCTGGGTAGAAGTGGTAGTTTCATTTGTGCAGCCATCATCAAGATGAATCCTTAATACTGTTAAAGCACTTGTAAAACAGCACAATTTAACTCAATGCTAAAAAAAATTAACAAACAAAAACAATACTTCATACATTTAGCTTTTCCTTGGACTCCAGAGATACATATCATACCAGTAGGTGGAAGTGTCATTATATATTAACTTCATTTACTGCAAATACCAGAAAAGGTGGTGTTGGCAGCACTTATTTAAAAAAACATAATTCTCAATTGTTTTATTTGTTTACAAACCGGCTGCAAACCAGCAGCAAAGTGTTTTACAACAATGATTCTCAACTATTTTGACTAAATCAATTCAAACATCTGAGGTTATTTCTCCGTCCCACTGACAGTTTGACTTTACAGAATATACAGGGGCATGGGAATATTCATAAAAAACATAAACAATTAAAAACATTAGCAACTGCTTCAATACTGGAAATACATTTTCACACTTTGTTTACTGCAGGATCTGCAGATACATAAACCACGGGTTGAGAACCAGTGATCTAGAGGGGGTTATCTGCAGTCTTTTAAAAGATGATCTCCTTGAAAAAGGTTCGGAAAAAAGCTGAAACCGCTTCACTTTGTTAAGCTGAACACACATGTACTGTGTGGCTAACACTAGCTGTATGCAATTAGTTTTTTGGCCCTTTGACGTTTTACATACCTTAATGTACAAACAGTTTTACCCACAGACGAGGAAAATAATCTTGCAAATACAAACAAACAAAAGATCTTTTGTTTTACATTCACTTCTTTGCACTCACACAAACTAAAATGTGCATAAGGCCACACATCAACAAGATAATGCCAAATAAAAAAAAAATAAAAAAAACATCTGTACACATATATAAAACATTCAGTGCTTCGGAGGTACAATGAGAAAATATCCAAGCATTCATATTGTCTGTTTTTTGACATTTGGCACATTGAAAATAATAGCAACACACACATGCCTTCATAAATCTGACTTAAAATGAAAACACCAAAAAATATAAATGGTTACATCATTCTTCTAAAGTGTTTACATTCCAGTTGCTTATTATCTTTTAAGTCTTGGCACATCCAGTCCAGAGTATGCTGAGTAAACTACAATAGGAATGGAATGAAAGGAGAAACTAAGGTGAAAAAGAGAAATATGCATTCATCTAACTGGCTTTGCAGGTGTTTGAATCTTCATGGATATGTACAGTGAAGTGCAAATAAGGGGAAATGGTAACAGGCAGGGGAATCAAGTTCCATTAGGATTGTGCAGGCACTACTTTTTTAGGAGTAGGTGGCTTCTTGGTTTGCCACAGGTGGTTGTGGATGGTCACTGCATCCACACTAGCTGACATGGTCTTAGCTGGTATCTGACTGAACTGCTTCTTGTCTGAGTTGTATTTGTAGAGCCCGTCGATCATCTTGCGTGTGATGCTCTTTGGACCGATTCCAGCAAGCTTGTTGATGTACTCTGTTTCTGGGCAATATGTGTAGAGGGAGCGAAACTGGCAGCCGGCATCACGGAACAACACCAAGAAGTTGTTGGCCTCGGACTTTTCCATTTCCTGCGAAGGAAAGGGAAGTGGAACCCATAAGATATCAGTGTGATGTGTTTTAGGACCATCACCTTTATAATTATTTATTGTATTCACTTTTTTATCTGTCTATATGTGTAATAAATACAAGCAGAAGTGTATAAATGGAATAACGCTTTAGCGATATGCATCTTCATCTTGGCTTCATCAGTTAGAACCCATTCATAAGGTACTTCATATTACCTCCAGGATCCTGTTTTTCTGCCCCTCATTGACCTTGCCAGCGAGGCAGCAGTGGGCCAGAGCATTTTGGATGATGTGCTTGTTAGATTTGGCACAGGGCTCCTTGTATAGCTTTGGTCCTGACAAAGGAACAGAGAAAAGAACATCAGGAGGAGACTGTTGTCATAGTAACCACTCCAGCTATGCTACAGAAAAAATACCACGTCATATTTTTATTCTTTTGATAAATCATTTATGGAAACTTCTGTTTGGACTTCAGGAATGTGTAAAAAGAATAAATGACACAAAGACTAGGGTTAAATAATCAAAATAATACTCTGACTAGAACTGAATTAAGTCTAGAAAGTTTGCATGGAAAAATCATCTTACATCATCAGACAAGATGTATATTAAGTTGACCTACCAGTATACTCTGTGTTGGATGTGACAGATGAAGTGGTGGATCCATTTTCCCAATCTTTTTCTCCATTCTTGCTGCTAGAGCGACTTGGGGACAGGAAGCCATCTGCAGAGTCAGGCCTATTGAACACACACATCCATATTTAGCTCATCTGTCCTTCACGTGTACCAATACTGAACACTCAGCAAAGTACACTGCAGAAATAGCAGAGCTGTTGTCCAAAAACCAGGGGCATGGTTAGATATTCTTTTAGCAACTACTAAAGCGGTAAAGCTTGCAAGCGCAGTCAAAAAGGTGCAGTGTAATGTGTTTCAGGTTCAGAAAAGAGGCCAATCAAATAGTGCAGCAGTTGGGATTTACTTGCTCTTTTATACTGAGTCTAGATGTGCATAATGCTTTCTGTTCACACAGGCAGTTCATATAATAAAAATCTACTACTGCATAACATCATATACTGTAAATATGTGAAAATCTAATAAGCATGGCAGTAAGACAACAAGAGCGAACAATACCAATCTTAGCATAAATAAGTTGCTAATAATTTTGAGAAACTAATTAACCCACACGAAAAGGTCATGGTTTTTTTTATCCAATAAGATGTTGAAACTCTTATTTGGCTTCAAGACATTGTCACATAGTAGAAGAATAGTTGTTACAAGTGGACTAAAACTGTCTAGAGCTAATCTGTGGTGTGTGGTGGGTTTTGAACCACAGTTTAAAGTTCACTTTATCTTTAATCAGTTATGAAACCAAAGAGCGTGAAAGTAAACAGGTGAGGAATGCACAGCAGATGATTAAGCAGTAAAACCACGTGTTTAACCGCATGCAGCATCTCATTATAGAGCGCCTCACAGTTGCTCTGAACTTTCTCAAATCGCAGGACGTTGGTAGCATTTCTCTAAAGTGTGCCTTAAAGCAACTACTGTAAAACTACTGTGGTCATGTTGGCAGTTTTCATAAACTGACCCAGAGGCTTGTAAACTCTTTTATACATAGAGGATGTGAAGAGCTCCATAATGAGATATGTATTCAAAGAACAATGATTACAATGCAAGTATTTGGTGGGTGCTATTCAGCATTGTGGTTGATGTCAGTGCAGCAATAAAATGTGCTTTATATTTGTTGTTAATATCTTTTCATAAAGTGAAAAATATATTTTGTTTTTGCCTCAAGTGTTCACTCAATCTCCAGTAAAACCCATTGTGGGAAAGGGTTTCAGTGAAGGATTGGGCTTGGGACAGTGAAAAGTGCTTTAAGATTTAACTGGCAAGAAGAAACTAACCTTCTCCTTCTCAATTTAGGAGAGTTCAGAAAGTAGAAGAGACTGCTAGAGGCTAAACTACAGCTTCTGACACGTGAAACAGGAGGAAAAGAAGAAGTTTAAAGGGAAGATTGAAAGACAACATGTCAGATCTGCAGGCTATATTCTCTCCAAACAATCTCCACTTGTTTATTATAAACTGTTAAGGCAAAACATTACATTTTACATCTACAGATCTATTTTCTATTCTATTGTTTATCATCTATTTAGTCTACACAATGTAAAATGTGAATGCTCATTTAAAGTAATCTTGTAACTGTAAAGCAGCAAAATCAGATCTAAATGATAAGACTATTAACATAAACAGAAATTGGAGACTTTGGAAAATTCTGTGATTTTTTTTTAAACATATCTCACTAAACGAATCCAAAAAAGTGCAAAAACCTGTGAAAAACACCTGAGCATCATCAATCTGTTAAGACTGTGAGACTACTCTAACACACAGGTCTTACTATTAGATGTTTCACCAGCACTTGCATGTATGTAGAAGTATCTCACCTTGGGGCTCGCTTCTCAGAGTGAACGCTGTCGCTGTCACACAGGTTGAGGGATGCAAGGGACAAACTGGAGACTGAAAAGACACGTTCCCATGAACCTGGTTGTGGGGCATTAAAATGTGATTACATAAATGAACACGTTCAACACGTTGCTGTCCACTCAGGTTTGTAGCCAACTGTGTCAGAGTAATGCAGCATCAGTGCTATGACTTAAATGAACTCGCACAGCCTCAAATAAACAGACAAACTGAAAACTCACGCAGCATTATTTGATCATTTGTGGATCCAACAGATACTGCACTTGCACTTGTGTTGCACTGCTCTTAAGTGTGTTATGGTATAAAATTGTAAGCTATGTGATATTTTTCAGGTGTTTTAACTTGTCTTTATCATTAATAGTTAGATGTATCTGCTATATTTGCACTAAACAGGAGCATGTTGATATGTTGGCACAAGCAGGAGCAGCAGCGGGACACCGGTTCAACAGATGGAATAACCATGACTTTACTGAACTGGAGTCGTCTCCATGGTTACCTGTGGCCGCTCTGACAGGTGTTTTGGGGGAGTCCATGCTGTCGCGATGGATAGACTTGGGTCGACCTCGCTTCTGCTTGGTCCCACCAGCTGATCGAGGTTTGATGACTGTGTCCAAGTCCTCCATCAGCTTCAGTTGCTTCCTTCTCAGGTATTCCTGTTTAATGAACTCTTTCCTTGCCTTGTCTTCCTCCTTCCTGATGCGCTCCTCCTCTGCTTTCAGTCTGAACAAACATAAAGAGGGCACACGAATATCATCAAATGGTGGTTTTTATGTTTCATGAAACATGGGGACTATTGGTGATCAGAAGAATAAATAAATAAATTAACAAGATGATCTGAAGGGGATCTTCTGAGAAATAATAAACACTGCACAGAAAGGTTTGCATATAAAACTTCTGTTAGAGCCTTAACTTGTTTGGTATCCCTTACACAGCTTTGGGTTTATGTGAGAGTTAAAATACATCTGTATTAAAAACATTATCTTGAGCTTTAACAACCAAAACTGGCTCAAAACAAAGTAAATTACAATCATTTAATTGAACTCACTTTAAACTAACTATAAAACTGAAGACCTGATAATAAGAAGCTTGAAAGATGGAAAGTTCTGTAATAAATAATCAAAGTTCTTGGAAAATTTCCTCTTAAAATGGGATAGAAGTTGGGAATCTGGGTACCTAGCTTCTTCTTTCTTTTGCTCTTGCTCTGCCTCCAGCTGCATCTTCCTCATCTGACTCTCTTTCTCTCTTCTCATCCTCTTTTCCAGAAGTGCAGCCCTTTTCTGTGCCATGTTCTCTTCTGCTTTCCCATCCTCCTAAAGAGAAAGACACAGGAAGTTATGTTACTGCCATGTGAAGTTATGTGCATTCTGAGCTCATGTGTAATTTAGGTTGTTATTTTTTATAAATTATATATTTTTTGTAAGTATAAGATAAAACAATAATAATATAATATGAGCCAAGGCAACAAAAAGGACTGCAGTGATTGCAGAACCAAGTCATTACATTTTTATACATTTAAAACTTATTGATATAATTAATTACTTTTATTCTAAATGCATTTTAAACAGTTTTCTGAATTTGTGTGTTAGTATGTCATTGCCATTTATATAAAACTTACATCCAACCCACCATAAATATCCCATTAAACCAATATTCATTAATAAAATCAATTTTAATGATCAGTTTCAAGCCGCTTTAATTTAGAGTTCTATTAATATGAACATTTATTTCTTAACACTGCTAATCTAGTCAACTCCTCTTAAACCTCACCGCAGCTTGTCTGAATTATTTACAACAGCCCCACTTTTCTGACCTACATCATAGACCAGACAGCGGCAAACACCATCTTACACACTGTAGATGGGGAAGATACCATCCTAATGTGGTAGGATAAGTTTATGGCTTGGAGTTGCTTCATGTTGACATTACACACAAATCCGTACAAATTTATTTGTTGAGATAAAAAAAAAAAAAATTTACAAATGCATCAAATGCTTTAAATGTGATATGATGATATGAATTTTAAATTACCTTAAAGAAGAAACCACGACACAGCTTTTGTTCATCATCCATATGTTCCATGTTCTCCTGCTCCACCATCAAATCCTCATTATTTACCAGATCCTCCAGTGGCTTTACGACTGACAAAGGAACCTCTATCAAACTGCTTTTGGTTTGGCTGGAGAGTGCTGGCTTCAAGGGGATCTCTGTGGGCATCACATTGATGGTCTCTACCACAGGGTGGGCCAGGACCTCAGGGAATGACGACTCTAAAGTAGGTTTGAGTTCTACAAATGACTTCTGCCCTTGGTCTTTCTGATAATCTGGCTCCATGTCAGAGATCTTGAAATGGCTGTGAGCCTCTGTTTCCAGGGTTTGAGCATTTGCATCAATGCCAGATTCTTCCATTTTGCTCTGCAGCTTGGGGGAGCTGGGGGGTGAGTTGGCAACACACAGCTCCCTCTCTGGAGACAGGAGTACATCTGTCTCCTTTTGTTTGTCCTCGTCCACTGTCTCTGGATTGACTGCTGGCTTTCCCCCCATATAAATAAAGGCGCTTGCTAATGGCTGGCAAGGAGAAAAGCGGCGTAACCGTGGGATGCTGTCGACAGACTGTGGAGCTGTTAAGACTCGATTGTAGGGGGTCAATTTAAGTTCATTGGGTCGAGCGGTGCGAGGATTACGTGAGTGGAAAGATGCAGATTTACGTTTGATGCTGGTTGGAGAGCGATGGGTGGAGCGGGGTGAGTCGGCAGGGGAAGAAGGTCCTGAGGATCGAGTAACAGCTCCAGCTCTAGTGTGTTTTTGTGGTGAGGGGTTTGTATGTGGAGGAGGAATGACCCATGCCTGCTGATGTTGCTGCTCCCTCATAGCCATGATGACTTCCTGCTGCTGGGCTAACCGTTGCATCTCAGTCTGGAGGAATGCTAAAGAATGGTTTAGCTTTTCTATGGAACGTGTGTACTCTGAGAGATCTACTTCAGTTAGCTGAGCATGGCTTTGTCCACTTTCCTCACCGGGGCCTTTTGTCTTTTGACAACAGGAAGCAGTGCTGCTTTGCTCTGCTCCATCAGGCGTGTCTGCTTTACTCCTCCCAAATTTAAAAACAGAACTTGAACTTGCTAACTTTCCTTCTCCTTCAGTTTTTCCTCCTTCATCTCCACTAGAAGCCCCGTCACCTTTCCTCTTGACCACATTAAGGAATGCCGAGTGACCCATCTTCTGCCGATGCCTTGTAAAAGCAGCCTCCACTTTCTTCTTTTGCGCTTCAATCGCTTTCCGTTTCTCTTCGAGCCTCATCCTCAGCTGTACCATCTCTGTAGCCATTACTTGAGCGGGATCATTAGATGGAAGTTGGACAGGCGTGGGGGATTGCTGAATAGCAACAGGTGGTGCTATTTGTTGATGGATGGGACTGTGCTCAGGGGTTGGGGCCCAGGAGACAGATAGTGGAAGGCCGAACTCAGATCCCTCTGGAGTTGTCTTTAGGGAGGTGCTGCTGCCTCTGCCTGAATCTAGAGCTGATGGGCTCAACTTCCTCATCTTCTGCTCAGCAAAGCTGGTCATCTTTACTCCTGAGGGGGATTTGCTCTGACTGCTTGGACAAGGGCTTGGCATATCCACATCCAGCTCCATGTTAACAGAGCAGTCTTTCAAAGAAGAGTCTTCATCCAGCATGTCCTCTGTTCGAATATGGATGCCAGTGTCGACCTCTGTGGTGTCTGTGGAGCTCATAAGTCCTTTAGAGTCTGACTCTGACACTGGGTCCAAGCCACCTAGACCAGTTCCATGGGCCTGGCTGTGCAGAAAAAAACCGCTGTTGATGCCCTCTACGGGTGGCCTACTCGGGCTGTGGATGATCTGAAGGGCTTCTTCCATGGAAGGAGCTGTGGCCAAAACACTTCCATGTCCGTTTGGGAATGGTCGCCTGATGGGCTCCATGCCTGCAAGGCCATCGGGACACCCCTCTTCCTCAATGCCAATGCTCTGACCATTCACTGGCTGGAAGGACAGATTGCGCTTTATTCCCCGGGGCATTTGGTGAACTTTGAAGCCAGAACCGTCATCGGTGCTAATGGACCTGACCATACCACGTGTGGAGGAAAGCGTGACAGGAGCAGGATCCTCTTTGTCAAATGGGATATCAAAAGACACTCCGTAAGGCCCGGACCTTCACAGAAAAAGCATAAACTGTAAATAAGTCCACAGTTATTTTACATTGACAAACCTGAATGTTAATGATTATTCTGGGAAGCAAATGATCAATAACAGAATTACAATCTAAGTTGCAAGCTGGATTTTGTGACTGAAAAGCAAATTAACCGGTTAATGGTTTTACTGACCTTTTCTCTTTGGGCCATGTACCAAGGTTGCCATCAACAAATGACATTGAAGTTGATCTCTTAATTTCACCTGAATGGCACAAATAAGAAAAGTGAGAAACAAATAATGCTTCTGCTTAACACTGTAATTTTACTAATTACACATAATAATAACCTGAGTTTCGAGGTTGTGGTCGGAGGGGTAAACTAGAGAATAACAGACAAAAAAAGACACATTCATCATTATATGTAATAATAATAATAATACATTTTATTTAAAAAGCGCCTTTCAGGTCACCCAAGGACACTTTACAATACATGCAATCA
>JBAMIG010000015.1:9381913-9405052 GCA_037177335.1 Kiunga ballochi
GCTGCTGAGTTCTGAACCAACTGAAGCTTATGGAGGGATTTGTGGGGGACACCAAAAAGAAGTGAGTTACAGTAATCAAGACGGGAGGTGACGAGGCTGTGAACCAGGATGGCTGCAGTGTGGGGGGTGAGGGAGGGGCGGAGGCGATTAATGTTACGTAGATGACAGATAGATATGTGTTTTTAAATATTACAACCTTTCACCATATGATTTACTTTTTAAAAATTTTACAATAAATACTTGGCAGACTAACCTTGGTCTTTCAGGACTTGGAGGTCTTTCCATAAAACTTCTCTTAGTTGCTTTGGAGATGGGAACGGCTGGCATATTTTTCAGCAGTGATGAGGGCTCTGAAATGAATAGAGTTTAATGACTAAATACACCATAGAACCACTACATTTATATATTGTACTACTTTCATGCATTTGATTGTAACACTTGCCTGTGCCTTCATTATCCAGCATTCTTGATTTCACAAAAGATGGCTTCACTACCTCAAACCAGCAAAACAGCTCTGCCAGGAACACCAGGTAGTTATTCTGAAAAACATAACATTCATGCACAATCAAACAAATCGAAGAGCCACTGAGGAGTGAAAAAGTACATAAAAATATAGAAAAAAAGTTCCTCAATTTACCAGTGTTTCTAGAACAGTGATTCAGAGAGATGGGGTCTTGACCCACAAGTGTGTTAGGGGAGATGTGGAGGGTTTGCCAAATATTTACTCCAATTCATTGTACTAATCAAGATCTAAATGTTAACCACTCAGCCACACAAGGAAGCTTTTTTTTTCAATACAATCATTGTTTCAGATTCTACTTAAGCTTCATCCCCAAATGTTTTGAGTCTGGTAGTTTTGTCTGTACTGTATTGCACCGTACATTTACTGTTAAACTTAACTGCTACCTTTTCTGTAGTCACTCCAGTCATCAACTACTCGCAAGCCCAACCTTGAGCTATTTTGGGGAGCGGGCTCCAAACATTTGGGAACATATTCTGGAACAAACATTAAATTGCAATGCAACATCATCTCCAGCAGGTGCTGCTGCTGACTTCTACAGGTAAGAAGAAGTGATGAAAATCAAACTATTGGTAATCATTAACCTTCAACCCAGCTTGCTCTGTTCCCCACAATGCAATAATGTTTCAAACTACAGAAGAGTTATCTCTCAAGCTAGAATAGTTTTCCACATGCTCAATAAAAACATTTATTTTTTATTTTCTACCAGCTAACTAGAATTAAACTGTGTAAGAAATACTTGTTCTTTGATTCTGCATAATAAAGCAATGTCCAACGGTTAGAGGACCCTGCAAAGAAAAAATACTGTGTAGAGACTAAAGTTTTACTTAACCATACACCATTTTACTAACTGCTATTCGTTTTCTTACGAAGGAAGAACATGTCACATGTGCTTGATAACGAGGTCCAAAACAGAAATAAACTTGAAAAATACACAAAATAATTCCTTTGCCCCATGATTTTAATATTCTAAAATATATTTTAACCATTTAACCTATCCTGAGGGAACTAAAGACTTGGTGTCATCATTCTGAAACAAAGAAAATAAATAAAATCCCCTCATTTTACATTTTGCATTGTAAAATTAAATCATCATTGTCTGGTTTTCACTCTATCTAAAAATTCTTTATCTGAAAATCTCTGCAGAACTAGACAGATTTACTACAAACACACCTCCCTTTATGCTGCATATGTGCACACATAGTAATTCAAAATGAGTGCTCTGAAGCCACAACGACCTTGAGGCAACACCCTCTCTCCGCCCTCAGTTCATGGTCCTCAGACAAAGACGTGGTGCATGGCTCAGCTCCAAAGATGCCGGAATCACCTAATCAGCAACATTTTGCTCTGCCAAGCGAACAGCAGTGCACACACATCATACATACACCCCATAAGACCCTAAACAGCAGTGCAGAAGTCCCCCCAGAGGGGGAAAAGCAATTAACACGAGTGGCACCAGTCTACTTTAAATTTTACTGCAGTCATTTTATAGCTTTATTTGTTCTTGGATATCTTCCCTAACATGCTGCTCTGCAGCTACCGATCCCAAAGTGTAATTAAAGATGCAAACTGATAAATCACACTGTTATAAAAGTAGTTTACATGCAAACTCAGCACTTATTAAAATTAAACAATGATATTTTAAAACATTTGTGCCTTTTGTCAAGTAACTCCTAATCATTACAAATAAATACAAAGTCAAACCGTTACCTTTAGGTGCGTTCAGCATGTGAAGTATTTTCTTCAATCATTATCACAATGAAAAAGAAAAAAAAGGGTAAAAAAAAAATAAATTAAAAACAAAGACACAAAGATGTAGAGTTCTCCTATCCATACTGCCTCGACTGGTGAGACAACCAAACCTTACTTGTTCTCCACTCCATCTGTTCGCCTGTCTACTACTGACACACCAGGTGTGGGGGTTATCGTCTAATACCACCCCTAAGCAGGCACACACACTCACACAGATCCATGAACAACCAGCCACTGCACCACTACCCCACCTATCTGCCCAGTGACTGGCTATTCTACCTCATGGGCTGCCAGTTTGGGGCATTGCCAGATTTAGCTGTTTGGAGATTTGAGTGATTGACATTTAGGACGAAGACTGAAACCTGATTGGTGATTACAAGAAAAGGGCTCAGAGTTAGGTGTGTGCGTGTGTATATTAGTGTGTGTGTGTATGTGTGTGGGGGGGTGTCCTAATCCATTCTGCAGAGACAGACATGCCCTTATGCTACACGTGTGTACACGAATACAAACAAATCCTGGTGAACTCGGTGAACACCAGACATAACCACATATGCACATAATAGACTACTGATATGTCCAAACGATGTCATCCAGACCTGCAAGACACAAGGGCTAACCACATACTGAGTTTTCAGAGGGCATTAATCTCAACAGTCACTTGGCCATAAGGCTGAATTAAGGATCTAGGTCCAGCAGCTAACCATGTTCTTCCAAGTTGATCAGACTACCAACAAACAAATCTGAGGTTATGTTGGCTATGGTTATGTGGCTTCATACAGACATTTAATGGAAAAAAAGGCTGTGATAATTTGAAAAGACAGTATGACACTAACAATAACATGTAACACTTAAATGTAATCATACATACTCGTGATGATCTCGCCAAACTGTCAACTAACCAAAGTAGGTCAGTTGTAGTGCTGTGTGCTACTTTGTGGCAGATGGATTCTCACAGTGAAACTGGTATTCTTCATTAGCAGCATCCATAATAGCCATTCTGTAGCTAAATGACAAGCTGAGTTATGTTGAGGAAAAAGTACTGGTACATTGATTGCAGTGTATGCTTACAGTTTTAGCTGTAGTGTGCAGTGTATCCCTAAGGACAAAACTCAGCTATGAAGCTCCTGAATAAAAATAAGCTTGTAAAAAATCCTATGAATTTTATGTCTTTTAAATGAATCCTCAGATTAAATTTAGATACACTGAGAATTCATTAAATATAGAGCCAATAAATGGGAGTGGGTTGATGTGATTTAATAGCCAGAACCAATTAGGAAAGAGTGGTCCTGAGAAATGTGTGTGATATATGGCTTTGGGGTTTGGGTTCTGAAGGCTTAAGCATTGCCTCTAATGGAAGCATTAAGAACCTGATGTGTCTTTACTAAACAGGACTGAAGGGAAAGCATCCCTCAAGTGTTTTATATGTGCAGTGATACCTGTGTTCGCATGAGGGGGGTTATATAGGTTGCGAAGATGTATGTCATGTATTCACACTGTGAAACCTCATGTTAACTTCCAGTTTTCTGGATCTCATTTCTTTGAATGACTGATGATATCTCTAAAATTGTCCTACAGTTGCTGAACGGTCTTGGCTTTACATTTAAACTGAACTAAGTAGTCTTCTTAAATATTAACTTGTCTGATTTAGTCTGTTTCTGTGAATATTTTGTGTCTGCCATGTTAATATTAATGAACACCGAATGAATAGTATCAAACACTTTGTCCATTTTGCCCATATTCTGTAACCTTTTCATGTTTCTTTGACTTACCAGCTTCTCTGTGAGTCAACTTATCTGAACTGCCAATGGTAAAGGTTAGGGCTGACTGTTTCATTTTTTTTTTCTTATTAGGTTAATCCTGATACAATTGTTAAATCTTTTGTAGCTGATTTGATTGTTAATTGCTTATTTCCTTCCGTTTCATTTCTTGGTTAGAACACAATATGTATTCCCTTGTGTCAGTTTATTATGTTAGTTCTTCAGTTTCTTCGCTAAGGCTTGTTATACCAACCTATTTTATGAGCGCTGGATTTACTGTCACAGGCTACAGCAGCAGACAAGTTTTCCCTTTTTGGAAATAAATGAAAACAAACAGAAAGAAGAGTTTTCTAATGTACCACCTGTGTCTTATTTTGCTTTAACATTTTTTATATCGTCCCTCTGGTTTTCTGGTTTGATTTTGAAAGCTTGACCTTGAATGATTATATTTGTAGAGTCATGCAAACATACTGTAGGTTTGTTTGTACGTTTTGAACAGGGAGGAAGCTGCCCAGCTTTCTTGCTCTTTTCTCAGTCACTTCAATCACGTAATTGTTTCACACCGTTATCATTCCCACTTGTCTCTCCTCTCCTGTTTTCCATTTCCCTCCCCTCTAATGTCTTGGCTCAATTTCAATAATAAGGTCTCCATTAGTGTGACGGGCCACAGCACACAGGCTCTAAAGATGTCCCTGCCTTAAATCTGGGTCAAGGTTACCAAGTCTGACTGATTCTGTATGCAGTTCTGGTTGTGTTGTACTGTTTCTCCCCGGCAATAATTCTGCCCTGCTGGGTCAGTTTTATTCACCCAGAAATCAGTGTCAGCAAAATAGTGCAGCTGCAAAATGAGACTTTTTTGAATAAGACATGACTGTATTAGATAACTACTGGTTGGTACATTTTGGTGTCACAATGCAAGTTTATAGCAATTTTAAGCATCCAATAGATATAACTTCTTTTATATACATTTATTACAAATTATGCTTGTCAAGTTTTTTTAAAGGTGTCTGTAATGTTTAGCTTGTTTAGACTGACGTTTGTCTCTTTAGTGACCTGAATTCAGTCTGTGCTGAAAGGAACAACCCTGCAAATGATGACATGGTGAAGTGATGGTTAAAACCGGAACCTTTTCAGACACGTCTACCTTACCGTTTATGCAGCTCTGAGGACAAACACATTGATCAACTTTGAAGAAACAAAGTAGGCAGCATGGAGGAAAGGTTGCATGAATATATCAGAAAAACAGAATGATTTTGTGCCTGCATATGCAGCACACGTTCCCCAAAAAAGCACAGTCTATGGTGTTTAACTCAAAACACAAGTTTTCTTTCTCTATGTCTGTCTACTATATAAAAATACAACTTTTTCCTGTTTTATTGGCCACTTCAGAGTGGCCACATTATGTTTTTCCAACTGAAGAAAGCAAAGTGGGGCAGAGAAGATGTTTAATGTAAAAAACAGGAGGTGCTTCTGGGACCGATGCACTCCTTCAGCAACATACAGCATATGCAAAAAAACTGCACAAGTTATAATAACACAACAGAACTGAAGTAAATGCACACTGAGCTGTGGGCAGCAGAAATAAACTGTCAAGAGGAGAGAAAAAGGAAATGAAGAAATCAGAGAACAACAAAATAAAAGATTTCCATGTCGAGTCAAAATGAAACAAAAACAGGAACAAAGACAGTATAAAAAATTAAATAAATAATAATAAATAAAAAAAGAGTAAAATTATGTAAAAGAATATAAAATAAATTACATTAAAGAAGGACATGGAAACAGCATGAAACTAATGAACGAAGAAACATGCGTTGGGAAAGCAAGATGTATGCATTTCTCCAAGTTTGTGGTTGTAAAGACAGTTTGGACGGAGATGTTTTTCCACAGTATGACTCACTACACTGGCCTTCAGCTCTGCTTATTTCTCTTCTCTTATTTCACTTTCCTGACCGGGTGCTACTTAGTGTTAAAGCTAAAAATAAATAAACTGTATTTTTTTTAAAAACAATCATCATCTCTTTGATGTTGTGCAAATAAGGTAAGTAGTTACTGAACAAGAATGACCAGGTAAGGAAGTTATATGGCTGCTAAACACTAAAAGAGTAGAAGCCACCATTAACCCCCCTCCCTCCTTATTGCTCAAATCTTGGTAGTACCTTGATGGTGGAAGAGGCATAGAGCATGTCCTCCAGCGTGAAGTGGCAGCAGTTGTTCAGGTTGTCTTTGCAGAAGTCCTGAATGAGCTGCAGGTTGTACAGTCGATCAGCTAGAGTCATATTCTCCTTCAGACAAATGTCTAAGAGTGCAGAAAGAGTCATCAGGTGTTAGACTGAACTCAACGAATGATGATTTAAACAATCACTTCAGCAGATACTGTAGAATGTGTAGGATCTGCTCTAGGTAAAGTGGGATGGTAAAAGCTCTCTTCCCGTTAGCGTATTAGCGTTATAAATAAGCAATGTTTAGTGAAGGTCTGAACCATCCTTACTGCAGTCTGATTTCATCAGCTGATGGGTGGAGCTGGAAACATTCAAGGGTAAACAAAGTTGATTGATTAATCTTTTCCCCCTTGATTTTCTGAGTTGAGTAAAATGTGTAAACAGGTAACGGATGTGTCTGTGTGCTTTACGGTGCTCATTTACATGCTTAATCAATGATCTGATGTAGTTATGTTGGACCTATTGCATGTGACTGACCCTTGATCAGCTGAATGAACTGTAGGAGGAAGAATGTTGGTGATATTTTCACTAACAGTTTTTTTTTTTGTGTTTGTTTTCTGGTTTAAAAAGGTTCATCAGCCTCCTGGATAAAGCAGCAGCTCAAGAAATACAGTTTATTTATCTTGTAAAAAGAATATTTAATCCCCCAGGAATATTGACCAACCTATCATTCCTATATCCTTACCATCCAGTGACAGCAGCTTGGGGCAGTAGAAGTGCAGCAGTGCTCCCAGCGCTGAGCCGTCTGTGCAGTCTTTCAGCAAGTTGTCAACTGGGGGGATCCAAGGAGCCGGCTGCGACGAGGTCTGCTCTTTCCTGTAGCGAGCCTGCATGATATAAAAACCTATAAACCAAACTGGACTGTAAAGTATTGCCCAGCTTATATCTCCACAAGCTGTTGGGCCAGATCTGTCTTTTTATTTCTTTTTTCATTGATTTAGAAAAGGCTGTAAAATCAGGCCTGCATTAGGGAATATCTTTTACCACAGCTGGGCTTTGACTGGATCTTTGAAGCTGCAACACACTCTACACAATGCCGCATTAGTTTTATTACATTTAGTCTTCAAGTAATCAGATGGTTCTGGTGCCTTGCAGCTTGAGCAATAAAATGTTCCAACTTCAGAGAAAAGGACTTTATAAGAGAGTCAATGAGGGAAAACAACTAAAGAGTGAACTGTAAGACTTATTTTTCAGGCTGCTGTGACCTGATCTTAATTATTCAGTCTTTGTAATATAAATACCAGAACAAAGAATCACTGAGCATTGGATCATTCATAAAGGGTTCAGTAAGTGTTGCATTTTAAACCATTTCATGCCAATTGTTCCTCGCCATGCATTTCCCTTTTTTTTAAATCACCAGGGGGCACTTCAATGATTCCCCAAGAGTGTCTAATCTCACTGACAAGAATATTCACATTCCCAAATAACACATTTATAATCCCCCTTATGCTTAAAATGTTAGTAAAACAAACAATATATACAGTCACCTAATAAAGGTAATGGAAAGACATTTGTGTCATTTGCGTTCTGTATATGAACCATATGGACACACAGGAGAAAAAGATTTATTAATCAAAATATGAGCTGAGAGATTAGCTGTTTATATAACTGAAGTCACATGATGACAACACACATGCAGACAAAAAGGAGAATGGAGACAAGATGGTCAATAACACCACAGATGAACGAGTGCAGCACTGATTAGTTGACTTACAGGCACAAGCTTCATGTACCACTTGGTTGGAGACTGCAGCGTCACAGCAAAAGAAAAAGTAAACACACAAATACCGGTTAGTGAGATTAGCTTGTAAGACGATTAGCATTACAAAGAAAGACATGATAATTAAAACCAAAGGTGGAAAACCGGTACACTTATGAGTGAGTGTGAAAGAGTTCCCACTCATGACAAATAACCCTGAATGTTTATTCAAATACTGATCTGCAGAATAAAAGTTAACCCGTAGTGAGATCAAAGGGAATCATGGTCAGTCTTTTTTCCAGGATGCCACTAAACCTTAAACATTTTTTGTTGAAACGGCAAAACACAGATGAAATATTTAAACTGGTGTATCAACAACACCTTTTCTTGCAATAATTCACAGAGCAACAAGAGATAAGGCACAGATGCAAATCAACCTTAGATATTCCAAAATGAGCACAAGAAAAAATCTTTACATCAGTATCTGACTTTGTCACAGTACCCACAAAAGCCCATCAATTCTTATATTACCTTCCAACATTGTACTTGATGTATTAAACTTCAAAGGGACATTTACAGCAGCTTCTAGAGACCAAGGCAAATAAACCTGGTCATGCATTTTCTGATGACAGAACATTACCACCACACTTTACAGAGTTTTTACATCATGTCTTGGCTTTTGTTTATTCTCCTTTCTTGCAACCACATTTACACTGTTACAATTTTCACATTCTACACACACACACACACACACACACAGACACACACACACACACACACACACAGAGACACACACACACACACATACACTCACCTGTCATTTTATTGGATATATTTGTACAATCACTTGTTAACACAAATATCTAGATGTATAGACACGGAGCTTAAGTGACTAAACACAGCATTGTTGTTGGTGGCAGAGGGGCAAGTCAAAGTATTTTGGAAACTGTTGATCTACTGGGATTTTTTAATCACATCCATCTATGATGTACAGAGAATAGTCAGTAAAATGCCAGTTGTTAATCATGCCATCCCTTCATGAGCTATTCTGGTGGCTGCTTCCAGCAGGATTATGTACCAGGTCATTAAGGTCAAATCATCTAAAACTGGTCTCTTGAACATGTCAATAAATTCACTGTACTCCAATAATGTTCACTGTCACCAGGTCTCAATTCAGTACAGTACCTTTGGGGTGTGGTGGAATACAACATTTATATCATGAATGTACAGCTGACATATCTGCAGCTTCTGTGTGATGCTATCGGGTTAATATAAACCAGAATCTCTGAGTGTTCCCACTGCTTTGTTAAATTTATGCAACAAAGAGTTGAGGCAGCTCTGGGGGCTAAAAGACATTCCACTTGATAGCAGCATGTCAAACCTAAAAAAAGGTGGGTGATTTTACATATCCAAAAACAATTTCACTGCATGAGTGTTGCTGAACTGTCAGCCATCTCTGAACAGTGTAAGCTACTTCCAAGGTTTATTCCAACTCAACCTGAAGGCATCAAAGCCCAAAAGTGTACATGCCACTCAAAGTGGCTGGTGAGTACCCAACTTCAAAGGCAGACTTGTGAGAAAATACAGACACCATTTAATGAAAGCTTCAAAATGAATAGAAAAGGCTTTAAGTGGAAGAAAAAACAGCAATAGCTCTTGTGGATGTTCTGATTGGATTACTGTTGCAGCTCTCTGAATGGTCATTTATGTTTCTAGCAGAATCTAAAGCCATCAGCAGATCACAACAAATCCAATTCAATGTTAAATTGATTAGGTAATCTGTTTTATCCATTTATCAGCCATCAGATGGTCTTTGGAACCAAAGAAAAACCACAGAAAACCAGTTTTATTATATTAATTAACTATATTTTTTAAGTATTACTTATGCTTCAAGAAGTGAATCATTGCATAAGATACAAGAAGAAGTTGCTATAAAAAAAAGTGTGTGCATTATATTTCATACACTGCACATCTTATGGCCCACACAGTATATACACATTTATACTGACACATCTCACTTAACCTTCCTAAATAATCTTGGCTTGGCGGCTTTTCTCCTAAATGTATCCTCTCAGGTAGACTTGTCAGACTAAGCTACAGCTCAGCTTTGCCAAAATTAAATAATAATTAGTTCTCCTTTCCTCTGCAGTCCCCTCCTCTTATCCTCTAGCTGCCCTTACCTATACAAATAATGCAGTGGGAAAGAAAAGATGCTCTTGCCTTTAGTAAATGCTGCAGTATCATCTTAGGAGGTTATGTATCTCTATATTTGTCTGAAACAGAGGCTGCTTGCATGACTCATAAAGCAAAACCAGGGGAGGGAGTGATGGAGGTACAAAGAAACAGAGAAACTTTTTTTTATTAAATACATTTCAGTGTTGCACTTTTAGCAAATGATGAAAAACTACTGATTCAAATAGTTTGACAACCAAAACAATGTGTAGTATAAAGTCTTGTGTACGAGGCAGTGAGACCTTGAAGTTAGACACTAATTACAATTCTGAAAATACATCTTTAAGAATTTCTGTTAAATCACAACTGGTTTTCCACCTTCTTCCTGACATCACCATTCCCACCAGTACTCATTACCCAATTAGAACCACCAGGAAGTTATATAACCCAACCCTTTAGTCTAGCCCAGTCTGTTTCACCTCAAAAAACCCAGAGAACAAGGGAACCACTGTGAGTGAGAAATTGACTCTTTGATTATAATTTACTTTCATTTAATACATTTCTGCTTATGTATCTACTAATTATTTGATTTGCTGACCATACCAAACACAGCTAAGTGGATGAATTAATGAAGAAGGTTGTCTGTATTACTATCAATTCCATTTGTTAATGTAGATATTTAATTTAATGTGTTGTTGTATTTAATCCACTAAGTCATGTCCTGCAATGATGAACGAAATGTCAGAACCAAGTCCAGGAATCCTGCGTTTAAATGTGCACACCACATAGGATGTTCCAAGTACCCGACATGCTCAGAAGCAGAGTAGCTTTTGTCCATTTCATTGTTCCATCAAACCTTCAAATGCCTTCAATCACTCACAAATGTATATTAAAAGACTAAAATGTTTGACTTTAAAAACCCCTATCAGCTACTGAAATCAGGCTGACATAACATTGGTCTGCCTGAAAGTGTTGAAATGCAGCATCCTGTGACTGACCTTCACTGTAGTCAGTTTAAATTGGAGCAATGGCAGCTATGAGCCAAACCCTCAGAGATACTATACTGCAGACAGCATCCGCTTAAAACCAGCTACTCTTAGATTTAGTCTTTAACAAACATGTAAAAATATCTGAAAATAGAACAATGTTGCAATGTTAGTTCTAAATTCAGTTAAAACTGAGTGTCTTCCTGTAAGTTTTGAAGGAGTGTTGAGGTATGCCGTGCTGTGTCTGCATACTGCCTGGTCAGATCAGCATCAAACTCTGTAGAGGTCTGTGCAGCCTTGGGGGTCAGATGAGGAACACTGAAAGTGCAGTTCTACATTTCTGCACTTCAAAACTCATGACTAAGACTGTCATGTTTAACTGACTGCTGAACTTACTCTTTAAACATCTATGAAAAGAAGCCTCACTGATAGTGTTGCGTCATGTTGTGCTGTCTGACATAATTTGGTAGAAATGGAAGAAGGAGAGTTCTTCCTGAGGAAAGACTAATTAATGAAATGAGAAAAGACCAAACCACAGCTTACGAGCACAAAGACAGCTTTTCCGTGATTGCTGAACATGCGTTGAGGACATTCAGGACTTTCAGTGGTCAATTAAACGTCCAAAAAAAAAGCAACTGCATGATTCAATAACCAGAGAAAGGTCATTTGAATCCATTCCAGAAAATTGCTCGTGGGTATAATGAAAGTGATAAGGGTGAGAGGCTGAAGCAAACCATGAAGGATGAACATAAAAGTAAGTACATGAATGACATTATCCATCTATTCTCTCATCATTCGTCTCTGTCAGACTGTTGAGAAGAGGATGCAATGCCAATTTTGTGCAGCATAATATCTTAGCTAAAATGTTGGTACTAAATGCAGTCATAAAGACAATACAAACATATCAATATGCTTCAAGTGCAAATTATAATTAGTTTTTATCACCGGAAAATTAATTTCCAGTGTAAACACTATTTCTTATCACAATATCTGGTTTTTGTAGCTGAGATAAGGCAAGAGCTTATTCTATCACCTTGCAACAACTGTTGCAGGGTCAGTTTCGACCTCCTGAATGATTTATGATATAATACAGTAATATATATTATGTGTTGATGAACAGAACTTAATTTTTCATTTCCATGTAATGCTCTGTAACTTAAACAATCTGAATCTTTTTAATCTGTCTCAGCAGGATGAGAGTAAAACTGTGTCCTCTGTACAACCATCGTGTATTTGTATGTTTGTGAGAAAAGACACATGTTTACATGGGCAAACAAAAACTCATTCTGAGATTTATAAAGCATCTGAGTCTAATATGAGCGATTTCTTTTTCACCACCAAGTAAATGCATTATTTAGTGATTTGAGGAATGATTTGTCACAAACAAGCAGCCAAACTACAGAAAGCAGACAAAGATTACTCCAATTAATCATACACATAACACACAAACACACACACACAACCAATACTGGGTAGCTCATGGCATCAGAAGTTACTACTGTTTCTACACTCAGTTATGTGACAGGTTTGGACTATGGACTGAACTCTGAACTATGGTCAGGCACACTAAGAGACTGTTTGGCACTGATCCTCGAGTGGAAATACAAATCTTACAAATGGTATGTTTTAAATTATTAGGGTAGATAAATGTGTCTGTTTTTGTGATTTCTTACATACAGATTGGAATCTAACATAAGGCTTTGCTCCATGAGAGTGAGTTATTCCTTGATGGTAGCTGAGTTTAAACAGCTTAGTTCTGTAGACGAAGCATCTTCCACAAACTGCAGTGACACAGAAGCCTAGGACACATAAGTGTCAGTCAAAAAGCAAATGTCGTGGTAAGTCCATTAAGTGGAGCTGAGGATTTTACTTAGCTTGCTTGAAACTGTCCGTCAAACTTGTGATGTTTACAGTATATATAGTTTGTGAAGAGCTTAAGATAACAAAGAGTAAAAAGGAAAGGAAAACACTCACCCGAGGACTCCCAGATGGTTCAGTACTCTGGGTTTGCTTCTTCTGTTCCTGAGCCACAATATCCTTAAGATACTCATTCACCTGAAAGAAAGAGTAGAAATAAGCTCTAATGACCAAAACTACACATAGTGTAAAAGAGCATATCTCTATGCAAACACTAATCGCTAACCACTGTGGAGTGCAAGCATTTTCATTTATTTATTTATTTAATTAAACATCACAAAACACTGAATGCACCTGATTTATCTCAGGATATTTTTTTCCTTTTGCATTTCCATCACTGTAAAGAGCCTCCATACGTGTTTGCAATAGAGGCGTGGCTGCCAAGAGTTTTCATGCATTTAATCCAGTTTGAACTGAATCACAGTGACATTCAGAGCAACGGTCAATGTGCTGAGGCTACGGTCAAAATATAGAATTTGGGAAATGAAGTGCACTCCAACAGAGAGCCATATGTTTGTCCAGTAGGGCACCACAATCACATCTCCTGTTGCCAATTGTCTGCTCTGTTCGAGTGAAGCTCATAGCTGGCAGCGACCCAGTGCTCAAAGAATGTAAACGGACTTGATTCTGTCGGACTGGATGGGGAAATCACAGCCATCTGTGCATTCAGGCTATAAAACATACAAAATGTACATTTAAAAAGTATAAAAGACATTTTGACAAGTTATGCATGTTCAAATGCTATTTTGCTGCAACACATTGCAAAATGGTTCAATCAGACCAAAGGATTCTGTTTTTTAAAATAATTTATACACCTTTTATCATATTCCCAACAGGCTCATATGAGCCTTTTAGTGAGAAACCTTTTTATTTTAATAACAAAGAGCTGAGTGGTGGTATTGCACATGGTGTTCTCTCCTCTCCACAAACAATCTCTGAATCTATTTCATAATGATCATCAGCTTGATAGTTATCTGTCTCACTAAATGGCATTTCTAAGCAGATTGTTGTAGTCATATTCATTATCTTAAAAACCTTCTCCAAAGAAGCTTGCTCCTGTGATAGTCTTGGCTCTCAAAACAAAGAACAATCCTTTCAACCTTTTGTCAGACACACAGATGGGTATGCCGCTCTAAATTATGGTTATCTATTTAGAAAGTAAATATTTATCACAAAGGTACAAAAATCATTAATAGAATGAGTTCATGTGTAGACTAAGGAGAAACTAAATTGAATGCTTTTTAAGATGAAATGAATTAAAAGGAAGATTGAAAAGAGTGCATTTAATTACTTTGCTCACAACCAAAGTACACATTTAAATAACCATGAGTTAGTTTAACTACAGTCTAAATGAAGCACACTGACAATCTCAGACAACTGGTCTTGTAGACATTTTATACCTAAAGTTTATCTTCCATAGTAAACTTTTAAACAATATAAAGTTCATTTGCAGTAAACAAAGCAGATTAAGTGAATTAAATTCTCACAACCTGAGATAAATAGTCTGGATGACATCGGCTGTTGGAATTTAAGTATTTTCTTCTTCTCTTAACATGTTCTTGATTTAGCCCTGGAAGAATTTGAAACAGTGCTTGTAGCTTCGTCTTGAAAAGGACAAGTTTCCATCAAGTTTCTCCGGACACTATTTCTGCTTCTTCATCTAAACTGCTTGGTGTGTAATTGTGTGTGTGATGCATATGTTCTGGTTTGTGTGTTAAAATCATAAAGTCCACAATAAAAACATTGGCTCTGATTGGCTACAATGTAAAATGACTTTACCTTAACCAGTCATAATAACTTATCTCGTTGTTTATCAATCCATCCCATCATAAGCAGTTTGTATGTGGAGCACGTGATGCTTTTTTCTGCAGTTTATTGAGTCGTTTCATAGTAATGCACTGCGCTTAACGTTCAGTAATGGTTGCAGCGTTGCAAAGATGGCGAAAGTAATTAAATTGATGACACAACAAAAATGTCTGAACATTGTTTATGATGTTTAAATGATTAACTGAAATGTACATACAAGCAAATTATGAAACACAGACCGTTACAAACCTTGTTAATCCAGGTGGTCACTGCATCCTCTGTGTCATATGGTGTTTCCACCTCAGGGTTGAATGATGGCGATGAATACTGACAAATGCAAGCCATTACTTTCTCCACACTCACAGTCTCCACTGTGTACGCCATCATCATAGTGTCAATCATTGCCAGATGGGCACTCTGGAAAGAAAACAAGCGACGGTGAAAACACAGATCTGAGACTCAAAATTATAACTCTGAGGGAAATCTGGTTTATTTTAAGACTGCATATGGAGCTATTCATCCTAATGTAGTTACTCTGTCTCATTTCACAGTGAATATAAGAATATATACTACCACATTTCAGTCTCACAAATATCAAAATCAAACCTTGTAAAATGTAGAATGAAGTGTAACAGAAGAGTGACAGATGAGAAAATGTATCCAGTGTTCCCATCTGTTCATTTTTTAAACTGAATCTGGAAACTTTATGGTATTTTATTTTAAGACATGACTCCAGCTGAAGAAACCCTCTAACAGGATCCCTATATAAAAAATACACAAATTACTACAAACAGAAACCCAAAAGATCCACTGAGTTAGAGAAAGAGACATGGACACATGAGAGAGGAGTGTGTGCCTGTCAGTCAAAATAAGTTTGACAAATCAGAAATTAAAAAAAGGAGATAACAGTGAACTAATGTGTTAGAATTATCTTTAAAATTCATGGTTTGACGTAACATGGAGATAAAGTGGAGAGTAAGGCACTAAAATAGTGAACTCCTAGGCTGGACTACAAACCCAAACTCTCTTCAGTACTTTACATCTAAAACTCTTCAAATGGATTTTCCTCCATGGATGTTGCCCTGGAAACAAGAGCCCCATCCCTTGTTACAAGACCCAGTTTGTTCACTGCAACCATAGCGCTCAAGAAGACTTATTTCAAACAGCAGAGTCCACAAACCTTACACATTGTACACAAAGGTCGTATTTAGAACATATTAAAACTGTATATTATCCCAAGATGCTTCAGTCAGAACCTTTGGGTTTTGATTTGTGGTTTATTTTCAGTCACATTTCAACTACAAGTTTTGTGGTGTTTGTTCTTTTTCTCATCTTTGGTCTGTTCTGCTGTGTTTTGTATTTTGGTCAAGATTACACTGTTACATTTCTAGTTTTATCAAGCAGACCCCGCGACCCTGTTCAGGGAATAAGCGGTAGAAAATGGATGGATGGATGTTTCACCTGATTCTTAGTTACAGCTTACTGCTTATTTAGTCATTAGCTCCATCAGTATACATACTCATTGGTTTCCTTTGCGCTTTGCAGGATCTGTGTCTATCCTACCCTGGCTTGTCTTTCTCTCAGCCTAGCATTTTGTTGTCATTTAATCAATTATGTTAGATCCAAGCTCTGAAAAAGGGACTAAGAATGGATCAGTGGACCATGTGCACCTTTATTTTCTTTAAAAACAAAGCTGTGTTATTTTAATCCTGCGGAAAGTATTCCTGTATTTCTGGTCTTTCTCCTCATCTCCTGTCAGTCATGACTGATTACACTATAATAAAAGTATATACCATCATTTAAGCTTATCTTTGAAAATCTTTCTAAATAATTAATAAAACTTGAAATATGTTGAGTGACTTCATATCTCTATTTACCAAGGAACCTGGAGTTTAAGTTGTCTAACTTTAGAATGAAACGAGTTTTTCCACACAGTAACAAGCAGGTTTTTCTGCATTTGTCTGCCAAATTATAGAAGTGTGTTTTAAGACATGAGGAGAAGTTTATAATTTCCTTATGTTCAACAGTCATAGCTATTAACAAGGGAGGTTAAACAAATAAGTAGCACTGATAAAATATTAAAAACAATCAAATCATAAGTGGATAAAATGTTTACTATTTTTCACATTATCTCTCAAAAAAGATTTCGGAATATTGCAGAAGAGTCTTCAACTTAGGTTTGAACATTTATTCAGTTTCATGCATTACAAAGTGAATTCTTCACATGGTGTTTATTATGTTCCCCAACATGACTTCCCCATTTGAGACCAGTCTGGTTTCTTTGGTTCTATCAAGTCTGAGTCAGTGACTAGACAGGTTATACCAGAATACAGAATACCGTAAGAAACTTTACTCTGCTTGTTTTTACATTTATTTATGATGATAATTTGTAACATGTCTCTTTATGGATCTAAACGTTTTGAAAAGAAAATTTGGAGCAACAAAAAAATGTGTGTGGTCATTAGGTCAAAACAGACTTTGCCCTAAACCATCACACCAACATGTTATTGTATTGAGCATGCTCAAAGACCAACAACTAATGTAATGTCAGACAAATTTAGACTTATTTTGTTGTCTGCACAGCAACACAATTAGAATAGTAATAGTAGTTTGAAGGTTAAAGGCAGAAATGTTGTGTAATTTTCTCACTTTTTGACTAAAAATCAATGTGTCATACTTTGCACACTAGAAAGCATCGGCAACAAAGCACTGTTAGTTAAAAGTCTATCTGGGACATTTTAGGTTACATTTTGTTTAAATGTGTATGGTGCTATAAACAGTTGTTTCCGTTAGGGGCGGCAGCTGGCTATATCTGCAAGATTAACAGAGGGGATCACAGATAAAACACAGCTATGGTGGTGTATTTTCTTCAAAGCGCTGTATGGCAAAATCTATATTTAATAGCTCTGAATCTCATTGTGGTTAATCTGAAATGAATTTAGGGTTTGAAATGGCATTAGTGTAATGTTTGTGTTCCACCATCTCTACTTTGGGATCAAGGCAGAATAGCAAACCCATTTAATGATACATTGCCACGTTGTTTCCTACTGGCCTTCATTTAGCCTGTCCAAACATTGACACACCACATCGAATTCACACACACACACATCCCAGACATACAAATTAGGAGAAAATAGCTGCAAATCCATCTTTATTTCCACAAACAATACTCAACCAAAATAAACACCTAAAAGAAACAACCAAGAAGGCTATGTTAACCCCCTGGGAGCTCTTTCTCTTCTCATTTCCTCCCTTCTGTTGGGTAATTTAAGGACATTGATTTGTATCTGTGGTGTTTTGTTAGATAAAGTGACAACAAATGATCTTATCTGAGGTAAAGCCTCCGTCCCAACATACAGTGAGTATCAGATTGATACTGTGTGAGAGCAACATGTTGATAAAGGCCCACATGCTCATAAAAAAGGCGTTTCTGACTCACACATTTGATATTTTTACACATTTTTACTCTTGAGAGAATCAGAAGATTATTTTAAACCCTTAAAGTGTGCAAAAGGACTACGACTATGACCCACGACAAATAAAAAGTCAGATTTTTTCACTCTATACACATATTTGATCATTACAAATTCTAAAAGACTGGAGATGTATGCTCTATCAGTCAAATAATTAATTCTTTTAAATATAAAACATAAGACATCAAAACTTACAATAGTTTTTACACCATACGGTATCTGTACTGATTTTGATAAACACTTGTTCAGTGATTATGCAGAGATCAGGTCAGTTTGTCAGTGTTAACGCCTGATGAAGGTTTCAAAACCTTTCCAATCAAACTAAAATTTAATTTCATTATTCCACTTTTTATTGTGTTTGATGTTTTTATTTTATTGTGTTTATAAGTGCCTCCCTGATGCATGCTGTGCATACAATGAATAGTGAGGTTTAGCTGACTTACTTCACAGGATACGTAGCTGCAATGTCAAATATTAACTGCAAAGGATATTCAAGAATGGATTCATTGACCATGTGCATAAATTTAATTAGGGGAGATACAGAAGGCTTTGGCGGGTGGGGAGATATAATGAATAAAAGAAATAAGGAAGAAAAAAAAACATTTTATTAACCAAAGAAATCGTTAGCCTTCCTCAGATGTATCAGCCCCAGAGCCACTTTTTTAAAATATATCCTATAAAGTTAAGGTATCTAACCTCCATCTGCACAAATCCATACTACAGTGCTGCCCATCAGCCAGCAGCAGCTCTACTTGCTCCACAGGTATCTAGTATGGGAGGCTGTAAAAGGCTGCATGAGTGGGACGTGTTGCTAATTAATTCTACCTGATTTATTTACTTAGATTTAGAACGGGGACTTATCCATTAAATAGTTTTTCCAGCCTTCAAGGTGTTTATTTCAAATGTAAATCCTTTATAATACACTAACATTGGGTATTAATGGAGATATATTTTAAATAAATGACATTCACTCATGCTATTATGAGTGCAAAGACACATAAGGACACACATTTTTCTTTCTTTTGCTTGTGACAGCTAATCTGATTGTGTTCATACATCACGTACAGATTTCTCAGGAGGTAAGAAGATGCTGCTTCACGGTCAATATCCTGTTTTCATTGTACTGCAACACTGCTGGCTCTCTGGGGCGGATAGGTAAACACCATCATCTTTAATAGAACTCCACGGTTGAAAAGCAGAAATTGGAAATCCACCGTAGAAGCTTGACTTAATATCACACAAAAGAATGGCAAATGTGAACCACAGAGACTTACAAAAGACTGGATATGATTTTCCCCCTCACAGAAACGTGTCTGTTGCAGATGTAGCTAAAATCTCAATTCTTAGCTGTGTGTCAGGGTCTTACCCAGGTGATCATCAGAAGACGAGCAACAGAATAATCCTCACCACCACTTAGGAGACACAATTCAGGGACATCAGTAGAAACAGACACACTGCCATTAATTCAAAACAGAATTATCTGTAGTCATTAAGATAAAGGAGTGCAACACAATTTACAGGAAAGGCTCATAGTTTACAAAGCATAGCTAATGATCAATTGTTTCTGTTGGAACTCAATACTTTTTTCAATTATATAAAGGAGAAACTTTGATCAGTGAAACCAAAGAGTAGAGAAACATAAGCCCATGCATTAACTTAACATTAGCTAGAAAGTTGTTGCAATATTAAAAGGCTGCACTTTTTTAAGCATGGCATCTCTCTTGGCCAGATTCATTGATGAGGCTGAACTAAAAATGGAGACGGTCGCTCCAGGTAGTTTCATGCCATCTCAGCTGGACATGGAAAACCACTCAGCTGAATCTCTCACTAACTAAGGTCAAAAAATAGCACTGCAAACACAAAAATCCATCCAGCAAAAGAGAGTTTTTCATATGCATCTACTTTTTCTACTTTAGATATTTACCCAATTTACTGGAAATGTACTGAAGCATTTCCCACCATGCTCAGCAGAACACTGTTTCAGCTTTTCACATAGGTTTTAGGATTTCTTTAAGTAAAAGCCAGCTTCAGAAAAAAAAGCCTTCATCAAGATTATTGGATGTCCAATGTACCAACTGTGAGGTCTGGCACTAGATGTGAGAATGAAGCTTTTAAGCAGCATACCTTCTCTCCATTTGGTCTTCAGCCAACCTCGCAATTAAATGGGAACCTCAAAGCTAATCTTGGAGCAGTATCCGGGGACTGGATCGTGGCTACAAGCCAGTGTTGACCTGCATTGGTGATGTCTGCCTTGTTAATAAAGTGTTCAATTTGTGTATTATTTTAATTTAAAAACAAGCATAAATGCAATTAAATTCTCTACTTGCTGTGGAGGAAACCACTTCAGCAAATTTGACCTAATCTCCATTTTTAAAAAGATACATTGTTTTATAATATCAGGCTTCTTTTTCCTGCAGCTTTGCTAAAGGTAGGTCGTTTTTGCCTGAAAGCTCCGTTTGTAAGTTACAGGAGTAAAGAGGGCAAAGTTGTTTCCTCTCTGGGTTTGAGGTGAATTCGGTTGAAGAACTGGTAAACAGTACCTGTGTGTAAAGATAAATCCACATTCACAACATGGTGCGAAACATGAAATGCTCTGATTACAGAAGAAAAGTGTTGAACCTCATTCTGTGATAGTGCCATGCAGCTTGTTTAGTCAGATACTGCTATCTCTATCTGAACAGGGTCACGTTTTCCTACAACAATGTAGAATAGTGTTGTAAATTATCTGCATAAGATTACCTCATTTCACTGGGTGTAAATGACAGTTTTTGTCTTAGATGTGTGTTCATTGTGCAACAGTTCTTTAATGGAAAGAGAAATGCACCTCATGATTGGTTTATTTAGTATTTGTGAGGAAAAAAGGAAGCTTCTGCTAGCAATAATATGTATTAAATCCATTACTGCTCCATTAAGGTGCTGTAAGCCGTAGCTTGCAGGACCTGCAGATGAAAGCATTAGTCACAAAAAATCCCTGCTTTAAATTTGAATAAACTCTTCTTACACATTATAATAAGCCTAAATGTGCTACTAAAGGAAATCAGAAGATAAAGCATTTAATTTCGACAGTATTCATTTTAACAGTATTTTTACAGCCTGTTGTGTTGGAACTGATGAGGCTTCATTGAAAGCATGCGTGTGCTTGCAGAAGCAGTGAGACAACCATCTCCTTAACAATCTGTTTGTAATGCTGAAGTCAACACGTATTTCATTAGAAACACAGGTTAGCTAAAGTTGCATATGGTGTTAACAGTTAAATCATAGTGAGGGGGTGGAAGCAGTTATTTGAAATTACAAGCAACGTTAAAGCCAGACAGACAATTACTAAGCACTAAAAAGTCGCTTCACATGCACAGATGTCCTCCAAGTAACTAATTTTCACACATATTTGCACTGTTATATTGTTCCATTTATTGTGTTTATATATACTATTAGATTCCTAGATTAATTAATAATAAATGCATTGTGTCTAGGGTAAACTCTGGTGTTTGTTGCATGTTTATAATCTTTGTTGTCTTGTAGTAAGAAAAATCTTCCATTTTTTGGTGTTGTGAAACCTAGTATCCACAATTTTGCAATTTATCTTTGATATATTTTAAAAACCTGTAGGGACAACCACCCTGACTGTTTATTGTGGATATATAAATATAACTTAAATGATCCTTCATTGCAATGATAAAAAATCCTGAATCTAGATTGTGAAATCTGAGTTAGATTAAGGCCTCTTCTAAGGACAAAAATAATACTAATACATCCAGTAGTTTGTGTTTAAAGTTTTTAACAGGCTGCACATCCAAGTACAGAAATTGGGGCATGAGCAAAGAAGTTTTATGTACTGGTAGTTTAATGACCATTAGGTTTTCTTTGTAGGAAAACATAATGAATACATTATGTTATATAATTGAACGCTTATTAGGGAGAAAGATGCAGCTCTCGAGCCGTCGCATGGAAACACATTGCGTGCCCGTTGCCTATCCATCCATACTGTACTGCTTATGCTCTGCCGCTGGCATTGTACACAACATCCTGTCTGTGACTTTGCTGAGGCTGATGAGAACAGAAAGTACTTGGATTGGTTTCTCTTTCATCCTGCTGCTTCAGCTCATCTTTACTCATAAACCATGATGTTTGATGTTCAGTATGTAGCCTGGCCCTCACATTGGCTTTCTGCAAGTGTGTGAGCATGTGTGTAAGGACGTGCAGCACTGCATGAAATGTAGCATCTTAGAAATGCTGCCTGCCCTTTTGCGTGAATCCAACATTTCAGCCTTCTCTTTCTCAGAGCTTGGCAGGGCTCACCACCACAACCCCCACTTCACACACATATCTGCAAATGCACACTCCTCATAGGAGCTCACAGTGCACACACACACACCATATGCAGGCACTAGCACCCACCAACACATCGACACAACACCCTACCTACCAGAGTGTAACCATGGAAACAAAGGGCCTGCCTAATATGGGCTCTGATGGAAGCAGTGAAAGAGAAAGAAATGTCTTCTCCATATTCATCCGCTCTGAACATGACTTAATAAATCAATCTGCCTCATTGTAAAGCTAATTTTTGACACAGACTGTGTGTATTTGGGTGAGTTAATAATTTTGTGACTGAGCTTAAATATGCTCTATTCAAGGGGAATGATGTATGCTTTCAGCAGCTGTTTCACTAATAGTTCTTTTGAATGAAATAGTTGGTAAAATCCTTAAAAAAAATGCTTTAATATTTTTTTTCCTTTAATCCTATAGAGTTAATTTTCATTCTATTATTAGCTGCAAGAGCATTTTGAAAATATTCTTTATCTACAGCCGCTATATGGTGAACATCTAACTTTATTTTT
>JBAMIG010000015.1:9409175-9435739 GCA_037177335.1 Kiunga ballochi
GCAGATCTTCTTTAAGGTCTGCCCGGACCCTCTTGAAGCCATGTACAGACGCATCACAGACTGGGATGTGTCCATGTCTCAGTGAAGCACATAAAACTGCACTATGTATTCTTTTCAAGACCAAGTTAGCACCTATAGCTCATCAGTTTTGTTAGCTAGCGATTACCCATCACACCAGTTGGAATAAACAGATTAAATCACACTGGTTTTTTTCTCTGCCTCACTTTTGCCCTGCTTGTTTTATACAAATATTTTTATACTAAAACTTCTAAAAAATATAAGCAATTTTTAATCTTCATCTTTATTTCTGATTTTCTTTCTGAGACACCACACTTCAGCAGAACAGAGCCATCTTATTTGGCATGTCTGATCTGGACAGATATCTCAATAATTGATGACCCTCTTCATCCTCAGCTCCAAGGTGCAGCAGGTGCGCTACATTACCAGTCTTACAGTGCTGTGAACCTATCATCTAGATTAGACTAAATACTCAAATTAAGTGAAAAAAAGACAACAATTAATACAAAAACAGGCCTTTTACAAGCTCAAACACTCAGCTCACTAGAAGACATCTTTAAACACATGCTATCCTCATAAAATAAAGCATTTGGAGATGCAAACTCTAACAAAGCTTAAATAACATCTGAATTAGCACAAAAGGGAAATTAAAACCAGCAAGAGTCTACAAACAGACTGCAGGCATACTGTGTCCTAATTGTGTTGCAATAGCTATTCACTGAAGCAATACGGACTCCTAAAGAGATTTTGCCCCCAAACAAGAAGGATGTCCCATTGCCACTCACTCGGCAGCCTGGAAATTCATGTCATCTCCTACACAAACAAGATTAAGAAGAGCTGGAAAAATGCTGGGACTGCAGATCTTCTGCTCTGATGGCAGCCATCGTGCAAAAGGGAATGGACTTACACATGAAAAGAGGCCTTGAGACCCATGTTAGTGTGTGTTTTTAGTTAAATGTAGGTGAATTATGTAATATATGTAAATAAAATAGGGCTTTTTTTCAGTTTTTATTGTATTATCTACCAGGTTAGAGGAGCTTAAGTGTTATACTTTGTTCATTACATATACATAATAAAAATAACTACTCTCCACACAGTTTGGCTCTTTTGGGGCAAAATTGATTTCCAAGTTACATGAATAATACAAGTTTCTTACCATTTGAAGAGGCCTCTTTCGAAGGTCCCTCTCAGTGACAAGTCGCTCCTGGTCAGTGACATAGAGACCGCGCTGAGCCAGTGCTTGGATGACGGCATCGTGACCCAGCAGGGGTTTGGTAGAATCACTCTTCAGAATGAAGGAACCGGCCCGGCAGTAGAGGTCTGCAGAGAGCAGCAGGCTGGCAACTGGAGGCTTCAGGTGCTCTTGCTCATACTGGTCTGTATAAAAGGGGTCCCTCAGGTCTGCAGGGATGCTGTCTGTGTAATACAAGGGATGAAGTTTGATTTTTTTTTTGTGTGTGTAACTAGTTCTACTGTGCTTTGCAGGAATAACATGGTGCTGGTTTATTTGATTTATTACAATCAGTAGCATGTTTTTATTCCACCGTCGGAACACTTCCAACACTGAGAAAAATACCAAATCAAAGGTGTAAAAATACTCGGAAATTAGGTACATCCTAATGAAAAAATAAGATAATGGCATTAAAGAAACAATGCACGATTTATTTTACCAAGAACAAACAGGTAGCTTAGAGGAGAACATGGAGGAAAAATGAGAAAACTAACTAGTTTAGACTGTTTTACACCAAGTCTGTCTTTTCTGAGAATAGTTTCCCTGTTTTTATCATTGTGGTTTGACAATATCTTGATATAGATATGTGTGGATAGACCTCAGCGTTGCTATAGCAACTGCTGGAGGAGTGGAACCCAATCGATTTGTCTATCTCTGCTGCTTCCAGCTCCCTGGGAACACCCTTCTCGCAGTTGGCCTCTACAAAGAAAGAGATACATGGATGTGTACACTTGCATGCTTATCACTACAGGAAAGTCGGGTGAAACTAAAGCTGTTTTTTTTTGTTTTTAGGGCTTTTGTCCTGTTTTCAGAAGCATTTTAGATCCAATTCATGGACAAAAAAGGCATTTCTCACAGCCAGACCAAGTCTTTTTTTTTTTTCTCTATATTACATTAAAGATCAACACAATTAAAAGTGTTTTAAATGCTTCATTTTCATCAATAAAGTATTTTACACTTTCATATTTCACTTTTATTTGTGGACACATTAGCCCACATTCAGAGCTCATATTGAGTCAGAACCAGGAAAAGAGATGAAAATGTTGCCATTGTGTGTGTGCTTGTGTGTACAGATATAAACATGGTTTTGCTCCTAAATGTTGCTCCCCATCCTCCAACGCATGCTCACACACGGAAGTCAATAAATCACCTCTTCTGACTGGTCATTACCAGTAAGGTCATCAAGAGATGAACTCTGTCGATATTGAACAGAAATGCAGGCAGCAGCAGTTATCCAGAATATTTGTGCTTCCTCTACGCCTTTTAATTCCATCCAATGTGACTAAAACAAAATTTTCCTCAAGTCCTCCTGTTTTATCCTCCACATGGAAGGCAGTCGATGAAGCTTGACATTCCCACCATTTAACTCCTGGCATAAAAAAATATTGACTGAAATCTAAATGGTCTTTGTATGAGGATGTGCAGATACAAGACTCTTTTCTTACATCGTATTAAACCATCCAGTGTTTAATTACAATGAATCTTGTCATATATATACATATAACAGTTTAGTTTATTTTGTGGCTAAACATGTGCTGTGCTACATCTTGCCAGTATAGAGTTACATATTTTTGATGCACTCCTGCATTATTGTACTGAGGCTAGATACATGTGATGTATTCAGAGCAGCGTAGGCTGAGATCTGGAGATGAGCCTGCTCACTCTCTTTCTTCCCTTCCTTGTGCTCCCTTTGGAGAGCTGTATTTTTGGAATCAGCCCATTTCATTTAGTCCTGACTGAAAATATGCAGAAAATCTACAAGGCATCTCATGTTTGCTGGGCCTTTACAAAAAAGCAGCAAGAAAGAATCAAACGGGTCGAGTTGTGAATGTGTGTAAGATTTTAAAGCTGGTATAGTGAATATTAAGTGTGTTATTAACTATCATTAAAGGGACATCCTAATCAATAACCAAGTTAATAGAAGGGAAAAAAAATTTATGGAGAAAAAAATTTAAGGGGTGCTTTTCATGTTTATGTTGGATTTTCTAAAATCCCTTTGAAGCAATGGAACAATACAAACAAAACATATTTAAATGATTGTTCATTTGTGTGTTAATACTATATTTGTAGTTCTTACTATTAAAAATGGTTAGAAATGCAGAAAACTGAGTGTTATAATCAGAAATAAGGGTGCAATTGCAGTGCTGTTTGCCCTTCTTCTTTCAAATGATACAGCTGTTCAGTGTGCATAACAACACTAACATATACACACCTCTAGGGAAACACTGCCTTTGATTATGGGATTCTGTTTTGGAGGAGTAGCTCAGATCATCTCAGCTGAGCATCCATGCAGCAACAATGATAAGATTAAATCTATTTGGGGAGACCTAGTCATTTTAACCAGATACTGAATGAGAGGTCATTATATTTTATTTAATTGTATTTAGGTTTAGAATGAAAAAATATCTCTATATTTCTTGAACTGACAGCCAATCTCCCTCATTAAAATGATGTACTCTTAATACTAAACACTGGGTTGGCAAACTCACACAAAAGGCAAAGCACCTTATGAAAGGAGAAGGAGATTTCCCAAAGTACAGCTGGTTTTTGTCTTGTGACTGTTAATGATTACAAATCGGTTTCAATTATCCCATTTTATACTAACAAATGCAATCTTTGTGTGCTTTATGCTCTGCTGAGAAATAAGTCCCACGTGTGATGCATCTCTTACCTAATTTTGACTTGTATGCAGCAACCTGAAGGTCACATCAACACAAACAAGTGGTACCCAAAACCTCAGGATACTTACTTCTTATTTGTCTCCTCTTCTAAGTTTGAAACAGCATGAATGTAAGCTGACTTACAGAGGTATAAAAAAACAAAAAAAAAAACAAAAAAACAACAGAATTTAAATGTGCACCATCCTTAGATGACGATGATGCGCATCTAAATCAGTAGCTTATTTGAAGAATCTCCGATTTGTCTCTTTTGGAAATAATTACAACCCCTTACAAATACATTTGACCATAATAATTATTGGAGTATTAAATAAAAGATTGTGATATTGATTTAAAAACAAAGCAAATGGGTAAAAAAGAAACGCCTTCATGATTTGCGTGGGTACACTTACCTGTTCCGTAGGCTTTGGACACCAGCCATGTAAGGCTGCAACATATTTTGGCTCGAGAGAAGTCATAGTGCTCAAAAGACTTTATCGCTGGAGCAACAAAGGTCTTCTTTATATCCCTCACGTCCTGAACTTCACCCATATTTCACTATGTTGGAACCTATGAACCTCACACCGTTGGAACCAATGTAGAGATTCAGTACCGAAGCATCCCACAACTGGAATTCGTACAAAACAATAAATAGCTGAAGAGGTTAAATGTCTTTCCAATAAATATTCACAGCTTCTTTCAGTCATAAAATGCCAGGCTCCTCTCGTTTTTGTCTTTTTCAGTATCGTGTTGACACAATGGGTCACAATAGTCTTGTTATTCATCCATTCTGCTCTCTACCGGTGGAAATGGACTCCGTCGCTCCAAGCCAGGTTTCCGAGAATTTCTAAAGAAAAAATGTTTTCCAACTGGAACAAAAACAGCAACGTTTCCATGATGTATATATTTTGGGGAAGGGATATTTCTTCTTTTTTTACCCACAAAGTATTATAAAAATATCCTGTATGTTTTGCATGCATTCTCCCTCAGCTCAGTCTGGTAAAGCCTTGTGATGCGGTTGTCCTGCCGCACTGAGGCTCAGTACCATTGTTATGCAGTGCGCATGTGCACGATGCTTTCAAAGTCTGTAAGAAATTTAGCCTCTTGTTTGTTTTTGCTTTTTTGTCTTTACAATAGTTTGTGAAATTATTATTACCCAAGTAGTATATGGTTCCTTCTACACATCTTTATTATTATTATTATTATAAGTGTCATTATAATTTTTAAATGTATTTTATAATTACTTGTGGCTGTCACGATTGTTGCTTTATTGATTTTCATTTGCCACATTTGATAAAAATATAATGAATGCGCGATTAAAGCTGAAAATCACAATCAAAACAATAAAGTGTTCGATTTAACATTTAACTTAATACCTTTGCATTGTGATCTTTCACGGTAAATGTTGATAACTTTCATTTGCCAGAGACATAAAGTCGTCTTTGCTTGGATACCATGACAATGTAAAGATATAGAGTTTAATGTACAATGGAAAATGTACATGTGTTTTTATTAAATCAGTTAATTATTTAATTATAACAAGAAAGTTTCAAAACAAGTCAAACATCAAGATGCATCAACAAACATCAACCATACGACGATAAACGTAAAGCAGGAGTTGGGAAAAAAAACTACATTTCCCGTCGTGCAGTAATACTACGTAATCAATATGCGACCGTGGGTAGAACTGTTGAAAGATTTTACGCCAAGAGGTATGAGCGAAATGGTTTTATTTTAAACGTTCACGACATTTCCTTGCATTTATGAGTCAGACGTCGACATGTATAATGTATTGTTTTCCTATCAAACACGTTAAACGAGGAGGCTTGTTTGCTAAATGAGCCATGTTTGATTTTGTAGAACTCGTTAAGAATATGAATTTGATAAAATACCCTATCTGTATGATCGCTTTCAGTTATTTATGTTTTCACAATTATTTTACTCAAGTAATATATCTAATAAACCTATGTTTTGGGTTTTTACAGCATAATTTCGAAATGTTTATGCCAAGAGCCTTGAAAATAAAGAGACCTGCCCAAGAACCTGCCCAAGTTTTAGTTAAGAAAAGCAAGACAGATACACCTGCGCAAAAGGAGGACTCGTGTGAAGACAAGAAGCCACATAATGAAACAAAGTCAACTGATGAAGATGTACCTTTGGCAGAGAGTAAAGCACCTGAACTAGGACATTTGAGCTCCTCAGATGAAGGGGAAGAAGAGGAACCTGTCAAATCTTTCAAAAAGACCCAGAGATGGCCTGAGGCAGGAGAGCCTGTTTGTGTGATGTGTGGCCGTTATGGAGAGTACATATGTGATGCCACAGATAACGACGTTTGCAGTCTTGAGTGCAAAGCAAAACATTTAGTGCAAATGGGAATGGGAACTGGAGTAGAAGTCTTTTATGGTAACGACATACACACGGATGAAAGAGCTCCTCAAGCCTCTGCAGTGAAGACTGATGGACTATGCACAAGTGAGGCATGGTATTTCTATAAGGAAGACCCTTTTATATCAGGTCTGACAGAGGAGCAGGTAAAGCGAATTAAACAGGAGCTGGGCATTGAAACCCAAGGAAATGATGTTAGGAAACCCATCATTGAATTTGATCATTGTGGCTTCCCTTCCACGTTGAAAGGCAACCTGAAAAAGGCTGGTTATGATGCACCCACGCCAATCCAGATGCAAATGGTGCCAGTTGGTCTCACAGGCCGAGATGTGATTGCCAGTGCTGACACTGGATCGGGGAAGACTATAGCCTTCCTCCTACCAGTGATAGTGAAGGCACTAGAGGTACAGTAATACAGTTAAAATGATTAATTTATTACTTTTTTTTTTTTAAGTTTGCAATTAAACACCTAATTTAACCTAATTGGTGTACAGACACTACATATAAGGAATTAAAGCATTTATAATGACTAAAGGAGGCTGTAGTTCAAGAGAAATAGCAGTCATCTGCCTACCATAAAATTACGGACTTCACTACATGCAGGAGTGACTTTGGTTAAGATATCGAACCCCATGTTGTCTCCCTGTGTGACTATCAGAGATGAATGCAAGTGATATGAAAAAGCACTGAGTAGTTGTAAAACTGCTATATAAGTGTGTGTGTGTGTTTAATGTGATGCGTAAATGTGCTTTGAGTGGTCAACACATGACCACTTTAAACCTCCCTGTTTGGTGGAAAAGCTGTTCTTTTGGTGAAAATGATCTGTTTTTGCAGAAGTATTACCCATTATAACTTATTTAAAAAGTGTCCTCAAGGACAGTAATTTTATTTCACAGGCAACGAAGGAAAGAAAAAGTTGCAGACATAATCTATTCATCACTTTTGTTTTCAGAAATCCGCTCACGGTGTGTGCAGCCCCGTGGCTTTGATCCTGACCCCCACCAGAGAGCTTGCCATTCAGATAGAGAGACAAGCCAAAGAGCTGATATTGGGGCTCCCCAACATGAGAACTGCCCTGCTGGTGGGTGGTATGCCCCTTCCCCCACAACTCCACCGTCTCAAAAGCAGCATCAAAGTACAGTAATCTGTTTTCCCTCCTCCTTATGTCAAAATGCTCTCTTGTAGATTATTTTTGCTGCAGTTTTTTGTATCATTGTGGTTTTTATTCCCTGAATCTCCATCCAGATTGTCATAGCTACGCCTGGAAGACTCATTGAGATCCTGAAGCAGAAAGCGCTGCAGCTTGACAAAGTGAAGGCTGTGGTAGTGGATGAGGTAGAACAAAATCTTTAAAATGTCAAATGTTTGGGGTTTTAAATGCATCCACTATTAATAATAATTAATCATGTTTAGCCTCTTTAAAGTTTTCAGCATAGACGCTGGGAGCATTACTGAAGATTTCAACTTTAAAATAAGTTTGGTATTATGAGTTTTAATTAAACAAAACTTGTTTAAAAGAAATACAAATAAACATAAAACACCATACATCTTTCCCATTCTTTGTGCGGATTCCTCTAGGTTGACACCATGCTGAAAATGGGCTTTCAGCAGCAGGTGCTGGAGGTTTTGGAGCAAGTACCCAAGGAACACCAGACTCTGCTGGCTTCAGCTACCATCCCAGCAGGGACTGAAGAGCTAGCTGCTCGGTTGGTGCACGAGCCCATTCGCATTGCCATCGGTGAGCGGAACCAGCCCTGTTCCAATGTTAGACAGATCCTGCTGTGGGTCGAGGAACCCTCCAAGAAGAAGAAGCTGTTTGAAATTCTCAATGTAAGACTTTGCTTTAACTTTGATTTGGGGAGGTGCAGGGGAATGAAACATTTGGCTCAAGTCTCCTAAGGGAGATTTTTGGGTGGTGTACCACTTTAAATTCACTTCCACTGCTAATGTGCTTTGCTGAAAACATCAGATTTTCTGTTTCTGTCAAAACGTTTCATGCCTTGAAACCAAAAACAAAGTATTGAAGGCAAGGAAAAGAAAAAAGTGCATTTCAAATTCTGTTAGTTCATTGCACTGGCGTGATATGCTCTGTTATCTGCTTGCCTTTACCAATTAGCAGTTGGAGGTGGTCAGACTAATGTGACTGGGCTCACTACAGCACCATATTTAGACGGTCATTATTGCAGCTCTGAAGGAAATGGGTGGTCCCAGAGCCATGGCCTCACTAAAGGAATCCCAACAATAGCTTTCACCCTTTAAACAAGGAAATGCAGAGGGAGCTGCTCGAGTTAACCCTATGAAAAGGTGGCTTTACATGATGGCTTAAGTAACATAAATAAGGGTTAAGAGGGCAACTTACATTCTGATCACGTATAACAGTTCTTATTTAAGCCAATTAAAGAGCAGCAAGTTCAGTTTAGCACAAAGAGTAAGATCTTTCTCTGTAAAGGTAACATTTTTAAGTCATATTTGAGGAAGAACTATAGAAAAGACATTACAATCACTATCATAACTTCACTGACTCTGCTTTTGTATGGGTGAAAAAAACATACCATAATGTATTTATGATGTAGAATTGTTCCCGGCTCGTTGCTGACGTATGTTTAAATGAACTGTCACTGTTTAGCTGTGGGAGTTGCTAATAATTGTTTTTATATTAGTTACAGTAAGAGCAGCTAAAGAGATAACAAATTATTACTTTGACTTAAAAAAATGAATTAAAACTCCACCTTGCTTCTGTTTTTATTTTAAACTTTTCAGGATAGCAAACTGTACCAGCCTCCAGTGGTGGTGTTTGTTGATTGTAAACTTGGTGCCGATCTGCTATGCGAGGCGGTCGCCAAGGTGACGAGCCTCACCACCGTGGCAATCCACTCTGACAAGAACCAGTGGGAACGTAACCGTATCCTCAGGGTGAGACGAGTGGCAGAAAGAACACGGACATACGAGTGAATAACAGTGCCGTCATGTCTCCTGGTCAAGAGTGCTGAATTCAAACGAACCGCAGATGCTCACTGCGTTTACTCGGCTTAGTGGTTGACCTAATGAAATGATAGTGTTTAATGATAGTGAATGTCTGTCCTTTATTAACCATCTAAAATGTTTTGCTTTATGTCTTTAGGGTCTTCTGGATGGAGACTTTGAAGTTGTAATCAGTACAGGTGTGTTAGGCAGGGGACTGGACCTAGTAAATGTCAGACTTGTGGTTAACTTTGACATGCCAAACACAATGGATGAGTATGTTCACCAGGTTAGTCGAGCAATACTACTGAATGTCATGTTTTTAGAAGTTGGGGGAAAAACAGGTTTTATTTGGTCATTTTTTGTATTTCTTTGGAAATAATAACAAGCTAATTATTTTTCCTCTGCTGGCATGTCTCTATCTCTTCCCATTCAGGTTGGCAGGGCAGGCAGGCTGGGGCACAGGGGCACAGCCATCACTTTCCTTAACAACAACAACAAACGGCTGTTCCTGGAAGTGGTTAACCGGGTCAAACCCACTGGGTCCATTCTACCTCCCCAGCTCCTGAACTCACCACATCTTCATGAACAGCAGAGAAGGGAAAGACACAAAGCCAAAAAGGAACCTGATGACACACTTGTTACAAAGAACAACCTCCTTGATATCATTAGAAAACATAACCGCCACAAAAAGTAGCTGCAGTGAGGAAATGCTTAGTTTGTGTATTATTTTACCATGACATTTATGTGGTGTGACATTTTTGCTATTCCTTTAAGATGATATATTTGAAAACATTAATAAAAAGTGAGGCCATTATGCAAACTATTCAAATGCATTCACCGTTTTTTATTATGAGACAATATATCTGCGGTATTAGTCCCTATTCTGGTTTTTGCATTTTTGTAAACTAAGCCAAGCTTTTATTTAAAACTGGTGTAATTTTTAACGGCAGAAGGCTGCTTTTAAAACAAAAAAATTTAATCAGGCTATTTTCCCACTGTTTTCACGTCAGTTTACCCAGATGTACGATTATTACTCCAGCTGTGCTGCCACCTAGTGGTTGACAGTATGCTAGCATGTCTGCGCAAAGATATGACGCAAACTGCAACTAAGCCAATCAGCAGAGACTGACGGAGATGATTTGAAATTGAAGCGGGCGAAGGCGGAAGCGAAGCGAAGGCAATAATAAACAAAAGAAGCTCAGTTTTTGTGTGCATAGAGAATATTTTATACAAATGGATTTACATGCAGTTTTAATTTTTACACTTAAACGTGTCTACATTGGTCTTACGCTATTTTAATCGCGTTTTTTTTTTTTTTTTTTTACCAAAATTCTTAAGTGCCGGTTTGCTACTTTATTAGTAAACATCTTTTTTTAGGGTTGGATTGTCAAGATATAATTGTCATGTCACTGTTTAGCGTACAAGCGAGGAAACAAACAGCATATTATGATAATCTACTATCATCATCATCCAGGACACCGGGCAGAGAGCGACTAGCAGGACAAAAGACAGCAGACCTGTCTCTCGGAAAAGGTGACATATCGAGCGCTAAATCTGCGCGTGAAGACGGATCATCTGATAAAAGCCGTATGGCAAACAGGACTTATGTCATCTCCGGGTTGTCAAAAAGTGGCAGCGGGCAGCAGACTCCTTACCGAGGCAGATTCACCCTGCAGAGAAGATCGAGAAGGAAGACCGGGGTTGAAACAGCAGAGAAAACAATGACTGAAAGCAGCCAGAACGTCACTCCAGCTCCGGAGAAGAGACTCACGCTACAGCGCAGGACCAGGACTCCCTCCATGGATAAAAGCGCACGTGTGCACCGCGGGGTCAGTGGTGCTGGCCACCAGCCAACACCAAAAATCCTCAGTGAGCCAAATGGTAGGACTAGTGGCTTATTTAGGTCCACGAGTTTAAGAGAAACCGCTTCTAAAAACAAGGAACCAGAAGCTGAACATCGAGTGGAAAGTCAGAGGAAGCTAGGACACATCAAAACGCCCTCTTTATCTTCATCCGCAAGTAGACAGCAGGAGGATCAGGCCCAAACCTTTAAAACACCCACCAAAAAAACTCCATTTGAGAAAATCGCCGCCAAGAGGGACGTGTTTGAGAAACTGGCGTGCAAAGAAGTTCCAAAAACAGTGGAGAGATCCAAATCACGAGCACACACGCGAGGAGAAGTCACCAAGCCCGTGCCAGCTACCCGGGTCAGCAAGGTCACCACAGGTGTGCCCAACCCAAACTCTGCAATGCAGGAGAGAAAGGCAGCAAGCACACACCCAAAAGGAGACACGACCATGGCAAGGGCTTTCACTGCTGCTCCAGCTCCCAGTGAAGCTTTGAAGCAAGAAGACTCCTTTAAGATGGAAAACAGTGCAGTGACTGTGGCTGTCCGGGTCCGGCCTTTTAATGCCAGGTTAGTAAACCAGCGGTTGATGCAAAGATCAGATGTGTGTGTCCTAATGTGTAACACCTCTGAGAATTTCCTGGGAAGGATGCAACAGCTTTTGACTAATCTAGTGATGAAACACACTTATTGGAAGTTGTGCCTTTAATTGAATGTATTATCTTGGCAATATGGCTTTCAGCTCTAGAACTAGGTGCTGACATGCAGTTAACAAACAGAAGCTCTGTTTTCATGTTTGCTTTTGCATGAAATGTGCTTTGTTGCAGGGAGAAAGCAGAGAAGGCATTGCAGGTGGTCTTTATGAACGGTCAGGAGACTGTTGTCCAGCATCCCGAGTCCAAACAGAGCTACTCCTTCACATATGATTTCTCGCTCTCCTCTGTGAATGAAAGTGATTCCAACTTTGCCAGCCAAAGAACGGTGTATGAGATGCTGGGCAAACCTCTGCTACTTAGGGCCTTTGAAGGATTTAATACCTGCCTGTTCGCTTATGGCCAAACGGGATCTGGCAAGTCATACACGTGAGTGTGTGTTTTTCTTTCTTTTTTCAAAACAAATCTGTTTTCTTCTTCATGTGCTCTATAAAATGTCATGCTGCTTTAGGAAATGTTAAGTCTGTCAGGTTGGTAATATAAGAGGATGGTTTTGCAGGATGATGGGCTTTGGTGAGGAAGCAGGAGTCATACCGCGTTTCTGCCAGGATCTTTTTTATAAACTGACCTCTATGGAAAATGAAGAGGTAATTAGTCACAAAGATGCTGCTTCTTATGTCATTTCTAACACAGCTTGATAAGACAAAATGCAGTAATATGTGTAAATGAAATGTCTTTTATATGTCTTTGTGTTTTTGGCATTTTAGGTCAAATGTCATGTTGAGATGAGTTATTTTGAAGTGTACAATGAGAAGATCCACGACCTTCTGGTGACGAGAGATGAGCCAAACCGGAGGGCAATGCCGGTGAGTCGCTGGACTCGATTTCTTGCAGAAACTTGCTGCAGTTTTATTTATTTTTTTGTGTTTCATACTTCTCATTTAGTATCTTTTGAATTAAAAAGTGTAGTGTTAGAGAGCTGGAATGCTGTATTCTGTGGGAAACGTCTTTTCCTTTTATGCACATTCAGTCTTCATCATTTAAAAGACTTGTTTTCCTATTGGTGATAAATTTATTTGGATTATATTTTAGCTGAGAGTGAGAGAACATCCAGTCCATGGCCCTTATGTTGCTGAACTCTCTACGTAAGTATACCTTCTTTTATTTTTTAAACTAAAATCCATGTTTTTTTTTGTTTGTTTAAATTTTGTAATTTCTTTTTTTTTTTATTATTATTTTGTTGAAACCTTTTTTTCATTTTCATTTCAGGAATGTGGTGAGCTCCTACAATGACATCCATGTAAGTTAAGCTTCAGATACTATTCTTCCATCTCCTTTATTTCACACAATGCTTTTAAGACTCAGGCTGTAGCTCCCACACCGTGGAACGCCCTGAGAGGCCGACTCTGTTGATTCTTTTAAAAAGCAGCTGAAGACACTTTTATTCAGACAAGCTTTTAGTTGACCGGATCAATGTTTGTAGTTTTTATGGTGTTTTTATTAGTGCTTTGATTTTATTTTAATCCTTTCTATATTAGATTTTTCTGCACTCTGTAAAGCACTTTGTGATTTATTCTGTGAAAGGTGCTATATAAATAAAATTTACTTACTAAGTTTAAATGAATTCAGGTTCTCTGTGGGAAGACATCACAGGGAGAGAATCTGACATAATTTGCAGCATTTGTTTTTTACAGGGCTGGCTGGAGCTTGGTAACAAGCAGCGAGCCACAGCAGCTACAGGAATGAACGACAAGAGCTCCAGATCTCACTCCGTCTTCACACTGGTTATGACACAAACTAAGGTATTGACTCTGGAATCGATTTATATACACAGTCATACGTAACACGTCTGTGTTTTACCTGAACATTGACAATGCTTTTGTGTGTGTGTGTGTGTGTGTTTGTTCAGACTGAGTTTGTGGAAGGAGAGGAACACGATCACAGCATCACCAGCAGGATCAACTTGATAGACCTGGCTGGTAGCGAACGCTGCAACTCTGCTCAGACAAGCGGAGACAGACTCAGGGTATAAACAAACACTCGTTACGTAATTTTGTTTTTGATTAATGAGATTTTCTCTTGTTGTGATGAAACGTCTTTATTCTTTTCATCAATATTTGGATTTTAGGACAGGATTTTGTAACATTTGACTTCCTGTGTTTCTTATGAAATGACAAAATAAACTAAGCAAACACTTGAAAATAATGTATATTAATGGAGAAAAACAGATAGTTGTGTCCTGACAGCCAGTAAAATTCACAGCCGTTTGCTGAATTTATAAGAAAAGTCTTCATTCATGCAGAAAATGTTTGGAGATGCATAATAAAACTTACTTTACTTATCTCAGCTTTTAGATACCAGTTCTATGTAGAGCAGTCTATAAAACTGTCTGAAGGGTTATGTGGCTCCAGATAATTTCCCACTATGGTCTCAACAGGATATAGTTTATGTGGGTTTTTCTTTCATTATAGGAAGGAGCTAGCATCAACAAATCCCTGCTAACTCTTGGAAAGGTCATATCTGCCTTATCAGAACAGGCACTGTCCAGGAAGAAGGTATTCATACCCTACAGAGAATCCGTCCTTACATGGTAGGCAAACGCTATGTTTCTACATGCCATTTATAAGAACTAAAGATTTAGTTTTAACCCGATGTAATTTCATCTTTCCCCAGGCTGTTGAAAGAGAGCCTCGGTGGTAACTCAAAGACGGCCATGATTGCTACTGTCAGCCCAGCGGGCAGCAATATGGAGGAGAGTCTTAGCACGCTGCGGTATGCTCAGAAGGCCCGCACAATCATTAATGTGGCTAAAGTCAATGAGGACACCAGCGCCAAACTCATCAGAGGTGAGCCATTTCTTCTTTATTATTGCAGAACCTATGTTGTGTTGTGTCTATGTTTGTCTTTAACGTATTATTTTTAGCACCACTTGTTCACAGCTGTGCTGTAGACAAACCCCATGACCATTATGGGCACTTTTTTTCTTTCACCCCAGGAACCTAAAAGATCATTTATTCCCTGTGTTTCTGTCTTCTCACTGAGGTCTATGATGTAGGGTACAGCTGACAATTTTTAGGTTTATTTTCTTTCACATTTTTATTTATTTATTTTTTTTATCTGTCTTTGCAATGTATTTGCTGTGTTCAGGGCTTTAATTGTCATTTTGAGTACCTTCATCTACTCGCAGCCATCTTCCAGATTGTTCTATCACAGCAGCTCATGGGGTATTTTATTTTTTAATGGCTATCCTGTCAGTATGAACCTGTTTTTATGTTACCATGGTGATGAGATGTAAATAAAGTATTATTGCTTCACCTGGGTTGTTTATGGGTGTACAATGTGTCTCATAGAACTTTTTTCCTGCGTTGGAAATGGATTAAAATGAGAAAAGGATTAAATCATTATTTCTTGTCAAGCATTTGCATGTTTTGAAATCGACTTTATATTAAATACTTTTCAGTTGGATGTTAATCGCATACAAATCCAGAAACTAATTTTTACATTTGTATTTGTCTTCGGTTCTTCTTTCATCTAGAGTTTTCTTTTTATTTCACTGAGTTTGTCTCCTTATTTTTTTTATACAAAAATAAATTCTTTGTGTGGCTTTCTTTTCATCTTCCTTTCTTTTCTTCCATCGCCCTGTCTTTCCATTTATCTATCTCTAGCTTCCCTGCTACGCAGCCTGGCCCTAACCTTGCCTCCTGGCCATATTTATGCGCTGTCTGTCGCACATGGCAGCTAACTGTCATGCAAGTATTATTTTTTTCATAAGATGATGTGCTGCTGTTTGACATTTTTAGCACTAAGGGGAGCTGTTGTTGTGGGTTTCTCTCTGTGAGGTTCAGGTTTGGTGTTCAGATCAGGGCAGCGTATTGCAATAAATCATGTTCAGTCAGTGACAACCATGCAGGGAAAGTTCTGAATGTTTCTGTGGCCTCTTAAAGTCAAACCTTCTCAGGATTTTTATGTGATTCTGCTGTTTCACACTGACATTTGCTCATAGTTGCTGCTTTTTATATTACTTTGACTTTTTGTGGATTTCAGAGCTGAAGGCGGAGGTGGAGAAACTGCGAGCAGCCCAGATGAGCTCCCAGGGCGTTGAACCAGAACGGGTCAGGCTGTTCCAACAGGAGATCACTGCCCTGAAAAGCAAACTCTCTCAACAAGAGCGAGAAATGGTTGAGGCCAACCGGTAATATTAATCTAAACATCATTTATGTTTGTGTTTACCTGACCTATGTGGAAGTGGGCTCTGTTTTTTGGAGCTAGAAGGGCTCAAAGTCAAAACTTGGGCTAATATTAAAAGTTTACAGAAAACCTAGTGAGAAATCTTTTTGTGGTAAATATACTTCTTGACTAATCTAATATTTTAGGCAGCACAAAGCCTTGAATATATTTCATCAGAAAAATGGTACTGTATTTTATTTATCTACTGTCCCCCGCTGCCCCGCGCTTTCTCAGTATGAGGACTGAATTGAAGTCAAGATTTGATTTACTCTCTTGGCTTCCTTGGATATGCTATTATTTTTTATAAGTCGGCTTGTATGAATACTTATCGGATCCCAATGAATTGTCTCGAATTGATTTTTTAGGAAAGTGCCCTGAGAAGATGATGTTGTGAATTTGGGACTATTAAGCTAAAATGAATAGAATAAAATGTATAATTTTACTTTTTTACTGCATGCATTTAAATGATCTTAGTTCTTTTAACTTTTCAACATTGTTTTGTTTTTGCAGGGCATGGAGAGAGAAACTTGAGCAAGCAGAAATCCGTAAACGGGAAGAGACCAAAGAGCTTCAAGTATTCATTTTTTAAATTTGTATTTTTTTTTTCCCATCTATCTGAAAGGGCCTGTAAATCTTTGTAAATAATTCTGATTGTGTTGAATCAGAAAGCAGGTGTGACATTCAAAGTGGACAACCGTCTCCCTAATCTGGTGAATCTGAACGAGGATCCTCAGCTGTCTGAGATGCTCCTCTACATGATCAAAGAGGGTCAAACCACAGTGGGGAAGCTTAAGCCCAACTCCAACCGTGACATCCAGCTCACTGGAGCCCTCATTGCTGACCATCACTGGTAAGAACGTGGGCAGCAGCGTGGGAACACAGTGGCGCTTTGTTCAGCCGGTTATTATGTATTGCATTTAAAGTGATCAGTATGGAACTATGATTAGTAGAAAACCATGCAGTTTGCATAAAGGTGCATTTCTTGATAATATTCAAAAACAGCCATGAAACATGGATTGTTGCAGTTTAAATAAATTCATTTTAAAGAAAAAAAATGGTTGTAATATATGTTATAAATAGGCTTGAAGTGATCGACAAGTTTATTTTTTCTTTCTAGTGTTATCTCTAACATCCACAACACTGTCAGCATCATTCCTGTGGAAAATGCCAAAACCTTTGTTAATGGGAATCTCATCTCCTCGTCTATTGTCCTCCATCATGTAAGTAGAGGGAAATGTTTGAACTCTACCTACACATCCAACGTAAACTGAGGGTTAGGCGAGCTACAGCTGCTTGCAACATGATACTGCATCAGCCACTGTTGTAGAAATACTTCTCATAAGGTTACAAGTTTTATCAAACCAGATTGTTAGCACGGTTTTCCAAGAAAAATGAGAGAAGGAGGGGTTAAAAGACAGACCATTTTTGTCAGGAAAATATCAAAGAGTGGATTGCAAAGAAGAATTTGCAGGGTCTGACTCATTTTGTGTCATAAATGTGTCTTTCTCTCCTCTTCATTGTTTTCTATAACTTTTCAGGGCGACAGGGTTATCCTTGGTGGAGACCACTACTTCCGCTTCAATCATCCAGCAGAGGTGCAGTCTGGGAAGCGGGTATCATGCTGGACAAGTGCAGGCGATGGCCATAAAGACTTTGAATTTGCCAAAAACGAGCTACTTGCAGCTCAAAGAGCAAAGTAAGCATGAGATGAATACCTAATGCTGCTATACCGGTCCTCCTCGTCCACATGTCAATAAAAGGCAATCATTCTTGTGTGTCTTAGGCTGGAAGCAGAAATTGAAGAAGCCCAGTTAAAGGCTAAAGAAGAGATGATGCAGGGGATTCAGATGGCAAAAGAGGTGGCTCAGAAAGAACTTTCTGACCAGAAAACTCTGTATGAAAACAGGATCCGAGTCTTAGAGACAGAACTGGTAAACTGCTTCTGTCTGTCTGTCAGATTGTTAAATGTCTTGAGTATCATCACATTTTTAGCAGTCAACATTAGTATTGATATGTACTTTTGTCAGAATGAGGAGAGTGAGCGAAAGCGCCTGCAGAAGTTAGACCAACAGAGAGTGGCCAGCCAGATGGCAGAGCTCAAAATGGCCAAACTGGAGCTGGAGCACGAGGTGGACACCCAGAGGAAACGCCTCCGTCTCCACATGGAGGCCCAGGTCAGGACGGCAAGACAATTCAAAGACAGCCTGGTTGTAGAGCTCCACTGTGAGGATAGTTCAGAGGCAGGCTCCCCTCTCATGCGACCTCCACCAAAGAGCAGGAAGAAAACAAAGACTTTTCAAAATAAGTTGTGTTTGAGAACTGCATCTGAGATTTAACAAAAATGCACCTAACAAATGAGCTATCGGTGTGTTTATAATCACCATGTTGCCATCTGTAATAATATTAAGCACAATAACCAGACAAACATACAGTCTCTTGTCCTTTTCATAAGAACAAAATACTTTTTAAATAATGCGCCCTTGTTTTGGCACTCTGCTAAATTTATTGAAACTGAATACGATAGGCCCGTGATAGGTACGTGTACTTTAAACAGTAAGACTTAAGATCATTAGCAGAATGTTATGTTTGTGTTTCACGTTTTGACATGTTGTCCCTTTTGCATATAAATGGATGATGGCTTCATGTTGCCAGACCATAGTGAGGTTCTGTTCACTGCAGTTTTATTTTCATTGTCAAATGTTAATCTTTGTTTTAGTCTTTTCCTCTTCTGCCTGTGTTTTGTTGGCTGTGGGCGAACCTTCTGTGTAATCTTATCGCCTTCCTGGTGGTATTGGGTGGGGTAGCGGAGGGTGTGGGAAAGTTTAGTCTTCCTTTGTTGGAGGTGGTCTGAGAGTAGAGCCTACACTGTCCTTACAGTCTTTATGTCCTTATGTCCTTACAGTGGAGCTCTGCAGCCAAACCCATTTCAAAAATCCTATTTTTTATTTAAGATTTTTTTTTAATTATTATTTAAGGTTTTTCTGATTTATTTGTGTGTCTCTACTAAGTTAGTTTAGCTTGAATATCTGCAGGAGATGAAACCTGTTTTTTTTTTTTTTAAACAACATAAATATATATTTATGGTTCCTAATATGGTAAAGTAATGGAGTGGGGAAGAATCCCACACTTCCAAAACATAGTCTAAAATAACAACTTGATGACTACTTTAAGTATTTTTTGAGACGGCAATTTTCCAGTGTAAGGCGTGTTTTTAAAACCGGCGTACAGTCAGAGCCTCGGTGTATAAAGTCATTTTAAGCAGACCTTATTTCATTGTGTTGTATTTTCCTTTTTCTGATCAGAAGTTCAAGTACAGGAATGGTACATTTATATAAACAGTTCCATTCATCTGCTCATCCTTCTGATTTGTTTCTGACACTTTATTTCTACCAAACTGCAGGGATGAAGCTCACAGTCTGACACCTGGTTTTACGTTTAACCGAGGGAATCTTGGGGATGTGTTTGGAGTCGCGCTAAAGCTTGGCTCAAGGCTACATGTTACGGCCTGATGGGTTTTCATATTATTTACATTGCTATGATTCACTTCAGGCTATGGAAGAACGTCGAGTATGCCAAGCAAAGATTGTTGAAGCTCTGGAGGCGGAGAAGAGGAAGATCAGCAAAGAATTAGAGGAGATGCAGAAGAAACGAGCTCTCAGAGAAAACCACACTGGTGAGTTTGAAGTCATGAAGCTGTTTATGTTGATATTAAGGTGTATCTCCACATGCCTTCATCACAAAATAAATCTTTGCTTAATTCATTTTACTCTTCCTTGACCCGTTTTCTTGTCTATTTCAATACTTTTATGCTTGAGTCCATGTATGTGAGAGGTGAAAGTTAGCACAAAAGAAGTGTTGCTTTTTTTAAAAACCCTTTAAAGCAGTGAACAGTCCATTCAGACTTGAGGAAAAATTAGTTAAGCAAGATGTTCTGGATTATTGACCGTTAACACATTGTTTCTGTGTTGCAGCCTCTCCGCAGTGGGATGCCATGAAGCTTTCCTTGATGATTGAGGAAGCTAATAAAATCAGTGCTAAGCTGAGGAAACACATGGTTTTCAGCAGGTAGGAAAAGATGAGACTAATATTTTACATATGATTTATTGTGGACAAGTTGCAAACACAATGATTGGTAATAAAACGGGTTTTGGTGAGATTTTCAGACTTAATTGCAAAAAGCTTTATATTATCAATGGAAAAATAATTAACTTGTGCTCATTTTCACAACTAAATATAATCACATTTGAGAGAAACCAGTAAAAGGGTTATGTTTTTGCTGTTTTTTTTTTTTAAAGACATGAAAGCTCTGACGATGGCAACTTGGAGAAAGGAAGCCTGCAGGTCCGGGTTCAAAACACAAAGCTGGGAATCTCCACTTTCTGGAGTCTGGACAAGTTCCATAACAACATGGTTGTGATGAGGGAGCTCGAGCAGGTTGGCTTTAAATCACTGAGTCTCTGAAGATATGGATGGCTTGTTTCTATATAATTTGGCTCATGAGCTCATCTGGCTGTTTCTGATGTTGAAGTATCTAGATGTCTTTGGGTAAATTTGGAGATTAGGCTAATTAGAAATTCTTGTTTTCAGTTCATTGTAAATGTCTTTGCTCTGTCATCGACACTTTTGGTTTTTCCTGAGTGTTTGTTGGTCTATTGGATATTTTCATTAGATTAGATCAGCCTGCCTTTCTGAAGCAAAATACTGACACACATGAAGTTCTTATTGTATTTTATAATGAGCCCTACAATGTCTATGAAGGTGTGGAAACTAATTGGATGGGATCTGTATTGTAATATCGTAGTAAGTGATGCATGTGGAGCAAAAACCTTCACAGTTAATGAGCCTCACCTCCTCAATCTGCATTTTCAGATTCTGACTCCCACATGCCCATTATTCAGACATCTCTGACCTTTTTTTTTTTTTTTTAATATACAGCCCAGAATAGGTTGTTTTATGTCTGACAGATGGAAGCTGCCTCACTTTGCAGTGCTTTTCTCATTAAGTTGGGGGATGCCCAAAATACTCATCTCTCTGCAGGTGAATTCCACCTCTAAAGACGATGATGTGTTTTATGACCCTGATGATGAGTGGGAGCAAGATATATCGGCGTCGCATGCTTCCACCTCTTCCTTTTCTCGCCGAAGGTAACCATCCCTGCTCTCTGCCTATCCTTCAGGATTCAATTGTATTTTTGTTCAATTATACCAAGCATATAGGTAGGAAACCCGCAATTAAGTACAAGTCTCTCTGGAATGGAAAGGACTGTCTTTTTTCAATCAAACCTTGTAACCCCATCACGGCTTTATTGGATTGTATTTAACTGTTTAGCATGTGTGAAGGCACGTCTGCTCTCACCCTCAGTTCTCTCTATCTGAACTAAGCAGAAGTCAAAGAATTTGTTTGGATGTATGTAAATGGAAATTCAAAGTTTTATTTATTTTTACATGAGCCTCACAGTTTCCAGCCGAGTATTTTACAATCTGACACACATTTTTGACTCTCAGACCTTTTTTTTCTTTCATTAAATTGCAACTCGTAGAATATTTCCTGTTTATAAATTTTATGTCCACAAAGGTCCCGGTAGGGTGTTTAGACAGTCAAAAATAACGAAACATTTCCCTTCATTTCTTGCTTCACAACCCATAATATAAACACGCGCACACACACATCACCTGTTGTAAACGCTGAACCCTCAACATTTTCCCCTTTGGTGTTTTTATTGCTGTCAAGCGCTCCTGCTGGTGCCCAAAATACCACAGGATCCAGCCAAATGTAACACGGCACAGAGTCAATGGTTCTGTCATGCTTTCCATTGAAGCTACAGTATGCACATGCTTCGTAACTAGATATTATTTACTCCCCTTTTTACGTTGAGATTGCTCCTAATGACTTAACATTACGTTGCAAAATAACTTTGCAAAGCATAATAATAAAAAAATACACTGCCTACACTAATAAAAGTAAAAACAGGCTACAACTGCCTTTTTAAACGGTATAGCAAATAGTGTAGATGCTGTTTTTGAAAAAAAAAATGTTTACAAATAAATAAAGCATAAAGACTACATCAGCAAAAACGACACAGACATTTAGCTGGAATGATGATATTTGCATCTGGTAGCTCAGATGGCAAATTATAAATAAGGGCAATAAGTAAATGCCCAAGAAAAATATTTGTACATCTATTAAAGAGAGCAGGAAGCATAAACATGTTTCTGTTTGGATTGACTTCAGGAGCCGGAGTCTTCTGAAGAGTAGGAGAATCTCAGGGCGTCTTTATGAGATCCGAGTCCATCCAATTCAGAGCCTCCATACTGGTCCCTCACAGTCTGCCGGTAAGGCACTCGAATGACTTTAGTGACATGATTTATTTCAGATTTTATTAAAGGATTATTTTATAGTTTTAAACAATTAGAGTTTGAAGTAATTAATTAGTTTGACTGTTTACGGTTTTGGTTTGTGGATTAAAAAAGTACAACATTTAGATGGTGACGCTGTTGTATTTCAACATCTGACTCCAGGATTATTGGGTGTGGACAAACCTCCCTCCACTCGTTCCAGCACTACAGACTCCGCCATTGCTGGCATCTGCAAGGAGCTGATTGGTCAGTCTGTGTCCCGTCTGCGCAGCTGTAGCGGGACAGAAGAGAGTCTGGCAGATAGATTGATTTCTGATTTGAATCTGGTATATGTGGCAGTCCAAACCATATCTGACCTGTATGACAGCCTGGATGATGACAGCCAAGACAGCGGTGAGTTTGATTTTTAAAGCTCACTCTGTCATTTCTGAGAATGTGAGCTTGCACGGCAAAAAGGCCTATGATTACCTTTCTGTTTAGGTTATTTGAATCATAGTTTTCACATGATTTTTTCTGCAGTGTTTGCTTGTAATTTGGTGGCTCAAGTTGAGCTGGTCAAAGCCACCACGGCCATAGAGGGTGCAGCGTTTGTCACCAAGCAGTGGTTGGCTAGTGTTAAACCCTCCTCTGGCCTGCTCTACACCGTCGCTGAAGAACTCAAGTGTCAAGTCAAGAAAATGGGAGGATTCTTCCAGATGCTTATTCAAGTAAATCACACTCATTAACAAGCTACCATAGAATAAAAGCTGTGTGTGGCATGATGGCAGAGTTATTCTGACTCTTTCAGTTCTTGTAAACGTTAAAGAGTGCAGAAACTTAAGCTGGTAAAATGGTTTTCAATTTGGCGTAGTTTGCAGACGCGGTGGATGATCAAAATGCAGAGCATTGATTGACGGGTCTTAGCTCTGAGCTGTTTGAGCTCTGTCTATGGAAATGCAAAAGCAGAGGGAATTCTCAACCTTGAGCACCACACAGAACATGAATATATGATAAATAAATCTAAATTCCTTACCAGGCTCAACATCTAAACACACAGTTTTCCCCCTTTCAATCCTCATTTTTAATATTTTCCAGCATTTTAATTTATTTACTTACCCCTTCAGACTTTGTCGGCCGTTGTGTTGGTTTGCTAGCATTGATTCACGATTAAATCAATTCTAATTCTAGATGTTTTTCAGTTTGTTTATGCTGACTTCATGTTGTTTGTTTACAAAAAAAAAAAATCCACATCCAGGGTTGTGAATCAGAGATCACATCAATGGTGGCAGAGGCACGGAAGAAGAGCAGTCGGTGTCTGGATGCAGCATTGCTTGCAGTCGGCCACATGGCAGTGGTGACAGGCATGCCGTTGAACATAATTGGGCCAGGTTTTCAGGCCACAGGCAAGGTAATACCACCAATAATACTGCAGCTGCCAGTATCAATGTTAAGGTTTTGGGAATCTGCTGTATGTGCCCCTGCTTCACAATGGCAGAGAATTCATGATTAGCTGTGTGGATCTCTGAAAAAGGAATATATTAAGAGGCTGAGAGGTAAAGATCTTAATGTGGATGTGTGTTTGATTACTTTTTAAGGAGAAGTTCTAATTTTCTGCATAAATATGAGAAAATGTAGCTTCTCTTTTGCTGCTGTTTTTGATAGAAGAGAAGCATTTAATATGAGCGAGCAGGAACAAGGGACACACTGTAATAGTTTTTATTTTCATTTGACACCATAAATATCTTTATATAGTTATGGCAGTGATCAAAAACAAAAAGCTGGGCCACATAACTAAACTAAATACTCAGGAAAGCAACCACGTTTCCTTGTCGTCTTCTTAAAGCTTGTCCCACAACAGTAAACGTGATTCTTAGTTTTCTACAGTAGACAAATGAGGTCAGGAGAGCGAGTCTAAGCAGCTCGGCTTAGTGTAGCAGTAAAATCAAAGTAAAAGTACACTTTTACTTTAATTTGAAATTATATTATTGGTCATAAAGTAAGATTTTTCCCAATTTGAAACCTGTTTTCATCCTTGTTTTTCCTTCATCTTTTTGAGACCCAAATCCACTTCGCACCAAGGTCACAAGAATGTTGTTTGCACTATTCATATATTTATGTAAAATATTTGAATTTCTTTTTTGTTAGACTGCCCTGAACACTGATAGGTTTGCCCATGATAACAGGATGTTGTGGAAAATATATGTAAAGCTTTCACAGCCATGTCTACAGACTTAAGTGACCCATGTTCAACTGTCATATACTTTATACTTTATATGCAACTATAATCAAAAGGGAGGCTTTGTCTTTTTTTGTGGCCGAGGTAATTGACTACAGAAGTACAAAGAATGATCATAGATATAAGATTCTAAATGTATCTTTTTCTTCTCATTTTAGCAGTCTTTGGTAACTTTTCTGCTGAAAGGAACCAGGAAGGGTGTCCTCTATCTCTTTGAAGAGATCCTCACAAGTGCCAGAGAAATGCTGAGAGAGGCTCAGCTGGCCTATCCCAGAAACCCAGTAAGGGATCAAAAGCATCATAATCCGTATTTCATCTGAGCCGGAAAATGTTTTTATTTATCCCGTGCCTTAATGTGACATGATCAATTTATAAACAGACTTGTTGAAGATCTTCAGCATATTTTCAATTTATTTTTTAAATCTCTGCTTGCAGGTCATGCAGGGTCTAAAATCCAAAGCGCTTGATTTAGCTTGTGCCCTGCAGAGCTACATAAATTGCCTTATTTCGGTGAGTTTCAGCAACAAAATACAGACAAGTCGTTTGAATTCTGCATTCCTACCCATCATTGCTTAATAACCTCTGTGCTATGACGTTACTTTTATATTATGTTTAAGTTTAAAAGCGCAGTTCGAGATGGATATTTGCATACGCTGAGGGACTTCTTTGTGTTGCAAAAACCTATCATTAGCTGCAGTGTTAATGCGTAATATTAAAGTAATAAAAAAGCTGTAACCAAAAGCTGCATGCAGCTTTATTCCTTGCTTTGTTAAACTAGTATTGAAAGAATGCATGATCAGTCAAGCCCCCTTATGTGTTAGAAAACAATCCACCACCCCCATCTTGACTCCTGTCACATGTTTAAATGTGCAGATAAATGCCTACAATAACCCTTTTAAAGATGCCACTCAGCATTTATTGCTCTTGTAAAGCTAAATACTTCATAGCTTATCTCTTTGCAGTCATCCCATGTTGATTGTTTATGTGAAGAATGTCTTGAATGAAGTGCCATTAATCACAACAAATAGGCTTGTTTTGTGGTTATTTTCAGCCACACAACCTAGCATGTTAAACCAGTAATGGAAACAGGCAGAGTAGGGGAGTAATTTGCCTCCCACAGTGCCATTACAGCTAGATTAAGCAGTTATGGTTGCAAACAGCTACTTTCAGCGTGTAATGTTTACCTATCATGTCACATTGCGCTCAATCTGAGTCAACAGAAATTAAAACTGGTAAAAGTAAAACAAATTGAATGACTTTGTTTCAAGTGTTTGGGTGCTTATCAGGAAAGATGTTATCTGCAGAGCTGCCAGGTGGCTGATGATGTATCTTAATCCATTTAACTGTATGCTTTCCACGAACATCAACCTAATACATGCATTTAAGGTTTGCTTTATATTTCAAGCCAATTATTCAGTATGTCTTGAGGGTGAATCTGATTCAAGCAGGAGAGGGACTCTGACCAAGAAGAGGTGGAGGAAGGGGAGGAGGCTTCTGCTGCCCGTTTGCAGAACCTGAGTTCTACATATACCGAACTGTTCCAGCTGAACCAAGCTGTCCAACATCTGCGTTCCTGTCTGTTTAGAGGCTTGCGAGGTAAATGTTTGGCTACTCCACAGCTAGTATAGCCAAGTCTGATTTAGAATAGCTTTCTCATTAAACATCCCTACATCACAAGCATCAGAAAGTAGTGACTGTACCAGCATCTAAACGGGAACAGATTAAATGAAAAACCAGCAAGTTATGTTTTTAATATACTTTATATGCTCCATCCAAAGCTGGAGGAAAAGTTTAAGATAATTATTTTTTTGTGTTTTCAATTCAATTCAGTTGCATTTAAATAGCCCAGTATCACAACAAAGTTGCCTCACAGGGCTTCACACACTCAGTTTATCACATATTAGACATAACACACAATGAACAGAAAGTAATAACTACACTAAACTAAGTAGAACTAGGACATCCCTGTCCTTTGACCCTCCTTTGCGGTAAGGAAAAACTCCTAAAAAAAA
>JBAMIG010000015.1:9442588-9459337 GCA_037177335.1 Kiunga ballochi
TTTTTCTTCAGAGCTTTGTGGTGGGTAAGTTGCTTTGTTGTATTTTTAATGTTTGCATTTTATATATATATATATATATATATATATATATATATATATAATGTAATCTACTAGCTAATTTATTCCGACTAGTATCATATGTTGAACTTCACTCACAAGAACAACTAGCCTAAGTAGTTTTGATTTCCACAAACATTTTTTACACACAGTTTTCCTAGGGTTAGCAGACTTGTCAATAATTAATTTTTCATTTAAACATTCATTTTATTTGAGTATTTGTCATATTTAAGACTTTCAGTAAATGGACTATCAGTGTAATTTGACATCATTCTGGTCTAAGGAGATATTAACTTTTTGTACTATGCTAAGTAAGCTTTATCTAGTATGGTAGAGTACTAAATTTGCAGCTACCTATAAATTAACTTCAAGTAGATTAGCATATAACTGCATAGGACAATTGTGCTTTGAGCAGTAACGCAAACGTATAATGCAAAATTAGTACTTTAGCTAGCATGACGAAAAACATCAATTTTCATAAGCTCTGGTGCATGTTTGAATTTATAAATGGAAAGCTGACTTTCAGTAAATGTTCCCACTGTCATTAACATGTTATATTTTTCCAGAAATGCTTTATCTGTTGCCAGTTCTGATTGATCTATCATCCAGATGTCAGTGCATTGCAAAAGCACTCAGTCCCAGTTATGGTTAATCTGACCAGTAGTCTACTAGAATATTTCAGGGATTTTAAAGAAACTTAAAACACATTTAAAAATTTTGTCCGGAACTTCACAATTTCATTATTTTATAACATGTTCCTTTTCTTTTTTTAAAAACTTCTTTCTTTTCTTGTTTTAACAGCCTTTTCACTTGAAACTAGAACCCAGACATTTGATGAGCCATACTATGAGTATGCACCCGATCGTTTGCAGTGGATGATTGCCAGAGATCTGTGTCGCCAGCGCTCTGGAGCATTAGCAACTGTTTCCAACTCGGCAGAGAACCAAGAGTTAGCCAGCTTTTTAAAATCCTTGAACATCTCTCAGCCTGTATGGATTGCTCAAACAGTGTCGACACAATACAGTAAGTTCACTTAACCACTTGTCACTCTTTAAAATGAAACATTCATATTTGCAATTGACTTTTTCTTTTTGTTTAGCCACAGATCTATTTCTGCCTACCTACAAAAAAGGGATGTACAATTACTCACTTTTCACATTCTTTGCATCTGTTAATAGATGTTTCAGTTATTTAAAACTTTTAATAGAATGCAAAATAGAATTAGATGATAAGCTCACATTTTCCCTACCCTTTTGCAAAACGTTTCCCTCCCTCATTTATTTCTTGTGTGTCGCAAAACAAAAGATTTTTCTTTATACTGATTCTGGGTCCTGATTTGCTCTCACTCCACTTTGATCTGAGTTACTTAAGAATTTCCAGTCTTCTCTTATTCCAACCAGTTCTACATTAATGAATTCCAGATCCAAGCAAATGTCATCAAGGGCAAGCTTGTACAGTTGGCTCTGCAGGTTCAAGGTGTTCAAGGATCATGGACCATGACAACTCCTGGCACTCTGTGTGTGGTTCTTGGAGCCATCACGGTGGACGTTGGGCACTATATACTCATGGTCTTATGGTCTCAAAGGATGAAGGTATAAACTGTACTGACAGCCTTAGCCCAGATGGTTTGTTTATTATCATCCAGACATGAGACACATTTGGCTCCTTCAAGTCTGAGGGAGCATCAAGGAATTGCACATTTGAGAACGAGTACTAAACAACCAAATATTTACCATGGAAAAGGAGTGTTCACCCGTCTCTATTGGGCTGGAGGGCAACTGGAGTGAGGCAGCCATTGAAATGGAATCCTCCCTTAAGAGGCTGTGGGTAGGCAGCCAATGCCAGAGGAAATTAATTCCTATTTAATATAAAAGGAAGGATAAAGGAAATAGCTGAAGAGTTTCTAAAATTGGTATACATATGTTTTAAATCATTAAGCACAAACTAAAACATGGATTTATTTGCATATTAAGATGAGGAAAGGGCTTATGTTTGTCCACATGTTGTAGTGGTATAGTCACATCTGTTATTTCCTATTTGTTTTTTGTTTTTGATAGTTTAGGAGAAGATGTAGAAAGGGTGATATGCAGAAAAACAATGTCATATAGACAATTTTTCTCTTTTTCTACATTTCTTTAATATGTAAAGATTTGAAAAGACTTTATGTTGGGAAAAGAAAAGCCTGCCAGACTCTTAGAAAATACAAGGTTTTTGATTACTATTGCTTAAACTGTTAACTAAAATCTGAATGAAAAATTTACTAATTTGAGGCTAAATTTACAATGGTAGTACTAGATATACAGTGGATTATAATGTTAATTTGAACCTAATATTAAACAAATATAATTTAAAAATCCTTTATTCCAAAAGACAAACTATTGTTGCTTCTTATTATTTTTAATGCCTTTTTCCAAACTGAACAATGCTGAGAGTTACAGCTACACTATTTTAATGTTGAGAAAGAAATTATTTCCAATGTTTACAAATTTCACATCACAACAATGCATCAAACTGAGTTAAAAAACTGCATTTCAACTAATATACAAGTTACTAAGAAACAAAACACCCCGGGGTTTTATTATAATTATATTATTATTATTATTTATTTATTTATTTATTTATTTATTTATTTATTATATATTATACTATACGTCAGAGCTTTGTTCATTAGAAAAAAAATTCTGAGAAATTTAATACAATTAAACACTCATTTCTTAGCTTTTTGCCACTGTTAGGAAAAATACTTAGTAAAACAGCAACTAATCAAAAGCAGCAGGGAAAGCCCATTTACTATTCTACTTTTTTCCTATCTGCCGGAATAAATTATTGAAAAAAAAATTATTGTAAGATTTTCTGCATTGATCATTACGTCACTGTCACAAAAGGATCTTTAATGTACGACCAGTATGTGATGGAGAGGGTTACTGGGGATTTTCATGTTTGTCTTTGAACAAACTGGTTGCAATCTATCTACAACAGTTCCAAAACTGTTCCAACTGTTCCACCCAATGAGAGCCAGCTTTCTTTCTAAGTTTGTGCTGCTTGTTAGTGTTGCTGGTTCCAATCTGACTTGTCCACCACACAGTAGCCATTTCCAACATCTTGCAGTAGACTCTGTTGGATCTGAGTTGTCTCTAGAAGTGACAACTAGAAGAAGGTTTTTTTTTTCTTACAGCTCATCCTCTTCTTTCACACATCATCTGTGTTGGCTTTCCTGTCCAATCTCTACCCCCTGCCCCATGATCTTCAGTAAAGGTTGTGGAGTCTTCTTCCAATAAAAGTCTATCACTGTCTCTCTGGTCTTGGTTTCATTCAGGGCACATTCACAACAGCCTTTATAATTAGAATCTTAGTCAATTTGCTACATTTGGGATCTTGTGAATGTGCAAAAAAAAATTTGATTTGGATAAAGAAAGTGGGCTTGGTACATCTATAAACACATGTCTTAGTTTGTTTCTGGCAAACCAAATGTAGGAAATGGACAATAAAACTGCATTGTGGGTTCCAGGCACAGCACTGCAGATAAACACAACTAAATCATGTTTGGAGAAATAGCCCACTATCAAACGTGGAACATTTGGTCAAGTTTTAAGACACATCTGATGAACTTGGGCCACTAGGATTTAATGCAGCTTCTTGGTTTTATGCCTCTTGTGGAGAATGAAATGCTTTTTTTAAAGGTTATTTTGCTAGTGTAAAGGCAACCTCTGTCTAGGATCATGTTACACTCCCCCAACTGATCTGAGTCCCAATTCTGGCTGACTATTCTGGTGTGAATGCACCCTCAGATGTATTTTCTTTTTCTGCCAGTCCATTCTACAAAACTATCCACCAGTTTTCTGTACTCCTCCCTTGTTCTCTTACACACCCTCTAACAGCTGAGTCATCAGAACATTTCTAAAGTTGGCAGGACTCAGATTTGTCCTAAAAATCAGTTCTGTATAAGGTAAAAAATAAAGGAGACAGTAAAGTGTACCCCCTAAATCACACTGACCACCACATCGGACAGGACAGTGTCTGAACAACCTCCTTGTCAGGTAGTTGGTTATTTAGGAGACCATGGAGGGGTTGACACCCATCCCCGTAACTTCTCACTCAGGAGCAATGAATGGGCTGAACTGACCAGGAAGAAACTTAATTACAGTGTCTCTCTATACATTCTGAAGCTTCTGTGTGTTTAGGCAACTTACAGATTCTCCCTAACTTCTTTCCTTTCTTGCTTTCTCCATCCTATGAATGTAATGGATAAATGGTAATGCTTCTAATGGTTCTTGTAAATGCTTCGTGACTCACGTCACTGTGAGTCCCACCCTTCAAAATACACTTATGCTCTGAGATCATTGTCCCCAGTGAGCAAAAAGGAGTCCAAAAGCCTCACTCCCTTTCTAAGAAATGAACATGCAGAATAAATTGTTTTAGTTTGATGGTTTGACTCATAAAGTTTGATATGTATAGTATGTATCAGTTTTTTAGTTTTTTAAATACACTCTTAGCTCATTATAATATTTGAGGTTCTCATTTAGATGTCTTTAATTTATTTTACTCTGAATGGTTAAGTGGGTGAGATAAGTGACACATACTGATGTTCATGAAGCCAAAATGATTAAATTTCATCATCATTCAAAGTTGGAATTAGCTCTTTATGATATGGGTTTGTTCACATTCATTGTTTGGGCTAAGCGATAAAAAGTTAAAGGTTTATTTTTTAAGTCTTTTATTTGTCAAACCTTGACTCGGTAATCACAGATTTCTTTGACTTGCTGCTTTTGCTCTCTGAAAAGTAACTTGTGTAGCTACATTGTAGGTTTTTATTACATGACATTTTATAAAACCTGGCCCATACTTTGGCACATTGTGTTCTGTTGCTGAACAAGTTTTTGGTTGCTTTTTAGCTTGTGAACATAGGATCATAAAGATTAATCTCTACATCTTTCTTCATTTAGAAACTTTACTGTGTTTGCAGATTCAAATCTGGAACCCCTGTTGGATGCAAATTCATGGCAGAACTTAACATTTTTATCCGAGTGGTATTGGACCACTTCATCAGAGGAATATTGCAGCATCTTCAACCCTATTGACGAGAGCCTTGGACAAGAAAAGTGCAACTCAAGTAGAGGAGCTGTCTGTCAGTTTAAGAAGGGTAATTTGAGTGTTGTTGTATCAAGATAATTTCTGACACTAAAAATGACATTACCAGATTTTTCTTTAATTCAACTCAATGAAGCTGACCTGAAATAAATCCTGTCAGTGTTATTCTTACAGCATGTAGTCTTGTTTTGCTAGGATACTTTATATTCTAATTAACTTCTCTGTCTGTGCAGAAGGTTTGGATGGTTTCAGTTTCCCAAAGTCACCGTTCTTCAATAGACTGAACAATGATCCCATGACAAAACTGGCGAGTCAAATTTATCTGTAATACTGCATATAAGCACTTGTATTCCTATACGAAAATAACTGGCAACATTTTTATCTGTGGGCTTTCTCAGGTGATGGATGTAGTAAGTGTCAACTCCTCCTGGAACAGGGACCTGACCTTGTTGAAGCAGCTTACTGAGGCTATCTTGTACACAGTAGAGGGTAGTGACACTCCCCCCATGACCTCCAGTGATGTTCTCGCTCTCTCCCAGATGATTGAAATGATTGTTGCTAGCACTCACAATGCAGGAACTAATACAGCAAGGGTCCTGGAGTCCATTGCCACAAGCTATATAAATGTTGCAAGTTTGATACTGGAGCCAGACATGGCTACACAGTGGATGGGTCAGACTGAGGATGGGGTGAGGGAATGTTTTATCTCTGTTCTCTTTATTGTATTATAAGTGAAATAACCTCTCTAATCAGTAAAAAAAAAACTAAGTTAAACTAAAAATAAGAAAAAAACCCCGATGCATTTGAGCAATAGGTCAAATGTTTGAGTTTTCAGATTAAAGCTGTTTCTTATATCTTTCAGCACTTTCCAAACAAAGTAATATTTTATCTTCCTTTGATACCATTGTCCTAATCTTTTGTTTAGGTAAACGTTGGACCATTTATAATAGTAAAGAGCATCGATAGTATCACTGAGGCTCTGGCAGACACGCTGTCTCCACAGCAGAGAGGCTTCACCCTTTCTACTAAGAACATAGGTAATAATATTGCATTCAAGCCTTTCATTTGCTGCTTTTTTAAATGTTTTGTTAAACAAACTATCAAGTTATATCATTGGGTTGTACAGACTCCCTATATCACCTTTAATAGCTGCTCTGAAGTCAACTTTATGTATTTTTTATACTGGAGAGGAAAAGTGTGTGGGGTTTGTTTAAAGGGTTTGTGTTTTTTATAACTAGTGTTGTTTTATATTCTAATGTGAACTTTATGTAAAAAAGTAAAATCAATATTCATGGCTTTGCATCACAAAAAACTTTGTCTGATCATATGGTTGCTGTAATAATCAATATGTATGCATTGATTTATGCTGCGTTTGCCATCAGATGTTTTCATGAAATGGCAAAAACTCTCACAAGCAAGCCAGGATCAAGTTTTCAAGCCATCTGATGTTGGCTCTCACAAACCCAGCAGCAAGGGTCACAATGAGTTGCTAATCCCTGGCTCTGAACTCCAGAGGATACACACACTAGGTAGGAAGCATAAGCACACTGACACGTGATATTAACTACCTGCAAAGATCACCCTTTAAAACACAGATATGATGATGAACAGGTGTATTAACAGGTATAATGCTCATATTACATGAGTTCTGTAATTAGTTCTGATTTAAAAGTTCAAACTATTTACCAATATGCACATAAGCTTTTTGTTGCAAGCTACATTAAACTGTCAAACATGTGGATTAAATTACTTAGCACTGATTAAGTGGTGTAGTTAGGAAAAGAAACTTTTAGCTTTGTCACTGTCCATATTGGAGTTGCTTTGTACAGTTGTGGTTAAAAAAACAGATTTAAATTTAACTGATGTGCTTAAACTGTCTCTTAAATTAGGATGTGGAGAAGTGATGTTAATTCATACCCACTACAGCCATCTCAATGATATTGTGACAAAGGAAGAGGAGCTCGTGCAGAGTCGCCAAGAGAAAGATAACAGGTTTGCTTGTGGTTCTGTCATATGATTTATTAGACATTGAATTCAAAGAGACAAAAATAAACCATACATTTTTTATTGGGCCGATTTGATTATTTCTAAGTCAGAGGTTAGTCCCTCACTGTCTTTTGGGTTTAGAATATGTTGCAGCACTCAGGATTGTGATTAATGGGTCAACTTGTTTGGAAAGAACTTAACAAGTTGTTGAGGAGAGGAATTTGATTTAAATCAGGTGTGTTGGATCAGAAAAAAGGTCAATCTGCAGGAACTGGGAATCCTTCTCTAATTCTGCCCAGGAGTGAGTGTGAGCCAGAGTGCTTATTTAGAATTGGAATAAGGGATATTGGATAGACAAAAAGGATTATATTTAAATCAAAAATATTTGATCACAAGCACCTTTTCAGATTAAACCAGGATGTGCCATAACAAAATTATGTGTAAGAAAAAGGAAGAAAAAAAGTAAATTACCTTTAATCTAAATTAAAGACAAAAATATTTAATCAAATTGGAATCTGTGTGTTTTCTTCACTCAGACATTGTGCAGTGTTGTGTGTAATGTCCATTCACAATAGTGGATATCAGTTGGCCAGGTTAAACTTTTCATGCATTTGTATATGACAAGTATAACTGATAGGTGTCATCTGCCTTTCCAGATTTCTTCCTGGTCTCCTAAAGTCTGCTGTCATATCAGCCACTGTACGAGATTCCTCAAAGGCCCAAACCATCCCTGTGGCCATCCATTACACCCTTACTACTTCTCGTGTGGTATGCTCCATTGTTCACAGTGATGTCTCAAGTATGGTCACTAAGTCCATGATATTTTAATTTACATAGAGAATACATGTGTTAACTTGTGAGGTTAAAATGTTCTACATGTATGAATATTCTTATTGTTTAGATCCTATGGGAACAAAACCGCCCCAAAACAAACAAAGACAAGTTTCCTTTTGATAAACATAAAAGCAGCTTGTCATAGACAGAATTTGTCTCTTGGAGACCAGAAGAAGAGCTCATATTATACAAGCTTTAAAATCACTTACCTGGTTCCCTGTGTGCTTTCAAATTATTTAAATTTAATTTTATCTTAACATCTTTTAATTGTTCAAGTTTTTTAGCTTCCTGATGCAGTTAGAGTGAGGACAGCACTTCCTCTTCTTCCTTATTTCTTAATTGAGAAAGAACAAGAAAATCTCTGCAGAGCTGTGTTTCTGTTTCTAGGTGGAATATGTACAGCGAGTTTCTCCCGTTTGTGCCTTTTGGGATTTCAGACTGATGTAAGTATGACCAAATGTACACTAACATTAACGATATCAGATATATGTAAAAGACAAATAAACTAAATGTTTGTACAGTTCATTGTGATGTTGCCTGTATTTCTTTCTGAGATACCAGTTGCATATATTGCTGCAAATGTAATCAATCTCGGATGATTTAGTGTGATTTTCTGCAGGCATGACCATACGGGAGGCTGGTCCAGTGATGGCTGCTTTGTAACCTTTGTCAGCTCAAGTGTCACTTCGTGTTATTGTAACCATACCACCAACTTTGCAGTGCTGATGAATTACTTGCCATCACAAGTAAGTCAAGATGTGTATTTGATAAATCAGTCATGTCAACTTAATAAGGTTTCCTTCTTTATGTGGACTTTACAGGTTTTCATGTCACTCATAAAAAGTCTTGAATAACAACAGAAAAGTTGCTAAACTTGTTGCATTGCATTACTTTTTGGGTCTGGAAAATCCATTAAATACAATGTCACAGCTGCGAGGTTAGTAGCGAATGTATCGTGCACATCAGTGTAATTGGTGTACAAAGAAATTGTGCAGTGATAAATGTTAAACAAGTAAATGTGCACATTTTTCTGTCATTAATTAATTAATTAATTAATTCATGCGTTAAAGTTACACCTGTTCTATATGGATGTATGTATACAATGTGTTTTGTAAATGTTCTATACATATCTCTAAATCTAATAAGAAAATTAGATAACATAAGTTTTCTTTTTTTCCTACTTTCCTTCTCTCTTCTAGTGGAGTACTGAAGAAGAGCTTATTTTGTCTAAGCTTACATTCATCGGTTCTGGTGCTTCTCTTTGTGCTCTGATGGTGACGTTGATGCTGTTCACTGTTTTGGAGTGAGTTGCTAATACAAAATAATCTTCAAAGGGGCTGTCAATGCTGCCCTTTTTTTTACTTATTGTGTTGACTGTGTCATTTGAAAACTTATGGTTGTCCTAAAAACAGTGTAGCCGTGCATTTTACAAATACTTATACATAGTACACTTTTGCATTTGCCTATCCATTCTAAGGTGCACAAAGCCAAAGCCTGTTTTTGATAGTGGGTTATTATGCTGTGTATCAAGAGGTAATTTTGATGTTTGGTCAGCTTAATTGGCCCAAATGATTGTTTTTAGGCGAGTTATAATTTAATTTGCTTCACAAGTAAATGTGGTATCCAATTAGGACCTCTGACTGATGCAAGAAAAGAGTTGCTAACAGTTTATGGAGCCTTTTTAGAAACTGGGGCTTAGAAAAAAATATTTCAGAATAATCATATGTGGGTCACAAAATAAAACTGTTACTTTTAAAAGCAATTGACTAATAATTACATTAAAGCAATAAAAACATTTCTAGCAAATGCAGCACAGAAATAGGCAGTGTATTTAATCTTTTAAAGCAGTAACCATTAGCTAACGCAATTATACTGTAATCATTAAGTAATGTTTGATTTGTTCATAGCAGGTTTGCTGCTAAGTTTTTATGTATTTAAAGTAGAAAAGGTGATTCATTGAGTTTTTGCTGTGGAACTGTGCCGCTTGCAGTTCTGACTGTTAGAACCGATGCTTGTTTAGGTCTGTTATAGTAAGTTTGTCATTGGAAAAAGTTGAAGAAAATTAACATGTTGAATTTGATGCAATGTTGACAATGTTTAGTTAATGTTAGATTAATGCAAATGACAGAACTTCAAAAAAGTGTGAAATAGTATTCCAGATGAAATTACATTTTTTTTTTAACATTTTCAATGCAATCTGAAAATGTTTTGCTTTTTTGTAATATTACACTAAATATATCCTATTTGTTTCGCTGTTTCTCTCTAGTATTCCCAAATCAGATAGGACATCCATTCATAAGAACCTATTCATTGCTCTGATTTGTGCGCAAGTGATTCTACTGTGCAGCGGCACAGCTATTAATAACAAGGTACGAAGCATGCAGACTGGTAAAATATCTGCCTTTCATTAGTGTATATAATCTGAAAAATAATAGTCAAAAACAAATGGTGAATATTTAGTGGAAGCTTTTGGTGACCTTTGATGAATAAAGTGTTTTGAGGTTTGATTCAATTTGGTTTAAAGATGCATTACAAAGCTTTTTGCTGGATTTGCAGTGAGATGCAGGCTATACGGCTTATTCAACATCCATCTTGCATTCTACCTGCACTGGGAGCTCAATCCCTCCATTAACAAACACTTATCTGCTGTTCCCTGTCCCTTTTTCTCTTTTCTTCTTTTCCTCCAATATTGTCTTGTGTTTCTTTGCTGAGTTACAGTGTGCATTGGTTCAAAGCAGTTGATGTGTTATCTGCTCACAATTGTTATGAGGTGTGTAAAAACTCGGCCTCACGACTAAGCCCATAATAAAAGTCACTGCATCAGCAAATGAGTCAGGTAGGCAGAGTTTTAAGGGTGAAATATTATGTATTGCAAATCTGTTAGACACCTCAGGTCTACTGGATCTGGCCTTTTAGCAGACAGGTGAAGCTGCTTTTGGTTTCGGTGGTCTGCGTGTCTAAAACAAACATTAAGAAAGCCCCAGATCTGCTAAAACATTCAGTTTATTTAATACACCTTAAAAACTGACCTGTTTTCAGCTGCATTTCAGTAGTTTTTATCTTACATGATTTTGTTTTTCTAAGCTGGAATTGGATCATAATTTTAATAGGTTTTTAACTAATTTTTTCTTTTCCTTCTAGTTTTTATTTTAAATAATACTACTAATTTTCTGATGCATTAATGTCTCTTTAAAGCACTTTGAATCACCACATTACTGAATTGTGCTTAAAAGAATCATGCATGTTGAACACTAGAACCACTGAGGGGATCATTTACATTTTCTTTTAATGAGAAAAATGAGAAAGACCTTGCTGCCACACTCATCGGTGACCTCACTCCTACACCAAAAATTGGCAGGTTGAAAATGGATTATCTGATTGAAGCTTTGGTTACAATTTGCAAATACAGTACATTAGATTACGAATTTTGGTACATTTAGAAACAATAAAAAATTCATAAGAATGTAATAACCTATTATAGACTTCAGACTAGGATAGATAGACTCAGATAGTTTGCTAAGTTAACAGTTTAATAGGTTCTGAGATACTAATATGAAATGAACAGGAGCAGGAGGATGAATGCAGAAGAAGCTGTGCCGATGCTACAACAAATGAGTCAGTAAGACTCGGGGGAGTGAAGTGATCAACTCCTCTTACATCATCAACAAGTGTGGAAATCCTTGACAAAATGCTGAGGCAGTTCTCATCTCAAGCAGCACATAGAAGATGATCTGTTGCAGTGTTTTATAATATTTGGGACATTGCTGTCTTGAATGCTTGGGTTATCTACCAGAGCTGCATCAATGCCAGAATGAGTCTAAAAGGGGTCTAAATGGCCCCCTCTGGGGGTTCTAGGTGGTACTGAAATGTTGGCAGTTGTATTAAAGATTATCATTTTGAAGATGCAGATTGATTGATAGTTTTTTACTACTTAGGCTCGGGGTCTCCAACTCCAGGTGCTCAAGAGCTACCATCTGCAGGTTTTAGTGTTTCCCCAGTATAACACACCACATTGAACTGAAAAAAAAACTTTTCTCACAGCTTGTCATTTTTTACACCTGCTCAATAATGAGCCATTGATTTGAGTCAGGTGTGTTGGAGCGGGGGAAACACTAGAACCTGCAGGATGGTAGCTCTCGAGGACCAGATGTTATCCATTGTTATCCATTTCACATGTAAGAGCTTGAATTAAAAAAATTAAAAAGCCAAATGGGTTTTTTAAATAAAATAATTTGAGATTAACACAATTTTATATGCATTTTCCTGTTAAATGGCTTTTTGGAAGATTTGAATGTTTTCATAATCTTTTGTTGATACAAACTTTGAAAACAAATTGTTCATGTTATGCAAAATGAACTATTTCAAATACACTTAGTCTATCCATAAATTATTTTGAAAAAGCTTGTATTGATAAATGAGCAATTTATGACTCAATTTTCAAAACTGATTTTTTATTTTAATCAAATTACATTTAATTAATTTTTTTAAATTGTGGGTCTTTTGCTTTTTCTGTTAATTGTTATTATGGAACAGTTTACTTGAAAATTTATAACTATATACTTGTGTTGGCATGTTTGAAGGTGGCGTGTACACTTGTAGCAGCGCTGCTCCATCTATTCTTCATGGCAGCTTTTAGCTGGATGCTTGTGGAAGGTCTGCTGCTCTGGAGCAAGGTGGTTGCAGTCAACCTAAGCGAGGACCATCATATGAAGTATTACTATTTCATCGGCTGGGGTATAAATTGCATTATTAAACCATTTTTGCACTGTTGAAAGATAGTCATGCATGATTTTATTGTGATTCTTGTTGACATAAAAGATAAAAACATTGGTTTAAATCATGTCAAAAGAAACAAGCAATCTGATTAGCTTAATTTTTTTGTTATTGTTTTTCCAAAAGACACTTTTTTGCTGATGCCAGCTCTTAAATATTGTAATATTTAACTTTATAAAATAATAAGTTGCCTCCTTCTTTTACTAGTTCCCTTCACTTTCTTCTGCCCATGTCATTAATTTTTTTCTGTCATTCCTACCAGGGCTACCAGTTCTGATAGTCACCATCACGTTGGCATCAGCCTCAGGCAAATATTCAGCTGATGGCTACTGCTGGCTCAGTGTCCAGAATGGCATAATCTGGGGTTTTGCTGGACCCGTCATCTTTATAATTATGGTCAGAATATTAAATTATAGTTAGCTTTGTAAAATTATTTTCTATCAGATTTATTTAAATACTCAAGGTCAAGTTGAACTGAAAGTTAAATATAATAAAACTGTGTAATTGTTGCAAAGCAGTTTTTTTCCTTTACCAGTGGTTGGTCTTTGACTGATCAACCTGTATTTGTTTTTAGTTTCCATTTTATTTCCATTTTTCCTGCACCAATTCTATGTTAATCTGGTTGCAGTCTCTTGTTATTTGTGAGCATATTTGTTGTTCTTTTCAGGTTAATATCTTAGTACTGACAAGAGTGGTCATCATCACCATCTCCACAGCAAAGAGAAGGTCTATAATGTTGGCTACTGGCACCAGTCCTGTGGAGCAAGCCTATGAGCAAATCAGGTATCAGCCACTAGGAGGCACCATTTATCCTCTTTTAAATATGTATTTTTCCAGAAACACTAGCTTTATTTCAGGCAAGCTGCGGTCAGATAAGTTGCTTTTTGAAAAGATGGAGATACTTTTTGTGTAGATTGCATTGAAATCACATACATTTGAAAGTTTTTACTCTTCATTTGCATGCAGTGTTTCAGTTCGAATGGCGTGAGTTTTCATTCTGAACTCTAAAAAAACAAACTAAAAAAGAACTAATCTAACACCTCAATCATATTTGTGGTATTGAAGTAAAAGATAATTTTTTGGAATAGTGTAATGCAATTTTATAGATCATTTTAATCATCTTTGTAATGCTTTTTTTTGTTAATTGAACTCCTGTGGCATCATTGCATTGGTGTATTTCTAACCATCTTATTGTAATCTTCATGTAGAAATTACATATTAGGCCAGTCCGCTTCCCTTACACACACTCGAAACACTTGAAACACGTGTTTCATTTTCCGAGCCCTCTGCAACACACAGTAAATGCTCTATTAGAGGTTTCAAAGCAGGCCTTGAACCATTTAGTGCCCCTGGGTGGCAGCCATCTCAGAAACTCAAACACATTCCTCTACTGAATAAACTAGGCTCATTGCAAACACACATACAAACACACAGACAGCTGTTGTGGTTTGGCAGTCACCTGAGCGGGAATCTAATTCCACTCTAAACAGAATTAAGTTGGATTGAAGATGGGAAGTTGTTACCTCATGAGCTTTCCTGCCCACATAGTTTTGTAAATGGAATTATGAGCCTAGCAGAGTAGCTCATCAAGTACTGAAAATTTGAAATAGTCCCAATTTTGCACAAGATAATCAGAGTGGAAGTAAAAGTTGGTCACATTACTAACTGCAATTGTTTTCTGTTGGACTTAAACTAAAAAAGAAAAGACAAATAAATACTTGCTAATTAATTTCAGAAGTCTTAATTTGAGTGAGCTAATACCAGCTTATAAACACCCAAGGCAGATGTTAAAATGCATGCCTTGTAGATGTCTTTGTCTTATATGGCAATGTAAACATTTGATTCTCTTTCTTTTAGCAAATAAAAGCTTGTGCTGTAAAATAGTTTAGCCAAATAGTTTATAAGTATATTGATATTTTTTTTTATTGCTAAAATTAATCTGCGCATGTTTGCATTTTCAACCCAAAGTATCTTTGTGTATATATGATTACAGGGCTGCAGTTAAAGCAGTGCTGGTTTTGCTGCCAATCCTTGGGCTGACATGGCTGTGTGGCGTTTTGGTACCTTTTTCCATTGTCATGGCCTATATCTTCATTCTTCTTAATTCCCTACAGGTACACACACACACACACACACACACACACACACACACACACACACACACACATACATGCAAGTAGGAAAAATAAAAAATAAAAGTAGAATGAAGTGAATGGCTAAGGTTCTGTCCTTTTGACTTTACAAAAAAAGGTACTTAAGTTCACAATTCAATTAAAATAATATCAGGCACAATGGTCATGAAGGCAGCAAATTCATACATGGGACACAACACCTGTCAAGTGGTAAATTGCCTTGTTGGTCATACAAGGTCACTTGACCCAGAGAAATTAATTAATAGAAAACTAAGCTAAAACACAGATGGATAATTGGACAATTTGTGGCTTTAATGTTAAAACAAGTGTTGCGGTACACTGGAGAAAAACGGTGACAACATTTTTTATAGACAAGTATACTCTCTGATCTACAACAACATTTGAATCACTGACAAAAAAATGTAATTGAACTCCTCTTTACATTGTAATTTGCCCCTGGGAAACCTTTCATCCTGATACTAATGATGTCACTGCAACAGTCCTCACAAATATTTCTTCAAAGTAAGCATGGCTTTCACATTGAGACATCATGCTCCACTTAGCACAGCCTCCTCAATGATATTGCATACTGCAGAAATTAGCCATATTTTTTAAGCCTAGATTGGTGACTAGGAAAACAAACATAGATTCACATTCAAATCGGTTTGAGTATCTACAGATGGTATCAGAGGCCTTGTTCCCTCACCCCATAGGACCCTATAGAACCACTGCCAGCCGGTGTCCTATACTCTGATACAACAGTAATATCCTCTCTAGTCTAAGATTTTTTCTGAATATTTTCAGCTGCTTTCATGACACAGCTGGTTTAAAGAACATTAAGATTTTATGGGGGGTTTTGTGACTAAAAGTAAATGCTATAATGACAATTAAGATGGATTACTACTGAGTATCTCAGATTTTGTGATTAGTTTGACTTATTTTTTTTTTTTGGGCAATCTCAAACACTGCTATGCATCAACATCATGATTATTTTCTCCTAAAACTTCTGAGAAAAGGGAAAAGAAAAAGATTTTAGTTTTTTTTCAGTCTTTTTTGTCCACAAAACAAAAAGGTTTTCCATTAGACATTGTAATTCTGTCCTTCTCACACATTGGGGACAAAAACTGTCAAGGTTTTTTTTTGTTCAGTGACTGAGACAGAAAGAGGTAAAAGACCCTCAGTCTGACTTGTTTAAGCAAGTGCAACATATTAGCAAGAGAATGGGATTTGGATTGTTTGTTGTGATTATTTTTGCTTCATATATGTACAAATTGTTGTTTGTGACTCATCCACTTTGCTTTTATGCTATTAGTGCTAAAACCTGTTTATTTTGTTAAAAGCTCTTATCATTTTTTCTTTTTATAACAGTTTATAAGGTATATAAAAGAATATAGACATTTATTTAGCAAAGTTTTGAGTTGCCTCCTTTAAATACGGTCACAGATGGTCTTCACATAGTAAGACTCATGACTTTGAGCCTTATTGACCACTGAGATGACATTATGTAGTTCTTTCTTTGCAGCAGGCAGGCTGGTGTTCCTTAGCTTTTCCAGCATCTCTAAATCTGCTTCCACAAGTCGTAGTCATCTTTTAATCAGCTGTATCTTTAATTGAGCTGTATATTTAACAGGAAAATCAATAGAGGTCTTAGCTGCTCTCTGATCATTAAGCCAGGCCCCTTGGTTGCCATAAATAGCTTCTCTTTCCCTCTCATATCTAATTATCTGTTTTATTCACATTGGTAGTAATTAACTGGGCTCTTGTGTGATTGCACTGCCTCACATGATAATATGTTATATAGACTTTATTTTTGTTTCATACATACTTCTGTCTGCTTGTGTTCATGCAGCCGTGCATCTATCAGTCCTGCAGCCTTGTT
>JBAMIG010000015.1:9459437-9470630 GCA_037177335.1 Kiunga ballochi
AGTCAATACAACATTTTTTAAAAGTGTTTTACAGACCTTTAAAAGTGATTTACAGACCTTTATGTTTTTCTTGGCCAGAATGTTTTAGAACAAAAACAATTACACTATACTCTGAGCACACTGTGGAGTAGATAATAAAAGAAAAAAAATTAAGAGGAGAAAAAGTATTAACCAGTACGTTATTAGGAGTTGCATAAATTACGAGAACTTCTCCTGATGTAACTAAAAGTTTTTTTCTCTCACCAACCACCTAAGTGAACCACTCTAGTACACAAGATCAGAATAAAATCTGATCTAAATATTTATAGATGTGTCTTTGTTTAAGCTATTGTTTTACCTGATAACAAAAACTTTTAAAATGTATTATTGTTGTGGCATTTACTCAAAAACTCTTCCAAACCTATAAAAGTTTGAGTGCCTATGAAAATACTTTTTTTCTAAATGTCTGTTTATATCTTACTGGTTAAAATGTTTATAGTCTGCTCCCCATGTAGTTTCTCCAGCACTGCTAAATTTTAAAATAATTTGACTGACTACCTCTGACAGAAGTTGACAGGTTTAAAAATACATTTTATTAATAAACAAATAATTGCCGTTTTGTTAGGAGTTTGCATTTGTTTCCCGTTACATACTTGTGCTTTCTCTCTGGGTACTCTGGCTCACACAATTAATTCATTGGTTACTCTCAATTATCCCTAGGAATGAGTGTGTGCATGAGTGGTTGTGTGTCTCTCTGTGCTTGCCCTGCGTTGGACTGGCAAATATTGCTGGAATAGACTTCAGCTTTGTACAACCATGAATTAGATTCAACGGTACAGAAGATGAATGAATAAACAAATTAAAAGAAAAAAAACCATCATGGAAGCTCAATGAAATCTGTGCTTTACCATTATCAATTTATCCAGCATTTTTTTCATTTATAAGAGTGTTAGAGTAAGAAATACATAATAGTTTTACCATCATTTATAATTCAGCAGAATTTACAGACAAACATAAACTGATAAGACAGAAACCTTGACATTGACAAGGATTTGGACACAACAGCCACACACCTGAACTCATCCATCCACTGGTTGTCTTTTGGCTTCAATGTAGTTGTGTTGTATCCTGAATTTCTAGGACAAAGCACTTGTGAAGCTCGCTGTATACCAACGTGAATTCTGTGTTTAACACAGATGTTCCTAAGTTTCTTTTTTTTAACTTCAGAAATGTTCAGTATACGTGAACATTTCTCCCTGGTGACAGAGTTGTCAGTCACACTATCAGATATTGATGCTCATGTTGATTTTCTAAATTTTTATTGAAGTTTTCAGTGTCCTAAAACTGTTGCTGAACTTGGCTACTGTTAATAGCAACATCTAACATCCGAATATATCTAAACTTAAAAACAGAAATATATAAATGAACCATCAGCTTGTTAGAATTTACTATAAAGTTATGATGATTTATCTGAAAGCATTCATTTAAGTTTTAATAACTTAATCAGGTTAATATAGATTTAGTCTTATGGTATTGGTAAAAACAGGCCATTTTCTCTTTTCCCTTAACAAATCTTTTAATAATCTATTTAGACTGTATGCTGCTATGAATTGCTGTCATCATGTAGAAACAGTCTTTTGCTGTCATTGATCATCATGGCTGGGAAAGTAAAGTAGAACATGGTCCCACTAATGGGCTCTCATAAAGATGATGAAATGTGTGTAGCCATAAAAAGGATGCATGCAAAACCTGCTAGACAAGAGATAAAATAAGTCAATCAATAAATTAATAGAAAGTTTGAGGATATATATTTTTTATATTCAGCTGTTGTATTTTCAATGGGAGCAGCCAAAGCAACATAAAGCTTAAGCTGCAAGCTTTTACAGAGAAATCAATAAAAGCGATAATGTTGACAAGCCTTTTTCACAGCTCTCCATGATCCCATCCTCACTGCGCTTCTCACCTATCCTCACAAAACTGTCTGACTTATCATTAATGTTATTGTTGTTCCTCAGTACATGAGCATGCCATTATGAGTAAACTCACTGCAGATCTGGCATAAAAAGGCACGCCTACTACACTGACCTCCACAGCCTGAGCATTTAATTAATGTAGTTTGTGACCTGGTTGTACCTGATGCTCAGCTTTTATGTGGTAAACCCAAGATTTCTGTCAAGTGACTGATAAAAACAAAGAAGAAGTCAGGAAAGCATGTTTACTTTTGTCTCAGCATGATTGCATACTGGCTACCATAATGCAACACCTATTTGCCTTCTTTTACAGGTGAATCAATTTTATTTTGAAGTTTTCTCCAAGATTGTATCTGACAAAAAAACAGAAACAATTTACACCTTAGTGTATGTAAATAAAATAACTTCACACTTCAAAATGGACATTTAATTTTATTTAGATGAAGAACATTGGAAAGAAAAAAAAAGACATTTATGAAGTTTGCAGAATTTACTGATCTTTCTATAGAATAAAGTTAAGGTTGATTCAAACTTTTTGCTCAGAGCTATTACTTTTTTATGAACATCTTTACCATAAATACAGACATGCCTCATCTGCTTCCTTATCAGCTAGAGAAAGATAGCAGGAAGTGGACTGTGTATGCATGTGCCCCTTTGTGTGTGCGTTTGTCAATGAGGCTCTTTGTGTAGACCATAAATTTTTCTGCTTTCCGTCATCCAATCTCTGGGCAATGTCATTCAAACCCCCCACACTATCTATTACCTGGGTATAATAGGCTCCTGGCCATGCAGTGTCCAACTTATTATTAGCCCATAACTTAAAACTATCAATAACTTTAAGGGTGTAGAGACACGTTATGGAAGAAGAGAGAAGAGAGGAGAGGGAGAAAAAACAGAGGAGAGGTGAAGGAACTTGGGTAGCTCCAAAGAAAATATTAAGGTAACAATTGTCCTCTGCAAGTTGTTGGTAGTGGATGATATCCCTCTTAGTCATTTCAGTAACTTTGGATGATAGTTTTAAAGATAATTTCAATGTATTCCGTTTTTTAGTTGCTTTGGTTTATGTGGAGGGCAACCATAAACCTTGCTGAGTTCAAATATAAAGAGAAATCAATTAAAGAATATTTTTTATCATTATTCAGTGGTATCAGGAATTTATTTTTGTCAAATGTATTTTTCTCTGTTTAGATGGGCTGTCTGGGCTACGGTCCTTTCTTTAGTTAAAGACAAAGATAATTGTAACAGTTTTAATATTGGCAATAGAAGAAATAGGAATTACATATTTAACATGATAAATTATAATACAGCAGCTTCAGGCTTTACATAAATATTATTTGCCTCAAAATGAACACAGCATCCCTTAAACTTTCATCATCACGCACGCATTCTTGGCTTGTGAACACAAGCGTGTATCCAAGATATAGATATGAGCAATAGAGTGTTGCTCTGCCTATTGATTTTTGCCATAAGGGAGATTTGTTGTGTGAGCAAGCATTGCTTTTATAGCATCTGAAGTGATTGTGTGAGATAGCGGTTTCCTTTTTTTCTTGTCATCTCAGTAGCTCTTTGACTAGTTTTTGACCGCCCTGCCACAGCCAGTAGTTTTATGCCACATATAGCTTATTAAGAATTATACCATTAGCTTGTCATGTTTGATCTTAATCTAGCACTTTAATTGTAAATGGACTTATGCTTGTATTGAGCTTTTTAAGTCTTGTCGACTCAAAGCATATTTTCTGCAATATAGCACATTCACACACCCCATTACAGGTGTCAGGGGGGCTAGTTGGGGTGGTGTCAAGCCCAAGGACGCTTCGGCATGGTGTCGGTGAAGACTGGTGTCAAACTCCCAATTTTCTGTTTTAAAGACAAACCGATCTTCCACTTTAGCTACACACTCATCCACTTTAATCAATCAATTATGCAAATAACTTCCATAATCACTGACAACCAATAAAAATATTTATTTTCCTGTTGAATGTAATTTTTTTTAACTGTTTAGTTTTTAGTGTTAAGTTAGGGGGAATAGAATAGTAAATTCAGTTTTTTTTATTTTATTTTTATGCTTATAATTAATGAATATGAGCACACTGTTGCAAAGACCTACAGCAAAAGTGGGAGAGTCTCAAACCTTTGCCTCACAGTGAATCTTTTACACAGGTTCACACATCAACCTCAAATTTTATTGGAAAAAGACTTCACACTGTAAAGGAACTAATAAATATTTACAAGTCAACTGGATCTATATTCTATAATCTACCATAAATGAGGGTTAAAACTAAATCTACCAATTCCATTATTTATTTTAATTTGATTTGAAATTTTAATATAAAATAGCTCAAATGTGTGTTTTGAGGCCTTCATGTAACATGTTGGTGTAAGTTTTAGTCTTAAAGTTTGTTTAAAAAATAAGAGGTATGTCTTTTCTGTAGTGATTAGACTAAAACACCGATCTGAAAATTTTACTCTTTTTTTTTTTTGCTTAACATTTTCACAAATATAATTATTGCTTCATTGTAGCTCTTTTTTTCTAAAAACTGTTGAGTAAAAAGTCTTGCCACTGATATTTTATACCTTTTTGGGGGTAAATTCATATTACCTATATTATACTCATTGCAATCACCATAAATTAGTGTGCAGCTGTTCTTTTTCTAGGATTTTATATTTTTAGTTATAATTGTCTATTTCACTCAAACACAGAAAAACTGAATCTGCCAAACATACACAAAAAAAGAAGAATCTATAACTTGAAAGTATTGCAGTGGATATCTGATCTTATTCTGCATTGTCATATTTTAAACAATTTGAGTCATTTTACAAAACATGTACCCAATATTCTCACACTCTTTAGGAAATTAATTTTAATGTTACAATCCTCCAAATTTTTGCAACCTAAGTGCAGAATAATTTTTAAAGTAAATTTCAGGTTTTCTGAAATTAAATGGCAAATTTCAGCAGACCATATATCAGTCAACCATTGGCTGTAACCCAATTTCTACTGCCTGCTCACACACTCTTCATGCTTGCACACACATGGAAAGACATGCAGAGCATACACATGCACACATGGCAAACCTCTCACTGGTCAGATTATGGAGGGAAATGTTTTTCATTTTAGAGTGTTTGAGCAAACAGGAACCGTACTCCCCTGACATCCTTATTCATTGTCGACTATATCTCAGATCACACGCAAGTTAAAACGGGAGACATTTTTTCCACAGGAGCGAAACTTGGATTTACTGAAAGAGTGCACACTCCTGGGTTCCAATGCTTTATAGCCCGCGTTAGCTGCTTCACCATCAATTATTTATTTAATATAAACATTGGTAATTTATTTACTGAAAATGAAAAATGAGTACTTTAAAACAATGTAAACTAATTCATAGGTATTTATTATTTCAGCTAAAAAATATATCATACAATTGATTAAATACAGTGTCTGAAAAATAGGCAATGTTTTAGAATTAAAATATTTAAAAATGTTTGGCATATGTAAAAAAAAAATCCTGCATTATGAGTAAGTAAATGTAGTCATAGGTAAAGGGATGTAGATTTATTTAAAAATCCATATTTTAATTGGAGTCTTGGCTAATTATGAGGTGGGGTTTGAAAATAAACAAACAGATAACACTGCATGATTGTTTGCATTCCCACTGCCCGGGAAGATAACTTTTCCTTTGAAAAAGAGGACACTGTTTGCGTTGCATCTTCAATTACCATGCACAGCATTAAAACAATATTCAAACAGGATACCAAGGTCAGCTCTGACTCCCACTACAGTCCTCTGAAATGGCACTTATAATGAGAATACAGTGCTGTTGTTTCAAGTAGTATATTTATAGTGTGTTTTGTCTCAACTTCGATTTATTTTCCCTATTCTCTTTTCATCTTTTCTTTATTTTACATGTTGTTTTTTTAAAGCATATAAATTGGTGCTATGTTGAACATATTGTTGCAAGTTCACCTGTTAAGATGGAGAATTTCTAGTTTTGTTATGTTTAAATGAAAGCTTATTTCATGATACTAGCATCAAGGTTAAGATTCTAGGTGAACGTGGTCAAAGAGATACCCTTAAAATGAACTGAAAATGAGTCTTTTGAAGAGCCTGTAAGGAAATATCAGCTTTCATTTTCTTATAATGTAAATATTAAGTCTGTGAGTAAAGAGACAGACCAGCAAAACTGAGCTTCTAGCTGAGGTAATTTAAGAGAAGAGAGACATTTTTTTTCTTTTTCTTTTTGGGTGGGACTGAAACACTATTGGAGAGATCAGTTTTAGAGAACTGGCCTAGGAAAATAAAGCTGTGGGAATAATAGACATCCTGTCCAAAGAGTTAAGAGAATTCCTGTCATTGCTCTCGCCACCACCCAGAAGACCTCTCCCTGCGTTAAACCTGCTAGCATTTATTTGCTTTAGAATTACCTGCCAGCTCAATTTGGTAATAGACTGTGTCATAAGAAAGCAAACCATTGCTTCTGCCTGTGCCCAACCATACTTCTATATGTGGACTTTCTCGTGTTGGAAACAGTAAGATTAAATCATTTACTTATTTTCTGCTCTTTTGACTTTTTCATACAAGCTTTCATACCAATAATGAGCTATCTGTAGTTTTATGCATTTGAATGTGAATGTGTATTGATGTCTGCAAGTGTGTTATCCCATCAGCTGACTCCCAACTTCATGACCTCATCCCCCCACATCCCCTCCTTCCCTTCATCCAAGTCACACAGCCGGTAGTTTCAGAAACGACACCGACATCCAAAATCACACATGTTGAAACAATGACCGTTCTATTTATAAGTTCACCGCCTTGCCTTTTGTGTTGGCTGACACCACTTGGCATGTGTATACACACGCACACATGTGCATGCACACACACACAAATGTGCGTACACACAAACTCAAATAACTATATCAATGTTAGCTTGAGGTGACCAAGTTGAAGATAGACCTGGTTTTCTTTACCCTGTAATGTCACAAGAGAACCATAGACTTGGCCATCTTTGATGTATACTTTATGGGTTATTAGGGAGAAATGGGTCAGCACAGGGCAAGAAAGCAAAACTGTGTTGTTCTTTTTAGTAGTTAGGTGGTAAGTAGATACTGGGATCATTTTGAAAGGAGAGAGAGTGTCAAGGGAAAAATGCTGCTCTAAAATTTCTTTAACAAATTACAGTATGTTTATGTGATATGTAAAATATGTTTGGGCTTTTAAAAGTTTTCCCAATTTAGGCATTAATTAACTATTTTAAAGCACATTTTAGGTATTAGAGTGATTGACCACGTTTGCTATGAATGAGCTAAAGAGAAGCTGAATTAAGAGATAATTCCTTGTAAGCAGAGTTCTGTTGCCCTTAAATCCCATTTTAATATTGTTTCCTTTTTCTTTTCTCCACCATTAAAGATGAAATTGATATTAAATTGTTATATTTCCAAAACATTTAACAATTGCTTTACAGCATTTGACTCAGATAATTAATATTTAATTAAACTTATATAGAATTGTATTTATTAATTTGATAAGGAGGCCTCTTTACACACATAAGTCTAGTAATGATAGTATACAGAGATACAATTTTAACTGCAATTTCAAGATCTCTGCTTTGGTTGTTTTTCTTTTGCTATTATTTTGTTACATAAATTTTATTTCATTTCTATTTTCACTTGTGAACGCTAGGATACGGAAGCTTGGTGGCTGAGTGTAATTGATTATACTCACATTTTTTTTTAGCACATTCTGATATTGAATACACTGAAATGTCACTATATAGACATGGCAATCCTCTTGTTGTTGGATTTATGCTCTTACCACTGCTTAAGACAATCATCTGTAATCACAGGCAAGTCATTAAGAGACCATTTAGCACTTGGTGTATTCCTTGTGAAATGATTTATGGGTAGCAAGTCGATGTGTTTGGGGAGCAGGACGGCTACCTGTGTATTTTACTACCAGTACACTACAGCATTGTGTGAAAGTAAACATAACAATGGTGATAGGAGCAGAAGAACAACAGTTCTGGCAGCAGGACACTGATTGGGATGTTGATGTTGATTGTCCCTACTGGCCTCTTGCCCTTCCTGCTGTGGCCTCTGTCCAGCCCTCGACTGATACCCGGGGTCATTTCCTATGCATGTCAACGCACACAGATATGCACTCTTCCCGCAGAGTGTTTATAGCCACATGCTGATTCCTATTAATCTGCTTCTTGTCTGGGCAGGGGAGGGGGTGGTCCTGGAGGGTTTGTGTTGGACTGTGAGGCCAGTGAAGGTGAGTAAAGCAGTCACACTCACAACCTGAAAGCCTCATCTGACAGATTGCGCCAGGCCTGGACTTCTTTTACACTGAGCAGATGTGGTCTCCCACTTGTTTTCCTTAGTAATTATCCCTCATTAAGTGAAAGCATGTGCCAATCAAAAAGCTTGGAGAGTGAGAGCAGAGTCTGGTCCAGGGCAGGGAGAGATGGGGAGAAGCAGAGAAACCTGTAGCCTGATCTTCACAGTTTTTAAAAGCACAGTGTAATTTCAGTCATTACAAGATTAAAGGAAAGCCTCGCAAGTGTTGCAGAAGCTACTGCAAATGCATTATTATATCTCATTGAATCATTAAGTGGTTATACATTATTCGCCATATATTACTTGACATATTTGACTTTATTAGTTTTTTCTTACATTGAATTATAATGGATTTCTTTTTCTTTTTTAAAACCTTTTTATTTTACTTGGTAAATATGGTAAGGAGGTCTTGTTTGAACATGTAAGACTTTAACATACATATATTCAAAGCACACACTTTGATCCCCCTAAAAATAACAGACCACTTTTAGTTTGCTGCTTTTAAAACCTACTAATTTAGGACCATGAGCAGCTCACGCAGCCACTATCACTGGAATCCTATATTTGTAGGAAGGAAATTATTGAACTCAAGATAAAATGACTTTAAAAACAGATCTTCACTCACATGTTTTGTCTCTCTATGGAGCTTCAAATTGACTGCAACATTTACAGATAGGCTATATGTATTTTATCATAATGCTGCTTAATTGAATTTTTATTTGGAAGAAATTGCATAAATGCTGAACTTCATGCTTTAAAGCCTTCATGTTAAACATATTTTTCTTTTTTGACTGATATGCAGTAAAGCTATAAAGTTTTAAATTTAAATTCTCTGATTAAAACATATTGTCTGTATTTCCTGACAGTGACAAAACAAAAGAGACTGGGAAAATGATACACAAGTATCTTCCAAAAAAAGGAGAGAAATTTAAAAAAAAAGAAGATATATGAAGTCTTCATGTCGATGAACTACCATTCATTTTCACTTTGAAGTCCTACGAACCGTAGTGAAGTGTGATTGCATGTGACAGTCACCGAGTCTCCAGCTTTATCATGATGGATACACGAGGCTGCTGTGGTGGTGCTTGCAGCCCACACGTACATCCCAACACACACACGGGCAGATGCAAAAATGTTACAGACATAAGGGTAGAGTTATGCAGATCCATTTATCCAGACAAAACCCTTGTCAAAGAACTAAACATGCATACTTAATAATACTCTAAAATAAACTTGAATCAAATTAGCTATATTTTAATGTCATTTTCTTCTGCCAGTTTGGGTTTTCTTAGCTGTTGATTAAAATAATTGTAGTATTCAATAATTATTTTGTTTTAGTTTTCTATTTGAAGACACCATTTTAGAAATCCATCCATTTGAAAGAGGAGTTAGATTGTTTGTACATTTGTGACCATTTATTCTTTATATTTAAGTAACATCGCAGTAGTCCTTCAATTCCACTGACAATCTACATTTCTAAATAAAAGACACATTCATTGCTTTTCCTTGTGTGTAATAGGTTTTTAATATCTCACCTCTTTTCACACACACTTTCTTTCCAAGTTTAGTTTGTTTGCAGGAAAACAAAGTGCGCCATAATCTTACCCGAATGGTGCTTTTCTTTTTTTTGTATCCCATAGTAACAGCTTTGGACTTTACTTTTTGCATCTGCATCACTGTTTATTACACACACAAACATGACGTAATTTCCCTTCAAATATACCCAAACATGTGTACTTTGTAGGTGAGTGGTTTTACTTTTTCTCTTCACTGTCATAAATGTTTTCATATTACTAACAAAAGTGTTTAAGACCTTCCTTATTTCTTTAAGCAAAGTGTGTATGCTACTATGTATGGAGAAAGCAAATGTAAAAGATAATACTGCTCTAAATACTTGTTGTCATTGATTAAAATAGCAATGGTTAGCTCGGTCTTTGTTGGGATACATGTATGAAATTACATTCACTATTCCACTGAGACATCTTTTTTATCAGGGCCACTCAATTCATCCTTACACGAGTGGCAATTCAGCATGTTTTTCATGTATTCCTACTTCAGCACAACATAATCAAATTAAATTGATCTAAAAGTCTAATTAGTTTCTAAACAATATTTGATTAATTTGGGTCACTTCTGTTGGAGGAAGAGCAATGGAAAGATTGCTGTATTGCAGACCTCGTAGGACCAAATTGACCCTTGCTTTACTTTTTTTTTATTAAAGTTACTTTAATGTGTTGATGTTGTTGCTTAGAGTGAACTCTTTCTAGTAATCCCACGGCTTCCTACAAGTTTGTATTGAAAGTACTTTTTTGTGAAGCTGCAAACTGTGAAGGACATTCGTTGCTCGATGGTAATATGAATGCATTACTGTACATTGGACACTAAAGTTTTAACAATACCGGACTAAAAGAGATATTGTATAAGAATAAATCGTCTAATGTTGAAACTGTGTATTAATGATTCAGTCAGACCCTCATCTTTTTTGAACACCTATTACATTAGCAATAGCTATCATGTATCATAACTCAACAAGTCATCTTTATGCTGTGTATTTGTTCTACTCAACTACTAAACCTGGTTAATTCACTGTCATGATAAAATCATGTTGTTTAGTGCATGATCAGAATCAATTTATGGCATGAAGATAACTTGTTGAATCATGATTCCTGCCTCTGCTAATCAATAAGTACACATAACACACACACTTTACATACAGTGAAAACTGGTTACAGGCTTCTGGTAGAACTTTGTTTACATGGGTACTTTAGCTTTCACAGATAAGGTAAAGTTATACCAAAAACTGTTTAAAGAGAACAAGGCCATGCATCCACTTTCTGTGGCGCATGTAGTAGAGCGGGTCAATTCGTAACCAGTGAGTTAGTGGTTCAAGTCCCGGCTCTGGCGTCTACAT
>JBAMIG010000015.1:9516558-9534574 GCA_037177335.1 Kiunga ballochi
CCGGGTACTCCGGCTTCCTCCATCAGTCCAAAGACATGCACCTTGGGGATAGGCTGATTGGAGACTCGTCCATAGGAGTGAGTGTGCATGGTTGTTTGTCTATGTGTGTTAGCCCTGTGATGGACTAGCGACCTGTCCAAGATGTACCCAGTCAATGACAGCTGGGATTGGCTCCAGCTTCAGCTCCTTATTGGACATCGTAAAGAAGAAAATCACTCTTATAATTGTGACATATCGCATGGTAAATATCCCTAAAAAAATGTTTCCCTTCCATTTTGTTAAAGTGACAAATGAAGACATTATATAAAAAATTAGGACTTTTCTCGCACTTTATATCCATGGGTTGGTTCTTAAAGCCATACAAGTACAGTGTATCTGAAGTGCAAAACACAATAAAAAATTGAATGACACAACAGCTATTTGAAAATGAAGGAAAAAACACAGCTAGATTAACCTACCAGAATTAGTAGGTGCCACAGGGTAACATTGAACACAAGGCCATTGTTCAATAATACATAATTAGAAATTACAAATAAAATTAATTTTTAAGATAAAAATTTGAATAAGGGTTTTTGAGCAGGAGAATAGCCAATCAGTGTTCATTAACAAATTTATAATGGTTTGCTGTAATGCTGTGCATTTTACCGGGAAGGAAGGGAGTTGGTCATAGAGATACAGGGGCAGACAGGAAGAGATCATCCTGGTGTTACGAGGTCTGAGGTTAAGTCCTCTGGCTTCCCCAGGCCCATGTATATTGCACACAGAGATAATTATTATACTGCTCAAATAAAACTCTATAGCACTTCCAAACATGGTTTTCTTCCTTGAGATCACTCACTCCTGACTTTTTACCTTTTCAAAAGTATACTCATTTTGAGGTACTATTCTGATGTCTAAAGATTTCAATTGAAAAAAAAAAACGGCAGAACAGCATGAGGACATTTCCGTGAGCCATGGGTGGGTGGAGGTAGGTGGGATTGATGGACGGATGACACCATATCCACCCCCACTAGGGAAAGGAAGTCCCTATCAGAACACAACAGGAAAAGGACAGAGCAAAAACAAGTGCATGTCTTTTTGGACATTAAATCGCTTCCTGTAGGACCATGGACTGCTTCTTACTACATCCTCAACTTCCATCATCCCATATAGTTTACCAACATGTTTTAGAGACAGAGGTATTGATATAACTATTTTTATGTTTATGAATACATGTGGGGACAACCCAGATATTGCACTGAGTTAAAAAAAAACATTATTACCAATAAAAAGAAAATGCATCAAAGTTGAACGGTTTGATTTTCTAATGCAAAACACCTTTTGATATCTGTCCTTATATATATTAAATTCTGTGCAGCCTACTAGTTTGATTTACCACCACAACTTGCAGATGTGATGAGTATCATAGGATGCAAGCACCATATAAATCTATGTTCCATGACAGATCACAAGACCCGAGTCTGAGCCAAAGCCTTGATCTTCATCCAAGAACCCAAGACTGAAAACAAAAAGGCAAAGGTGTGTCTGTGGCTAGTACAGGAAAAGGCCCTTTCAGTAGTGACATAAAAAGATGATGACTTCATCTTTTATTTAAAACAGAAATATTTGTTTCAACTATGTCTGGTCAGTAATCTTTCTTTAGGTTTATGGTATGGACTAGCTCATTCCAAATTTCTTGACTGAATCTCCACACATATTGGAAATGCACCTCTCACACTGTGCTATCCTCATCGTGAGGCACAGCTGTAAAAAATATGACTTCCTTCCTGAAGGCAATATCCTGTTTATGTCTGAATGCAGGTCAGGAGAGGGGTATAGTCACCCCTACCTCATCTACTGTCCTCATTCCCTGAAGTCCCAAAGGTGCAGGATGTTGAATAGCCCTCTGTCATTTATTTTGATGACACCTTGATATGCATTCCCTCTTCTTGGTGTATGTCATATTTAACATGCTTTGAGAAAGTGAAAAGAAGTTACTTTAAGAATTTGCTGCTCTTTATTTTTGGTTTCTTCTCTTAATATATAGATCTCCCTCTTTGAGAAAGCCAGGATTTAAAACTCCTAAAGAGCATATTTTAATGCCTTAAAAAGGTGGCTGCCACATTGCCACCAAAAAGTGTCAGCCATGTGACTTTACTTCCTTTTTCTGCATTATGCAAGATTTAGGAGACCCCACCACTCACCCCCAAAAATGTCACAATTGCACTGGCATGGGTCTTTTTGATTCACAGTGTTTGTTTAATTTTCTGCTGATATGCCAAAAAGTATGTGTGGGTTCTCAATGAGTATTCCAACTTCCTTTTTAGGTTCACACTTCTTTAGATAAATTGATCAATTTGAAGTGATTTCTAAGCTCAATGGCTGTTTGTCTCACTATGTTGTCCTAAGACTAGTGATGGTAAATGGTCTTGTACTTGTATAGCGCTTTTCTACACATCAGTGTACTCAAAGACACTAGTCGACACATTCACCCATTCGCTCACACACATTCACACACCGGTGACGCAGCACCGGGAGTTCAGTGTCTTGCTCAAGGACACTTCGGCATGTGGTCGCCAGAGCCGGGACTTGAACCACCAACTAGCTGGGTTGCAAAAGGAAATGACCGCTCTACTACATGCGCCACAGCCGCCCCGTGATGTGATGATGTACTTATTGCTTCCTAAAAGCTGGGATGTGTTTCAGTTACCCAACAACCCTGAATTAGAACAAACTGTAATAAAACATGTAAAAGTACCAAAATCAGCACAACTTTATGCATTTCATTTAATTTTTTTTAGGACATTTTCAGCAAATCAGGTATTTTATTAATTTTGTTATTTTAATATTAATTGAAATAATATTGAAGGTGGGAGGGCAGTTGTCTTTCAGCTGGAGGGTTGGAGGGTTCAATTCCAGGTTTCCTCTGACTACATGCTGAAGTGTCCTTGGGCAAGACACTGAGCCCCACCTAGACCCCCAATGTGTCCTTGAGTGTGAGTGTGTGTAAATGGGTGGATGTGACTAAATAGTGTAAAGCGCTTTGAGTGGTCAATAAGACTGGAAAAGCGCTTTATAAGTATAAGTCCATTTACCATAATACATACTTTAGTGGTTAATATTCATTATGAAAAATTGCACAATACTGGCCAATACTAGTCTATCATGAAGGGTTTAAGTTTCTTCTGTTTACTGCAAAATTTTGTGCAGATGTGGTCAAGCCCAAATTGATCTTAATGATGTACTTTGGTATACAGAATCGGGCGTCATACATTCTCATTCTTGCCTTACATCACTCACTCTCACATTTGACTCTTGACTACACTGTTAGGCACAGTCCAGAGACAGCACTGCACAATCACATCACCCACTTACCATCATTTTTGCATTAATTGTGTTTTATACAAAAAATATTTTACAATTTAAAATGGTAATTTTTTTTACATTTGAGTAAATACTTTTTTTTTTTTGAGCAGCAATAACATTGCACATGTTTTTCTCTCCCTCCTATTTTATAGCTTTTAGGAAGATGATGATTATCGATAGCAAATGCACTGTCCTGATGCTTTTCCCTGACTTCGCAAAGCTTATGTAGCTGCAAGTGATTCTAAAGGTTTAAAGATTGTATTTTTGGCCACTTACCAAACAAAAATGAGGGGAAGCCCGGCCATTATACCAAGACTTACGATTTTGGAAACAATGAAGAAATGTTCATTTATTTATTCCCTTGTAACATAAATTATAAAGATACTGAAACACAAAGTTACACATGCCTATTTTATTATAGTATTGTCATTTTAAGTTAATACGTTTAGTCAAAAGTACACAGCAGACTAAGGCATAACATTTAGGTTATTGTTGTTTTAAATTGTACAAGTTATGAATTTTTGTGTTCATGCCCTTAGTTTGAAGGAGGTGTTTATTTTGAAGACAACTTATTCAGTTCCTCTTCCCGTACTTCGTATTTTACCTTCAATTTGATTACAACGGTACAGTAGTAACTGATGATGTAAGTTTGTTTTATACTAAAGCAAAGTGATTTTATAAAAACAAGTTTTGCTAATGTTTAGCTAATTTGTGCAAATGTATCTTCTTTAAAATGCCCGTTCATCTTATTCACATGATCAGAAATTTTATTATTCCTCAATAATTGTTTTGCCGTAGTTTGAAGTGCTTTAAGATTGCAACTTTAAATAAAAGAGGGGATTCCCAGTACTGTAAGTGAAAGAGCATACAGTGATATTCAGACCTTGGCTGTGATCTCGTGAAGGTGATTAAATCTGCCATATCTACCAGGTTATAGCATAGTTATACCCAACTGAGCTTCAGCTCCTAAAAAAACTCCTCACTGTTAATCTTCAATCTCAAAGAGTCTGGGAAATAAAGTCCTTACATTATTATTCATTGAGGAATTTTAATAGGAAAATATATTCATTGCTAAGAATTTAAACTGTTTTAAAATGACAGAATAAAATACTAGTGTTCCACAAAGTATTAGTATTTTAGATTTTTTTTTTAAGGCTAAAAATAAATAAATCATTTTCACATTCTCTTTAAATTTAAATTATTTAATTTGTATTGGAGCAAATATAAAAATCCTAAAGTAGAATATGAAAGCACCATAACTGTAGCCCAGAATTACAGTAAATCCTACAGACACTTGACTGCATCTAGCAAGTATGGTAAGAAAAGAAAGTTTCCACTGGCCCCTGACTGAAGAATTCACAGAACATATTATGTTTACTTTACTTTACAATTTCATCACTTAAAGTCTTTCTTAACCTAATTGCCAAAAAGTTTATGATTGGATCATTTGGGAAAGATTTGTCAAAGGTCTTGATTTTAAACATATATATATATATATATATATATATATTTAATATATATATATATATATATATATATAGTTAATTTTTTACTCTAGTTTCTGATGCTTATTGATTGTGTGGTGATATTCAGTTTGTCACGTTACAGTCGCCACATATCTCGTTTTCATGGCCCTATAGAGCAGTTCTTTTCATAATATAGAAGGAAAGGTCAAGATTCCACATGCAGTCATTCACTAGAGTTCACCTTCGCCACTTGGCTGAGATCTGGCAAGATTAATTCTTTGTGTCTTGCCATCTTTCTTACAATAGAACCCAACAGCCACAGGAAAAAAGTGTGTGTGTGTTTAAAAGCCATTGGTTGCAACCATTTTAACAGGGCAACTCTGTTTGAATTAGATGTTCTAACCCCCCGCTTGCTAAATGGATTTCTAAAGTGGCTGTAGTTGGAGGCTTTCAATCGGATGCAACCTTGAGTCCTTTTTTATGTGTGCTCGGTAGGATTTAAGTGCCAGTATAACATGAGCACGACTGAATGCATGCTCCTCATTTTTTGAAAATTGAAAAATTTCCAAAGGCTGTCCCCTTTGTGCAGGCAATTAATGGAATGCTGGCAGCGAGGTTCAGGTGCTTAAAAGTTGTTTTTTTTCTCTCTCTCTTTCTCTCTCTCGATCTCTTTTTAATGACTAATAAAGGATAATCATTGTGAAAAAAACACAGTAATGCTGTAGGGTTCCTCTTTATGCACTATGATGTATAATGCATGCTTTGAAATAAAACGGCAGCGGCCTTCGAACCATTCCATCTCCAAACCTTAGTGTATTTGTTTTGCATGCTACAGTGAGGCTTTTGCATAATAATTGTGAGTGTTCCTATTCACAATGCTTGCTTATTAATTTGATCTTTACATTTTTAAAGTTTGTCCATCAGGCTGCCAACCATCAGTTTCCCCAGTTGCTGTTTGGTGTAAGTGATTAGAGCATTGGCTAATTGCCTCTCTAAAGAGTTGTGCTGTTTCTTTTTTAGACTTTGTGTTCTTCACCTGTGAGCCTCAATCAAATTTAACTTTGAAATAGATAATTAACTAACCATTTTATACATCACTGAATATCTTAATATATGATGCCAGTAAAATATTATTTTTTGTTTCTTATGTAGAACAAGGACTTACATTTTCTGCCGACATTAGAAAGTATTGTTGAAGTTGTTTTTTATGATAACATCAGTAAGAGAAATATTAGAACTATCAGCTGTTTCTCACTGTGACAACTGGGGTTGTGGCCTGTTGCATATAAAAAAACAAGTTTTTTTTTCCTATGGTAGTCAAACATGTTGTATTTTATTTGAAACAGCTTCTAATGGCCCTAAATATGTCCCAGATTTAAATGAGCATGTGTCTGCATTTAATGTCAAAGCTACTCACGTATTGAGCATGACGACTAGTTTACTGACATTTAAATGTAAAGACTATGGAAGCTGCTGATTTAAAACTACTGCTGAAGTTAATGGTAGTCATTTGTAAAATGGGTACAAATGAAGAAAACTAAACTAATAATGATACCGGGCTATGAAAAGTTTAAATTTTATGTGGCGATCTATCCTTTAACCAGAATGTGGCCTGTTGAGCCTTGGGCTCAGCCTTAAACCTCACTGAAAATTACTTATTCCAGCATTCACTTACACATTTTCTTACACTCCAGGAGCATTTCCAAAAGATTGCTTTTTTCCATTTCTCTTTTTTTTTGCCCTTGGTCTCTTTGCCTTTGACTGTGCTTGACAATGCAGGGAAACATACAAGCACATCTCGGTAAACACGAGTGATGTGGTTCCAGAGTTTAAAAGCTTCACATAACACTGATAGACACAACTTGGGGCTGTTTGTGTGACGGAAAAGAAAACTTGTTTAGAAACTGACAACCTTATGTTTGAGAGAGCAAAAATAATATAAAAAAGTGTGTGTGTTTATGTTGCTTTTGGCAAGTTGTTCATTTGTGTGTGTGTTTTTTTTTCTTTTTTTTGCTGTCTGTGTGGTTATCTTTTGAGTTAGCTGGTTTGGAGCTGATGTCCACCTTCGGGGATGCGCAGAGCATGCATTTCTGAGTATTTTCACCTGAGGCTGCACTTGTTAGAGTCTGTGGATAAATGTATATACATTATTTATACAAATTCAGAGCGAGTGAAAGCAGGTTTAACACATTTACAGACAGGAGGCCAGGCACTGCAAGCCAAGCTTCAAGTGAGGATTGCAACGCTGTGCACCGGGAATCGAGCTGGCTGCTTGCCCGTCTGTGACCAGCATCCATAATGCTGCACGTGAACACCACCAACATTCTTTTCCGCCTCAATAATTAAATGATCCCTCATTCAAAATATGTATTTATTATATTGAAAGTATGATATTTTGTTACATTAATCTGAATAATAAAATATGATAGCTCGGATAAAATTTTTCTGTAAAACAATGTTAATATTTAACAAATACTTGGTTAGTTTAGGGGCCATGCATGTCATTTAAAGAAGACAATAGAAGAAAAAACTATCTAAAGGAAAAGTGAAGGAAAAGTTGGTCATAAGCTGAGCAAAAAAATATATAGTGTTGCATTATTTAATGTGTGACCAGTTAATTTATTACCATATTATGTCCAGAATACATGCAAGAAATGGGGGTAAAAAAGGATCACCAACCAAGGTTTTGTAATTGCTTAAAGCTGTATTTGTTAGAAAAGTGAAGGCCTTTGAATACTTTTTAGCCTCATGTCACATCAATTTGTAATTTAAAAAGTATGATTGGATTAATGATACAGATTTAATTGGTATTTGCTTTACATTTGCACTGTTGGTGGTTATGGGATAGGTAGAGTTGAAATGGAGCAGAAAAGGTTGTGCAGACTGAAATGGCTTTTTTATATATAGTCAATATTTGGCCAAATCCTTTTTGATTTACTAACTAAACAATTGTTTAAAGTTGATTTCTTTTAAACGGCAAACTGTAATAAAAGGGTTGGAAGTCAATTCAATAAATCAGTTATTACTCTAAGTAAATTAATATAAGTTAAATAAATTCAGCAGTTTAATAAATATACTGAAACAAAAAAAGGGGGTAATTTTTAATACAACGTGTCACTACTTTTAAAGATCAGAAAAGATAAGAACGATATAACCCTGCTGGAACCGAAAGCAGAACATCATCAGACTCCAGCGACATTCTTTGTTTAATTCATTCTAATATATTGAATATCTTCTTGCATTGTTTCATTATGTCAGTGTTTCATGTATTATTATAAATTAATATGACTTCTCTAAAATGGCACAGTACTTACTCAACATTTTCCTCCATCCAGAACTCTCCTCCTACAGAAGTGGATGCCCTGCCACCAGGTTGTAACGTTCCCGTGGAGCTGGAGTTTGCAGCTTCCTGCTTTCATCGTGGTCCTTAATCTCCAAGAAGTTACGGTCTTATCTATGTAGACTGACCGAGTTGGTGTAATATTGATTGTTTGTTTTATTGTGCTTCTTTTTGTCAAACTTGGCATGCTTTTTTAATCATTTCCTCTTTTAATTATTGCTACTCTGTTACATTACTTTATTTCTTTTATTATACTTTAGGTGAGTAAGTCTTCAACATTTATTTGTAAGGATAAACCATCAAATAAGTCACTAGCCAGATGTTGAATTTTAAAATTGAATATGTTGGTTTTGTTTATTGATTTATATGTTTTTGTTTTATTTTATTAATTGCTGTACAGGTAATTTGTCACACAGTGGAATAAGATTAATGAGAAATATTTGTGATCTGTTAGGTAAAATTCACTCCGTGTAACTGTGATGTTTCCAATTTAATTCAAAAGCAAACACTGCTCAAATGTGATTGTTCAGAAATATTTATGTAGTTTCAGCTGTTAGATATTTGCCAAAGTGCAACAAAAAGTAAAACATGATGACTGCACATTAGTTAGATGAAATGGAATTGGGTTAGTTTGAGGAGGAAGTAAGAATCTGGTGTTATAAGCACAATAATTATTTATTGATATATGAAGAACATTTTTGTCAGACTCGGAGAGGTTCTGCCAAGGACCATGTAGTGATAATAGTACTGACAATGTCAGAGATCGGGACAAGTTGTCGACAAACTGGGAAAAAAATGAAAGTTTTATATTTTCTTTCCATGTGTTGACAGTAAGTCCTCAACAAAGCAGAGTGTATACAGGTCCGTTTGATAGTGTTCATGCAGCCTAAGTTAATTTGATGAGACGCAAACTTCAGACTGTAAAGCCACCAAACACAATTTCTCTAAGCATTTGTTTAATTATCTTAGGGATGGAGTTGTACTGCAACAGTGTTATAACCATGCAGTATAAAGCATGACCTATTAGTGACTTTATTCCCAAAAGATAGTCCAAGGCAGCTGCAAAACCTTAACACATATTTGTGTGGGCGATACACAAGATTGTCTGATCAGGAAACAAAGTAAATGGGGTGGGGGTGGGGGGGGAGGTGGCAGATGGTGAGGCACAGAATCCAAAACAGCTTGCTGACATGGCATTTAGGGGAATTTTCTGTACACTAAACATGCCGCTAAAAAGCATCGTCATCATACCACGACTTTCCATGACAAAATATTAACAAACACCACGGATTGTTAGAAGAGGAAGGATGGGGGTGGGGGGGGCAGGTATTTTGTTTAAAAGAGTAACACTTACTGTACACATGGAGAACCTTGGCATGAGGATAATGCATGCTGTGATTTGTCTAGAAAAGAAGCCAGCTTTGTTAATTTTGAACTTGCACTAGATGCAACAGAAAGATTCAGTCTTTGGTATGAGAGCAAAAAAAAAAAAAAGTAGGTTGAACTCTAAAATCTAAAACATTTTTACACCTACCCACTTAAATACAGTATTCTTTTGCAATGCACAGAACTGCATGGACATTACATAGACTAAAAAAGACTAATTTTTTTCTGCATTCATGGAAGCAAAACAAAGAACATGCTACAGTAAACAAATTTATTCAGGCGTGGACACATCACGTTATGTAACACAAAGATGGAGACCCAGCGACGCAATAAATTATCTTCATTATTAAGTGTAACCTGTGACATACTGTACATCAAATAGAGCAAAGAATTGTGAATAAAAAAACACGCAAAAAAGGCTTTACAAATAAAATGCCGAGTTAACAGTATCCATACACAGCAATGCTCAAAACATGTTTGAATGCCAGCAGACACCAAAAATGAATATTTTAAGTGTGATTCCTCTTTGATTTTAGTGTCTCACGACATAATTTAAGTACTGCTCATGAAACAAATCAAATAATTAAACACTGTACATACAACAAGAAAGCAAACCAGAGGGCCATTTTTCTTAGTTTCTCTGATTTTTTTTCTCTTTTTTTTTTAAATCATTGCTTTGCAAATTTGCTTCATCACAGTTCTCTCCCATATGACCACATGAATGTAAACACCTGGTGAATTAGTAAAAAAAACATTAATACTTATATATAAGTATTAATGTTTTTATAGGACATATGTTCATTCACTTCTGCACAGTTAGCTAGCATGGTAATGAAATAAGGCAAGACTCACATAACTGTGATATTACATTTTTTTCCTCTTATAACACTGATTAGTAAGGTTTATGTAGTAAAAATGTCTTCCTCTGTTCTGCAGCAAGCTTTGGTCTTTCTGCTTTCCAAATCACACGTTTTGTTCCAGTTTTGATGCCAACAAGGAAGGTTTTTTTTGTTTGCTGTTTTTTTTTGTTGTTTTTGTTTTTTCTTTGTTTTTAGGAAAACAGTGCAATGAATACAGTTATCTAAGCTGGCATAATTAACTGAATGTATCTTATCACTGGTCTTTCTGAGGTACATAGTTAAAAATTATTTGGGAGGTGGAAAAAAAGAAGGAATAACAAGGAGAGGTTAAGGAGCAAATGACTCATTACAAGGAAAAACACAGCATCTTATTAGCCTATTCTGCATTTTGTTCATTAAAAAGTTTCCTTTTTTAGACCTTTTATCTTTTGCCATTAATTCCTTCATTCACTGCATAATGTGGGAGTTTGGAAAACAGACATTGTGGTAGGTAAGAGTCTCTTGGTTGGCTGCATGTCCGTTTGACTTTACAGTACCGAAAACAGCTGAAAGCCAGTTTCAGGGAAAGAACTCAGGAGGATCATCAACCTGTTGTTGCAAAGCTGTCTGAAAGATGGGCAGTGTAATCCAGCTCCCTTTCTTACAGAATCCTTTTGTTTTCACCACTGTTAAAATACTTAGGAACTGTTAATTGTTTTAGATTGCAGCCTGGCAGTCTGATAGTCTTGCTTGTACAGATAGCATTTAGTGTCAAATGTAGAGTTTAATGTATTCATTTTTTCCCTCAGCATTACCTTTGTCTGTGACTGAGGAGAGATTACTCTTCTTAGGGATTTTTAAAAAAAATCTTTTTACAATAAAGGGATCCATATGCTGTTTATATGTGCACATTATACGTTTCCAAATATGCACTAAAACTTGTTTCTGCAACACCAAAGTGAGCTCGGTCTCAACAAGTGTTTCCGACGCTTGCTGCTCCAAATCCTCCTCTTCACTGCACAGTCAACTCAGAGCTGGAGGTTCATTTGTGGGAACAGCATAATGTTGAGTTCTTGTGCAGCAGAAAAACTCAGGATGTCTTAGCAGCTGCCGTAAGCGTTGGGACATTCCCCTTCTAAGCTCTTTTGGCGTGCAGCATTTCAATAAGCAGGTTGTTGCAGGGCACATCACCATTCAGGTGTTTGTAGTAAAGGTATTCTTCAGCCTGCAGGCTAATAGCTCGAATCTCAGGCAGCCGGAGGAGCAGCTGGCCAAACTTGTCTGTTTGCTGTGGGTAGTTGCACATAACGTAGTCCAGCAGAGCTGCATTGACCTGCTCCTGGACACTCTCCACCAGGTGGAAGTTCTCTAGGTTCTTCACATCTAAAGGAGAAAAAAAGAAAGTTAAAAAAAGACATTTAGAAATAAATTTTCAGTTTTAACTGATCTGAACTTAGGATGCACATTTTCTCTGCTTTTTATCTGCGACTTGTAAAAAAATCAGGAAGGTAGAAGCATCTGATTTGAGCTTTCTGTCTTACAATTTGAACAAAGCAGGTTTATGCTACAGAACTTTTCTGATTCAGAAAACAAAACTAAAACTATTCAGCTTAAAGGGGATATATGCAAAATCCACCTTTTTAGCCCATAAATACATGTTTTTTGTGCACTTCTAAGTGTTTAGGAATGCAGAAAATCTAAATTTATTCCTCCTGATGCTGCACATTTATCTTTATATTCTTTTAGATATTATTTTTCAGTTTGTTTATTTTTTTTTCTATTACACTTCTTATTATGTTGTTGTATTTGCTATGGGTCTTTCAATTAAGGTTGTTTTGGCTTCCGAGTAACCAGTTTTGTGAATATGATATATTTACATTTATAGTAAACTTACCAATAAAATGTTTCTCTGCAGGAAAATTAGCATATCACTGCTATCAAGCTATAAACATGGTGGAACAGGGTAGAGTTAAACTTTCTGTGACTTAGAGGGAGGCTGGCCTTAACAGGTCTTATTCACATTTAAAGATACTGCATGAAAATAAGTCGCTCTAAGAGGCAAAGAAACACCTCAGAACAGGAGTTATAAGGTGTGGAGTGAGAATTACCAGGAATTCAGACCAAAGCATTGCAGTTTTATACAGACAATAAATTAATGATCTACATGTTAGAAGGAAAAATTTAAAAGCATGACATATTCCCTTAAAATAACCCATAGGGTTTTAAGAGTTTGTTTCACAGACACATAAATGTTAGAATAATTAGTGTTGCCATTTATCAAGGGACAGCATTACAAGTTCACTCCCTTGGTTTTGGCCCATTTCCACTTGGCTCAAAAAAGTACATGATGAAATATTCTTCCCTCCTCTGCTTTTCCTCTTGAGACAGAGGCATTGAGGGAATCAGGTAAAAACACAAAGGATCTTCTCCTGAGACGCACATAAATTCCCCAGGTGTTGATAAAACATGTAGAGCAATCAAAGTCATATTATTGCCACATTTGCACCTTCAATGTTCAAAACATTTTTTTCTTTTAATATCATCAAAACAGAGTTTGCTGTTGGATCAGATTAATGATTTTTAAGCACCACTATTGATAAAAAACAATCTTAACTTCAAACCTGGACTGCTATTCATGAGCAGGAATTTATTTTTGGTGGAAAGTCTCCTTCTACTACTAATTCCTTGTACAAAATACATTGTGCATCTTTCCAACACCCCACCTTTCTGTTCAGATATAAGCACTTTTCCTTGACAATAATAAGCTCGCTGGGGATTGAAGGAGATTATTGCAAGACAAGTAAAAAAAAAAAATTGCTAAATGGATAATAGTGAACCAGTGTGCTTTGTGTACTTGTCATGATTATGAAGCGCAGGGCTGCAGAATATTTAATCGGGTATCAGCTCTATGCGTGCGTGTGTGATCTTTTATTAATCTGTTTGACCCCAGGTCAAGTGTGCTCACAGTGGGCTACTCTAGCAAAGTCCCTGTGTATATTTGGCACCTTTGCATCAACACACACACACTACAATATACCCTTCCTTCAGACTAAATTTCTGTCTTCCACATACATAACCACTAATCTATGGACATAGACATAATTTTTCATTTTTGCTCACACAACTACCTCCACCCCCCACCCGTCTCACCCATCCTACACACACACACTTCTATACTCAAACGCATACACCCCATCCACCCACCAAGAGCATTAGGAGAAAGGTGGTGCGGGGGGGATAAATCAGCAGCTAATGAGGTCTGGAGAATGAGAAGCAGGTCCTTCAAGGCACTTCCATCTATGATGCGTTCTACCATGCTATTACTTTCTGTGTGTGCGTATGTCTGCTTTTTGTTGCCTTTATATGTGTGAGTTGGCCTGTAACATGTGCATGCTTACCCTGACCTCTGGGTGACATGTCAGGGGGCTAAATAAGGCCAAGCAGAGGGCAGAAATAGGGGGATGGGTGTGGCTTGTGACAAAAGAGCTTGCAAACAAACATGACATGTGCTTTTTCCTGCTGCCAGTCAGCTGTCTAACTCCCGCTCACTCTTCAAACTAGCTCTCAGGCCATCAATACTTCACAGAAGCAATAATATAACCTTACATAAGCCAACCCGGCTGGCACAGTGTGCTTTAAGCATTAACACATAGACATCCTACGCAGGTCAACAAGAAGAGGGGCAGAGCTTGTTTTCATCTGTTCTTGGTGCAGACATGGAGAAAAAGGCTTCTATGCTGTTCAAACTCTTGGAAAAATGTGGAAGTTTGGTTTAATATGTTTTCAAAGTTTCCACCTTACTATCAGAAAAATACTAATAAGACAATTGATAAATTATTCATAGAAACAATCTAAATTCTAAATGAGCCTCTGATATTGTCAAACCAAAACTACATCATAAAGGTTGGCATTGAATTTCAGTACGAGCCTGTTAGTTCAGGTAGATCAGATGGAAATGTAAAATAGACTAATACGGTAAATATACTGTAGTTCTTCTTATAAACCAAAGAAATATTTTGTGATGTTTGCTGTTTATTTTTTAGATAAAATCAGGCACTGATCTTCTAGATGCTAAAACAGAACAGGTTGAAATATTCTTGATCTAAAAATAAACTATATGTAATAACGCTATATCAGAGTCTAAAGCTATTTAGTTTTATACAAGTAGAGAAAGAGAAGTTTTTTTTTTTCAATTTGGCTTGTTAAAACTGCTCAACCACTCAGTGCAGGATGGAGAGTTAAGGAAAGAAAATACTTGACACACACAAAAAAATAGACTAGAAATAAAATCTGTACTTTTCAGGAAAACTCTTTTCTGCAGTAACACTAATGCTGGGTAATAATAAATTCAGGGATTTTCCTGATACTCCATTGGGTCTGAGTTGATTAAATCTGCACAAATAAGATCACAGCCAAAACGTGTGTGGTGTTGTCATGGTTTCCAAATTCATTTGTTTATATGTCAGCATTATATACATGTGGCAAGGAGTCTGGATGACGGGGGAGAATCTTATATTTCTTTCAAGCTAATTAGAGAAACATGAGGCAACAAGACAGCATTTTAATTGCTAATTACAAGTAGAAACTCTTGAAAAAATAATGAACATGGGCTGACAATAGCTTGATATCATGTCCTAATTGCACAAACCATTGTGGCAAAAGATGTTTAAGAGAAATGTATTATAATTTAGCTACAAATTAAATCAGTTAAATTTATCTACTGATCAAATAAAGGTAGGGAAGATTATGAAGAGGGAGAAAAAAAACCCTCCATGAAACCCTCACAAAAAAACACCAAAAAAAACAAAACAAAAATCAAACAGAAACCAAAAAATAATCTGATGGATGTTTCCCAGACAGCATCAGGATAGAGTATTAAATGCACTAAGCACTCTCTTCTCTGCCTTCATTGCTCCCCCCATACTCCCGCCTCTTCTCCATCTTATCCTTCAGTCACTGTGGGACTAATTATCAACTTTTTTTCACATAAAACAGCCACAGTTCGTTGCAGCGCCGCGTCCGAATACTCAAATGGAAACCCCGAGGTCCCTCAGAATACATTGTTTCATTTGACGGCCGATCAGGCTGAAGCCAGCGACCTAATGCAAAACACTCACTCTCCCTTTCACAGAACCCCTGAAATCTCTACTGTGCTTTTTAATTAGACTGGATCTGCTATGCGTGTGTGTGTGTGTATGTGTGTGTGTGTGTGTCCCTGCATTTGCTTTTACAGACTCCCATGATCCTTACAATCAACCTGCTCCGGGGACAAACTCGCACACGCAGTATATAGACACACACACTGCACATTCACCCAAGCAAATGTTCACCTGATTATTTCACTCTGATCTTCAAGACACCACACGTAGTGAACAGCGTGGTGTGAAAACAAACAAACAAACAAACAAAAAATAACTATGCAGATGTCAATGAACACCACCCTGTGCAAAACCAAATATCTTAGCTGTGGGTAAACTGGTTATCATGGAAACAACATTCAATAAATTATTGAAAAATGTCAAAGTCTGACAAATGAGTTTCAGTAGTATAAGCTTGTCTAAAAAGTTTAATTTTACTTGAATAACCTAAATGGATGCATAAAAATATGAAGCTGTGATGCCAGAAAAAAGGAAAACATACAATAATGAGAAGAGTACCCTCTACATGTAGATTTTCTAATATATTCCCTATCAAACTCCTCTATTACAGCTTTACCCATCTCTGCAAAGACACTGCAATATAATTAACATCCCATACATGCCTTAATACCCCATATGGTTCCTCACATTATGCATCATTATTTCTGCCCTAATCAATACCTACTTCAGTCACATCAAATCCTTACACACTCAGCCTTTGAAACTTCACGTGTTTTTCTGCTGGGTCCAGAAACAACACATAAAAGTCTGGAATCATAAACAGTTATTGAGTGAGCTGCTTTCAGTAAAGTTAGTCAGTTAAACGTGAGTGGAAGACAAACAGGTTACTTCCTGCTTAGGCAGGTATTAGAGGCTTGGCTCTTCCAATAGGAGAGTTTCACAGGCATATATATATGAGCCTATCAAAGCTAAGGTACCTTTTACTACAGCAACGAAGTGTCAAAGAGCAAAGAATTGAACCTGTATCCCGGGTATGTCTTCTTTATTACATCCTACAGGATTGTTATCAAGGCAACACTGTCCAGAGCTACTTTATTCCATATTAAGCTCAGGTTGGTTCCAAACAGCGATGGGGGTGTTGACAGAAAAAAACCTGATGACTTTTGACACGGCTACATGTTCATTGGAAGAAGGGATATGTGTTAAGGAAAAAAGGCATGGGACAGCAGTCAAACCAAATAGGGGTCACAGGTTCAAGGAGCAATGCTGCATCTTTAACTGTACCTCTTAAGCAGGCTTTATCTGAGTTTCGCTCCACTGCTCTGATAGGTAAACTAGGCTTAGTATTGGAAAAGTACAATGTTTTTTAACCTCTGTAAACTCATAAAGTCACAAAGCAGCAATCACCCTTTCATACTCACATTCACTTCAGTTCCTGAATACTCCGCTGGCATTTTACGCATAGGCAGGCAAAGAATACATGGAATGCCATGACCAAGAAGCCGGCATAGTATACAGAAACATCTGTGAAAATTGTTTGACTGAAAAACTCGAGGTCGGATTGAGAAACACCTCTCAAGATGTTGGAGTATGAGAGGCTAAGACCTTGTGGGACTTCCAGATACAGACCCACAAAATGGTGGTAGCCAGCCAACCAGATATAAGTAGCAGTGATCCATGAAGCCATCCACTAGACATCTCCATCCAAAAGAGCAGAGTCTTCTGAATACTGCTAAGAGACTGCATAGGACCCTCAAGCTGGTAGGACTCCAGTGAAAGACCTGAGCTTGAGGTTAACAACATATTAGAGGTGAGACTCGATTAACCCTTTGAACCCTAAGCCTATTTAACTATAAATGAAATTAAATTTCTGTTAAGGAAATAACTATCTCTTTAGCCACAAGGTGTATTTGAATACATATGAAGTTATATTTTTAACCCCTGTAAGATTTTACAAAATGTGTGACATACAGTATATGTTACCAGTGAAAAAGACTCAAATGTGTGGATCAATATATCCTAATTATTTTTTTAAATATTTGCCCCTGAAAGCTTTTTATTATTATAAAAATATTTTTGATTTGACCAAATCAAATTGTAATATTGTGAGCTCAAACTCCTGTAATAGATAGAAATATAAAATATTATTAGTAAAAAAAAAAAAAATCCTGAGTTAAACTGTTGTTAAACATCCTTTAATTAACAGCTCCAACTATTATTTAGGTAAGTATGCAAAATCTTTACAGTACTTTTATGGTTTTATATTCTTTCTTTTATACTCTTCATTAATAGTGATTAATATCTAGTAATAGTAAACCAGGGTTTACTTATCTACTTACCTACCTACCTGCCTACCTACCTACTTACCTACCTATCTACTGGCCTACCTACTTAATTACCTACCTACCTACTTACCTACCTACCTATTGGCCTACCTCCTTAATTACCTACCTGCCTACTTACCTACCTACCTACCTACTTACCTACCTACCTATTGGCCTACCTACTTAATTACCTACCTACCTACTTACCTACCTATCT
>JBAMIG010000015.1:9534674-9545028 GCA_037177335.1 Kiunga ballochi
TACCTACTTACCTACCTACCTATTGGCCTACCTACTTAATTACCTACCTACCTACTTACCTACCTATCTACTGGCCTACCTACTTAATTACCTACCTGCCTACCTACCTACCTACCTACCTATCTAGCTACCTACCTACCTACCTACCTACCAACCAACCAACCAACCAATACAGTATATTTATTTTGAACTTTTATAGATATAGATGGGTTACAGTATATTTCTTTTATATTTTAATGTATATTCTACAAGAATCTCTGCTTCCACGTTACAGTATTGTAGTCCTTACCTATATAGCAGCAAAACAACCTCCTCTGGCTCCATGGAGCTCTCATCTTCCCTGTAAATCCCATTTGGGGAATTCCTTTTCTCTAATTTGATGTCTCCACAGTAGAGGCAAGTCAGACAAAAAGATTGTAAACTGAAGTTATGTGCTCCTTAACATTTAATGGGGCATCTCTGAGATTTGGTACACCACAGGCTAACCGGATAAGAAGTAGTACAACTATCCCATTAAAGGGTACAAAAGAGGGATTGTGACATCCAAAAGAATGTTTATTTTCAATAAAATAATACAAAAATGCACACATGCTGGCACCATGTAGACACTAATACTCTGATTTCCTGCAAGTAATTTTGCACATTTCTTTTGCCATCCAACTGAGAGTGTCAACTCTGTCATTTTAATAAAACAGACTTTTTAAATTAAGCTATATTGAACACCAACTGACGAGCACAGGTTAAATAATTTTGGATTACATGTAAACCATGACATTTTTTTTAAATTTAGCCTTAAAAACACTCTTCTACACTAAGAATATGTGGCACAGAATTTGTCCAACATTCTTATATTTCATTTGTAGCTTTTGTGTGTTAGTATAGACAGTGAGAATATTGCTGAACAAAAAATGTTCACAGCATCTGAAAACAGATAAAACATGGTATGGTCTTTTAAACATAATTTGTGGTGGTTGGTCATCATATGACAATATTCTTGCCAGATTTTCCATTTGAATGGTTTACAAACATTGAAAGACAAACTCTTTGTTGCTGGTCATGCAAAGATGAAAAGGTTGGAGATTTAGGATGCTGCTTGACTATCCAACTAGTCCATTGACTGGGGCATACTGCTGCCCTTAGGCTATGGATAAGTTAGGGTTATGTTAAGGTTAGGAATAGAACACATCATCTACAGTCTAAAACATGATATCTGATATGATCACCTGTCAGTTTATTTACTCATAAAGAAGTCTCGATCAGCAGGTTTATTTCACCATGTTTTCTTGATTCTACAAAACCTTTTGAATCATTTAACAAAAGCCTCATTAGTGCTCTGAGTAGTTTTCCTTTATCTTAAACAGCAAGATTTATTTCACTAGCTTACAGTTATATACTGTAGCTATATGCCCTAAAGCTAACATTCGGTCTAATGTCCAGAGGCTAAGTTTCCTCTGTGCAAGTGATGCATAATAAGAGTTTCCTAGCTTCTGAAAAAAAAAAGACTGTCAATGGGGACAGGCTGTTGTCAGCATGTCAGAATAAAGCATTAAGGCTCAATTTAACCAACAACCATCAAACCTTCTCTTTAGCCTCTCAAGGGTTTAAATGACATGCAGCTTTGACAGAGAATTATGCAGGTATGGTCCAGTTGGGGATATATTAAGTCGGATTTAAACCTCCACTGACAACATAGCTACTGTTGTTAAGCTAAACAGGTAGCGGCTGGTTGAGTTCTGTCGCCTAAGGATGGGTTAGCGGGCTCAGCGGAGCAGCAGTGGGAGGTCGAGGGACATTGAGAAGGAGCGAAATGTGCCTTAGGTCTGATAAAATAAACAAAGAAAATGTGCTTGGAGCAGGAAGGATTCAAGCTTCTCTCATTGCCCATGCTGGCCGGGCAGTGTTGGATATTTGTCCTGAAGTGAAAGGGAAAGCAAACTTACACCCCAAATTATTTGGTCCTATGAGTTTAGCTAGGTGTTAGGCTCAACCAGGGAAATTAACATCAATAGGTATAAGTTAATACTTCTTGACACGAGATATGTATCAGTTGCTTCTTATTATTACTTTTCCTCCAAAGGTTTGAATTACATTTAATGATGATGCAGAAACTCTATTTATTTAAAGGTTATCATTTAGTGGAGTTGGTTATGATGAATCGGTCAGTTAAATAATGTACAAATAATTAAATGAATCCTTTCTTACATTTCTGACATGCTTCGGAGAAGCTAGGGTAAAAAAAAAACGTGAAGAAAATCCTATTGTCTCAGCATTATGAAAATTTATTTGCCAGAGGGATACTGAGAGACTTGAATCAGCAATGAACTCAGTGCTTACCCTCATGTAGTACCTCTTGTCCTCCCCACCTCTGTGTCTCATTGCCCCTTGCTTTAGCCTCCCTGGAGGAAGAACCAAAAGCCTTCCAAAGAGCAAGTCTTGATCTGGATAGTTCATCTACATGACTGTGCTCACCCACCTTCCTAAAGCTGGCTTCATTGAATCCCTCTGACCCAAATTCCCCCCACTCAAATCACTCTTGGTCATGTATGTAACTAATGACACTCACAATTGACTGACAGGTTAAAATCTAATGGAGAGCAATCATGATAAAAAAATAAAAATACAGTGGTATCTGTGGAAGGGATCTGTCAAGAACCGTAATGGAGAAAAAAAATTAAAATCAAAGGAATTTGAAATTTTTGCTTCTACTTGCAAGGTGACTCTTCAGGCTCTCCATGTACCTGTCAGTAACAGTTCAAGCAGGCACAGCTTCGAATGCGTGTGTGTGTGTCGTTGTGTCTCTGTCTGACTGCATCAACGCATGCAAAACTCGTTTACATTCAGCGCACTTTTGCAGCCGTTGGCTAATTACACACAGGGTTTGTTTGGTGGTGCTGGGAGGCTGTGTGGAATGGAGGGGCATGTCAACCTTTCTTGTTTATGATAAAGTGACAGAAAATCATTGGGGGGTCAAGTACCCCTCTCCCACCCTCTACTGCCCTGAAAACTCCTGCAGCAGCACAGAAGGTGCGTAGTGTGGGAAGCCTCCCCTTTAATGAGACCATTAAAGAGCCTCTGTCCCCGTCAATAGAATTCTCTCATTCTTTCTCTGACAAATTTGAATTAATAATTCAGTGCCAAGTGCCCGGGGATGTATATTTTCAGCATGAAGGACAGTTAATCCATAGCGTCAGTTTCTCCCCTCCCTGTCTTTCACTCCTTCTTTCACTCTCGTTTTACATCTTCCCACCTCTCTCCCTCCTCTTTGCTTCATTCTTATTTGATGATGGAAACCAGCAGGTAGATTGCTGACTAAAGTAAGACTACGTATTTACTAGACCCTCTCTCTCCCTCTTTGTCCTTTGGGGATCTTTCCCCTCCCTACAGCTTAAAGTCCTGAAAAAGTGCAAACTGGGGTTTAATTTATTCTTAAGTATTGAATGACAGTGGTGCACCTCTCCCCCTCCTGAATCTAATGAAAGATGATATGTTTGCACACAGCCTCTCCTGGAAGGACGTTATTGTGTGAACTGGATTTTTACTAAAAGAGATTTCAGTGCCAAACTTTGGGACACTTAAATGCAATTCAAAGAAATCTAAAAAAAATCGGCTATTTTTTGGGGATGAACTACACATGTGCTCAAATAACTTAAAAGGCTAATGTTAAGTTTGTTTACCTAAAATTACTCAAATATATTTACCGCACAAGGCCTGCATTGTGAGTATTATGTAACTTTAGAGTTTTACCAGATTTACTGGAAGAATTTGAAGAGGGGAGATAAGGCTGTTTCCCTTCCCGCATGTAAGTTGGCACAATGTCTATTTTAAATATATTCAAAGTGAACAGAAAGTAATTCAAACATAAAAAAAAACATTGTTCACTTCCCTGAGGATTAGTGGGCTTGCATCTTATCTCTCCCTCCATCTGACAACCAAAATATTGACTAGTGGAAATTAATGCTTGTGTAATTTATGATAACTAAGTTTGTTATGAGCAACTCAACACAGTCTTAAATGTTGTGATTCAAGAAGTATTTAAAAAGGAATCTCTGGCTAAAATATTATATTTGTATCTGCAGTTCTAAGACTCTATTAAAAGATTAGTGACTTTTCCCCCCTATATGTCACACAAACACCTTTCAACACTGTAAAATTTATAGACCTGCAGTGTAATGCCAGCAGTAGCTGTGGATATCAGTGCCAGGTGGCACCAAAGTACAACGTCATGCTTTAAAGTACCTTGCCCAGGCCAAGAGTTAACATGATGTCTAATGTCTAATATGTCCCAACAATATTGTCTTACATTGCACAATATTATTTTGTGACAATATTTTGTGTGACGAAGAATTTGTGTGTGCAGACTGAAAATGATAAACTACATTGCTCAGCTTTAAAAACAAACTCCTGTCAGATTTCCTTTATTCTAAAGAAATCCAACAAATAGTTTAGGTCTGCATTTACCAGACTAACACAGCTTTGCTGCTCAAAACATAATTCATGGCAAAAATAAAGAGACAAGAAGGGAGCTGTGGTGGTTCAGCAGTGAGGCAGTAGGGTCACAGGTGGTTGGGGAGAGAGACAGAAAGAAATGGTGGGTGAACAAGAGACAGCAACTGTTGGATCATCTGTGCTTTAAAACATTTAATCACTGTCTCTTGTTACACACTTGCACACACACACACACACCACAGCATGCACATACTCATCACTTTAAAGCTCTGCTGTTTTCTACTCTGCCAGAAGTATCTTGTAACCACATTGTCCAAAGGCACACATGCTAACACACACACAAACATATGCACACACACAGAAGCTCAAAGAGCAAAGGGTGTATAATCTTATAGCGGCCACCTGACCAGCAGATAGCTTACGGTAGTTTAGACACATGCCTCTGCACTATACATAATCACACAGGGACACAATGACTGACAATCCACATGCCAGGCAATGCTGTCATTCCACTGAGCTCCATTTGTAATATCAGACTGCTAGGTGAACATGAGTGATTATTTTTACTTCGAGTCCAGTCAGCATTTTTTCAAGCAGTGAGCCACACGTGTGTGATGTTACAGCCAACCAGAAGTTATTTAAAAAGTGGTCCTAGAAAAGTTAGTGAACAGTTTCAAACATCTCATCGTTTCATATCTTTTTTTGGGCTCAATCATTCTGAATCTGTCTTTTGCATTTTGTGTAATGCTCTTCCGCTGAGTAACACTTATTACAGACAATGAGCTCCCGTGGCCATTAATGTCTTGCCGTAAAAAGTTGCCTGAAAATGCCGTTGCAATAATAATATTGTAGTTTCTACTAAGATTGTGTGAAAGAATGAAGAGTTTTTACAACTTTAATAATGATTGACAAGGCTGATGTGTAAAGCCGGAAGTCGAGCTGCTTTTATTATGTGTATTAGTGAATATTTGTCCTGCAGTTAACTGAGATTGAGAGACTGCATCATCATCAGATGGCGTGGATCGTGTAGGATGTATTTTGACTTGATACAGTAGCAATATGCAACAGGGATATCGTAATCTTTAAAGTGGATGCTGTGGAGTAAAAGTAATTACCTCTTCTAAACAGATGATTAAACTGTTTTTAGGCACAGCGTGGGCTAGATGATCAGTTATAACACACCCACTTTTTTCAAGTTCATGGTTTTGTGCTTTACAGAAATCTAATCATGATTTGCTCTCTAAATCTATTTTCCATGACTAATGTGAGTTTATTCTCCACAAGGACCCTGATAATCCACACCTGTCCTCCCCTGCCCAAACAGACATCCCTCAGTCTTTAATTGGAGAGGAGCAGCAGGCCTGCAAGCACAGCTTTGGGACCAGAGCTGCGACCACTGAGAATGCATTAACATTAGCATTGCAGCAAACCAACCTGTACATAATGATAACCTCAAGCTCTGCCCACTGGGAGCATCCCCTGCTCATACACACACATGAACTTAGACACACATGCACAAATGCATGTCGGTACATGCTTCATCTTCCCCTATACATGTAGTCACGTAAACAAGCAAGTGTAATGCAGCCCCAGCAGTGGGCAGGCTGATGATCAGAGGAGGGGGGAAAAAAATCAGTTGCCGCCGTTCGGCTGAAAAGTGTGTGTAATGAACTTGAGTTCCATTGATCGGGACTGAAAGTACAGAACCGGGGGCTGTTTGTCCCAGAAGAGTTGCCTTACTCCTGCTCAGTAGCCCCTCATAAATGTTTGAGAGCCATGAGCCGCTCTGGATCCACCCTACCTGGCTTTAAATTCTATGTTACAAAACACACATCCAGGTTGATGTTTTTGATGGATTGATGGCCGGTTGTTGGTGGTGGTGGTTGAGAGGATCAATACTTATTTTAGCTTGATTACATTTATTAGTATGCTGCTATTGTCTCTTTTTTTGTTTTTTGTTTTTTTTTGTCTGAAAACTTGAGGTGGTGTTTGGACAAAAAAAATGTGCAGATGTTGCAATTTTGATAACAAATTCTCCCTAGTCTGTGCAGTTTCACCTTTGAGTCTCTGTTTAGACTCAGCGTCATATTTCCAAGGATGTGCTAATTTGTTTGGCATCCTCTGCCTTCCTATATTATACACTTAAGGCCCTCAGCTGCCCCCTGAAATCCCCCATATGCTATACACATGATTGATGTTACCACAGAAACTCTTAGCAAAAACCTGATGTATCAGATGGACCATCGGTGGCTCCTTTGGACTGTTAAGTACCACCTGGTGGGAGGTCCTCTGCGTTATGCAGCTGGTAATAAAAGTTGAACATTGATTTTCTGTAGCAGCTTGTAACTGTTAATGTTGAGACATCAATAGCCAAAGCAAAGCGCCTGTGTCTTAATAGGAGACCGAGAATGTGGAGGTCGTGAGCAGAGACTGACTCTAAATCACAGAATCTATCCATGCCGATCGATAGGACAGTAACTGCAAGTGTCCCTCTGCTTTCCTAATGTTTTATAATAAACTGACAGCCTGTAATAAGACCAAGGGAGAGCGAGAATGAGAAGGAGGGAGAGAAGGAGGGCAACAGTTTCTCTATAGCCATCCCACTTTAAATCACCCCACATGGGAGTGCAAGGGAGAAGTTGATAGAGGATTGGAGTAGGGGTTTAAAAAAAAAAACAGAAAAAAAAACTTTCACAAGAGCATTTGTCTAGCAGCACTCACTGGTGGTGGAGTTAATGAGTATATTGATGGAGGGGAATAGAAGTTTAGGGGATATGTCCTGTAAAGCTTTGGCAGGGCAGTGAGTTAAAGCATATTAAATCTTGTTGCCAGCAGCAACAGTCATCATATTTAAGCAGAAGTGATTCTAACCTGGTGTTAAAACTCTCAGCGTTTACTACTCTTTAACTGCTGCTGCAATATGGTAGACAAAACAAATTTTCTGCATTCCCATTCATTGTTTACGGTTTGTTTTACATGTGCTGCCTACTTTTCCTTTTTGGGAAGTGGAGGTGCAGGGATGGATTAATGTAATCTTCAGTCTGAACATTTTCTTTTCCTTCTTCAAGCAGAGAAACAAATACTGTACACATTTAAGACTGGGACTTTTGGATCAGTAATTTTTGTAGGCTATATTTAAAAGTAATTCACTCACTTATTCATCCATTCATCCCTTCCATTGATACACTCATTAACTCCTTAATATTTTCTTAGCTACTTAGTCAATCAGCAGAATTTTGTATCAGGTAAAACAATCCAGTTTGTCCTTTACTATGGATTAATCACACATTTTATAGTTATATAGAAAAGAGAAATTGTTATAGCAAAACCCCCATCTTCATAGCTCAGAGATACTATCACTTTCAGTCTCTCATTTACTAATATTGTCTAAAAAGCATCTCATAATTATCATATCATCCCTGATGAAAAGTGCTAAGACTTTAAAAAACAGACAAAACATGCAAACGTGCAAAGTATGAGCATCATTTTATAAAATAAACGACTAAATCAACTCAGATGATAAAATCTTCAAGCAAAACACACTGTCACAAATGGGAAGGTGTGTGGGGGGCACTAGATGAGAAGTAGTGATCCTTTATATGACTGCCACCACCTTAACTAACTGTAACTGTAGTATAATGAGAACAAGAAGAGCCTGGAGTGTTGCTGGTTAATAGTGACAAGCTGGAGACCTGCCATTTTTATAGCTTGATAAAGTCTGAAAGCCTTTTTGACAACCTCATTACATGAAATTCCCAACAAAGTGGCTGCCTGCACCAGGACCTGACTGTTCACCATGTTAGAATTTTAAGAGGAATTTGACAGAAAATAGACGAGTGGATTAGATTCATTACCTAGACGACCATCTACTCCTGATGAGATAAAAGAAAATGAAAGAAAGGTAGGAACACTTAAACATGATTTTGTGGATTAAATTGGAACAACTTTTGTGTTTATTTCCTGCATCGGAACGATTCCTGAAGTAAAGTGACAGACAGCGAAAAGGTTTGTCCAGTAGTTTTCAATCCGCATATGGTTACTGAGCACTGAGCTTTAGGAACTAAGTAACAAAAAAAAAACTGTGGATGCACCCACTTGCTGTTTGATTGCATTTTATAAACTTTGTATTTCCATTTATAATCTTAGGACTTTTGCGACAACATATTCAGTTTTTATTGAACATGTGATTAAACCAAATAATCCGCTGCAATTTATTTTGAGGGTGGTTGTAGAGCACCTGAAACTTTTGCTTCTTGACCTCCATCCCACAAGGGTGATTTATTTTGTTATAGGGCTTCCTGTGGTCATTCACAATTTTATTTCCAGATGACCTGCCATCAGGCTATTTTATCAGATGTCTATGCATGACCCTACACCTAAATTCTGCTGTGACATGGCAAGTTGCTAAGCAATTAGAACACTGTAGGGACTGATACAACACAGTCAGGCGCAGTGGGTAGCAGTATGTGTTGTGTCATTAATCAGATTCTTTCCCTTCAAAATCAGGTTGGATGTGTCCTTTTTTTTTTTTAACTTTGAGCACCCTTTAGAGGTCTTCACAGCTGTCCCTTCTTATGAAGATTTTATAAAACACAAATAGGATGTCTCTCCTCTTCTGTAATTTAAATGTATTTCCGTTGTATGTCCCTACTGCTTCCTGTTGTAAACTATCATTTTCAGGTCACTAATATAGCTCACATTTAAGAATATTAACAATATATTTATTTTTCATTTGGAGGTAATGTTGAACTGTTAGAATTCACGTTATTTTCAGAACTTGACCTTTCTAGCCTGTTTTTACAACAAACAAAAAAACCCCAGTCACAATATGGAAGGTTTGACATTTTACGCAGACACACACACACACACACACACACAACCATCCATTCAAACTATTTTTTATTCACATATTGATCAGGTCAAAAATACACACATGGCAAAAAGAGGAAATAAAAAATCTTTGTTCTGCTGTTTTGTTCCTATTAAAGTTTAAAGTTTTACAACTTAATTAAATGCAGGGTACACATTCCACTATTTGGCCAGTCTTAATCTATGAGCCAAAATATTGAACCGCCATTACCTCCTTATGTTAATCAAACCCTAGCCGAATTAAAAATGATTTAGTTATTTTTAGGAAATACATACTTGCAAGGCTTATTAGTGGTGTATGATTGTGTATGTGTTGGCGTACTTATGGGTGTATAGGGGCATGCTCACTGGTTAGGGATCAGGGCATTGATTGTGAGCAGCTTCAGCTCTTGTTTAATTAGGGCATTCCTGCCTGGGAATTACTGTTGTTTTTCTCTATCTGTCTTTCAATGTAAGGGAAGACAAAGGTGATAAAAAGAGAGAAAAACAATGTGTTTCATCAAGGTTAATCAAGTTCATTGTATTTATGTTGTCAGCATATTACTGCACAAAAGCAGAAAAAAACCTTGTTATTGCGTATAGCATGCTAATCATGCTACCAAGTGAGTTGTCATAGCACTGAACTGACAGTGTCAATGAAAAAAAAAAATCAATGAAATTAGGAAGTATTAGAAAGATTCTCTATAGTTTTGACAAGTTACCATAGGAACATTTATTTATTTAGTTTTAATTAAGGAATTGGGCACTTCCTAATGAATGGAGAGTTGAAATGAATGGGAATCAGTGGATAGGACATGTGTGGTGATAAAGTTGTGATAGATGTACAAAGATAGATGTAGACAGCAATAGAGAGAAAATCTGAAGCAATGAGTCAAGAGACAATATGGAGAAATGGATGAACTAAAAGGGATAGATGATAGGTGGGAGGGAATTGATGAGTGGATGCTCTAAATTCCAACCTACAAAACTCACTAATCACTTGAAAGGGAGCTAATGGTGGTGCTGAGACAGCTCTTGTTTATATTTATATATAGATATA
>JBAMIG010000015.1:9545128-9557675 GCA_037177335.1 Kiunga ballochi
TATACATATATGTGAACAGATCTCACAGTTCATTTCTGTTTTCTCAGGGGAAAAACACACACACACACAACTACTAACATCTGGCCTTTGTCTTCAGTAAAAAGGTTACAGCTGGCATTTGTTCCCATGTCAAATGTGTCATGGGGCATTTATCAGCTCCAGGTCTGTCCAGCAGTGATGGAAACTTGACACTCAGATGAGCACTTCTGTTTTCACCTCTTTCTGATAAAATGCTTTAACAAGAAGATTAAAACTTGTCATCTTGGACTTTCTGCAGTTATAAAAACTGAATAAAAGTGTATTTTAGTTTTTTCGCTTTTCTTCACATCTGATCCATTTGATGTGTATATATATCTATATCTATATATCTATATATATATATATATATGTATGTATACGCCAAATTTTTGTTGGATCAGACAATCTCGCAAAACATGCATACAAAGCACTTAAGTCACCAACTGAGGAGTTATTTGTACATAAACAATACTTTTCAAATGAACCTGTGCCATCCACTTTCTATCCAGTTTTTAAAGGCATTGTTCCTGCTAAAGGACATTATTTGTGATCTTATACACTATTCTATTTTCTCCACTGGGACCATTTACCAGCCCACACTGATCTGGCAGGTACTCTGGCTCTCCTCTCAACTGACAAGGCCTGGCAGCACCTGTCTCACCCAATTAGACCCAATGGGGTTTGACCCACTAAGCTGGGTTAACTTGCTGCTGGCAGAACCCTCCCTGACCTCTGTCACCACATCTGTTTTATGGAAACTCTCAGTGATGCATCAGACCTGCATTCCTGATTTCTGGTAGGTCAAATTTTTTCATATTCTTTTTTTTTGTGTAATATTTTCCATTTTAAGATTCAAACAACAGAAGATCATGAAATTTATAAATGATATGAAGGACACTGTTCTTTTTTGTCTAACATAAAGGTATTTTTCAAATATTCACACTTCAAACTAAACACATCTACTAATTAAATATGGTATCAATTTGCCTTGAATACAAAAAAGGCTGAATTTAAACTAATGACCTGGTTCTTACCTCAAGTGATGTTCAATTAACAGTTGCATAATTTGTTAGTCTCTCTGTAAGATCTTTAAGCCTTTTAAAGGAAATCAAAGGCCCATTAACAGTGTCCTGACACTGAACGACGTGTTGTAATCCTTTGTTGAACTCTGACCCAGGCAGCTCTCATTTTGAGTGTTTGTTACTCGATGCCCAAGACATACAGTACAAATATTGCTCTCAGTACTACAAACACTTAGAAGATCAATGATCAGAGTGATCATTTGCTCCCCGCCTTCAAGAAAAGAGCGACAGGCTGCAGAAAGAGAGATAGAATGAGATAAAATGAAGCCATAAACAACAAAAAAAAAGGATGTCTGACTAAAAACAAACACACAGATCATGACAAGTGTCTCCTCTCAGCTGGGCTGACATCTATATCCTCGTCTTTATCGACAACTGGCTTAACTAAAAGCTCTTCTGACAGGGGTGGGAGAGGGTGGGGGGGGGTGGTGACTGATTATCCTCACACAGGAAGAGAGTGAGAGAGAGAGAGAGAGAGAGAGAGAGAGAGAGAGAGACTGTAAACAGAGGGAGGGAACGCAAATCAACAGGAAATGAAGGGGAAAGTAAAAGAGGCACGGGGATGGACGGTGATACAGTATGGAGATAACTTTACAGCAGTACATTTATGACTCAGAAAAATAGCTAACATACAGGAGCATCAATATTAGGTGATTCTGAAATCCTACATGTAATTTACCTTTTAAAGTTGTGTTTTATGTTTAATTCCAACGCATAGAAAAAAAGAAATAATGTTAGTTTGTCAAGCATATACTATTACTGATGTTGTATTTGGCAAAGAGATTAAATATGCTTGGTAAAATTGAATGATATATAATGAATCAACTTACAACAATTTATGCAAATACCGTGTGTAGTAAGGAAAGCAGTAGCTGGGAAATTGAGCAGTAGCTCATCGTACTATGTCCCAATGATTTAATCTGTTTTCCTTTGGAGAGTGCTGTTACCCGCATTAGAGAATAAATAAAGCTAATAAAGAGGCAGTATTGGATGTTTTAGTTCAGCTATCATTACAAAGCTACCCACATGCTTCATTACACCAAGGCCCTTATTAACTGGCTCTTCTCAGGGCAGCACTGTCTATAAAGACACAAAGATGTACAAATACACAACTACTCTCCCAGTACCACACAAATTATGCAAATTTTTTCCCCAGAAGAATCTGGTCCATATCTCAGGTCTCTTGCAGCCAATCTCATGTACTTCTCTGACTGCATAACATTAATTACAGGGCATCTAAACTGTCTGAGTTTGTTCGAACCCCTTTCCTTCCCCTCAATTCCACAAACACATCTCCTTTTCCTACTCTGATCCCCCTCTGCCAGCTCTGCAGAGCCTGCGTCAGTTTTCTTTTGAGGGAGGCCTGGGCAATGCTGGAGAACAGGCACTGCCGGGGGCGATACACATCCCTCAGGTGGGCCTTTCATTATGGATGATGCCTCTGCCAAATTATTTAGACTCTGAGCCCCCCAAACATTCTACTCTACAGAAAACAAACGTGACAAAGCATATACAGGCACACACACATACACATGCTCCAAAGTCCCTCTGCATCCTTCGTCTTCCTCTCACCCTCTTTTCTAATTCCAATAACAAAAACATTAATCCTACCTGATCATACTTATGTGCAACTGCTGTTCATTAGTCCCTTTTTTTCGGTTTAGAAGTAGTAAAAAAGAGAAAGTCTAATCATTGGGAATTACATATATTTGCAAGAAATAACTGAAAGCCGACTGCTGGGATAAGCTCCAGCCCCCCCGCGACCCTGTTAGGGACAAAGCGGTGGATAATGGATGGATGGATGAACTGAAAGCCAAGGATGAAGAAAATGTTAGTCATATACATGCTGATATTACTTTAAGTGTGAAAGAATGGCCAGTGGAAATACTTTAACTATAGAACTGTCTTTAGTAATATTAACTAAAGGAAAAGGTTTAGTTGGATGTATATGTCTTCCTTGGAGGATATTCTTTTCAGACTTGTCAGAGATGCCAGTCTCCTGAAAATGTCTGACCTCGGCTGAAGGAGGAGAGAGAGCAGCTTTGGGATACGACACACACACGCGTGCACACACTTCTCATCACCGCTACCCTTGTCTGTCCCTTAACTCGTTAAGCTACTTATCCCTTCCCAAACCCTCTGCTTTTTCACTTTTTCCTGATTTAACTCTCCCACCTGTCCATTCCAAATACTTCAGGCAGATACCTTCGACCAATTCCCAATTTCCACTCTCTCCCAGCTCAACGTCCTATCTCCTCTTTCTAACACCCTCCTTTCACCAGCTTCCCCTCCAACCCACTTCTTCTTCTTCTTTCCGAAGCGCTAAAACTCAGTCTAAGAGGGAAAAAATAAAATCCCCTTGACCTCCCATCCCCACTACAACAAAAAAAATAAATTAATAAAAGAAAAAAATAAGTTTTTTTCAGGACCCTTCACCCTTATTATATCTTACCAAAATTCTAGCTAATTTCTGAGTTAGTGGTTCTCAGTGATATTCACTAGTTGTTTAATTGTATGTCTGAACTCTGATTCATGGCTTCCAAACATTGTTGATCCAGATGTGAAAAAGTAGAGAGAGTAACAGCTTATTTCCAAAAATACAAAATATCATTAGCCATTTTAAAAATACATTATTAATCTTGCTTGATATAGCAAGGTTTAGGTTTAGTAGTTAAAAATGCGGCTAAAAATGTTATTAATTTTGTACATATTTTTTAACTCATGAAATAAAAAGTTTAGAGATTAAACTGAATTCTGTAGTCCAATGAAAGAAATTAAATCAACTAATTAAAAAAAAGGAAAAAAAGAAAAAAAACAACTGTGTGTTCCAGTAAATCAAGGAAGACTTAATAAAGTAAACTACTGGTCTCTTCCTTTTTTTCCCCCAACACAACCCAAGCCTTTTTTCCTCCTTTTTTTATATTTCCCTTTTCCAAAAAATATATTCATGCCATTCATTACATTACACAAGAATACTTCATCACCATTCCTACATCAAGAGCGAGGGCATGTAACTCATACAAGTTTTAGACACCCACCTAGACTGAAAAGGACGAGAAACTTGAGGCAGACAAACTCCCGTTGGTCAAGCTGCAGGGAGCGTAGTTTAGCAACCAGTTCTTGGGCATGGCTCAACAGATTGTTGAGGGTGGCCCCTGCCTGTGAAGCAATAACTGCATAGTCCACCTGGAACAAGGAGGAAAAGAGGAATGTTAGGAGATGGGAAAGTAAAGTAAAAGAAGACAGGTTAAAGGTAGTGTAGCTTTGAATCTGACACATGATTTAAGCTATGTCCAAATTCAGGGTCTACACCATTTGTGTTTAAAATTCAACTTACCAGAGAGGATGTTTTAGTTACCTGTGTAAATCTGCAAGCATTCAGTACCCAGTAAAAGGGCAGCATAGATCTATTTTTATGACCATATATGAAGTAATTTATTTGTGCTAAATGAGGTTATAATAATCAAATGACACACGCCTCTATTTGCCACTATGGGCAGACAATATGGTACCAGCACTGACTCGTGATCTTCTTCATGAAAACAAATAAATTTAATTATACACACTCAACAGGATTAATTTTCACTGAAGTTATCATTAGCCTGACAGGGTGTTCTCTCAGCTTGAGGGGAGCTGGTAGAGGCTGCCTCCCCCAAATGTTTTTAGTTTAGACACACAGGTAAATTTAAAGATGCAAAATGAACATTTCTGACTCCTTTTTTATTATTATTTTTTTACTTTTAAAAGACTGAAACGCTTTAATTAGATATACATCACATCTGCAATCTTTAGGCCACAGGGGGAACTGGAGCACTATGGGTAATTCTTTTACCCCAGGTAGGTTATCTCATTTCACTAATAGTGAGCAGCTTTGTAGTGTACAGACTCTAAATTGGAACAGTTATATTTATGTAAAAACAACAGCAACAAAAAAAAGAAAAACAATAAGGCAGGATTATTTAAACAAACTCATCTTCCTAAGGTATAACTCATCCATTCAAACATGCATAAGCACACTACTTTTCAGGAGCACTTCAGATCTGCAGCCACAGCACATTTGTCTGGGAGGCAAGTCCTTAGCTGCCACTCAGGGTAAGCAGGATCATATTAATTTTTTATATTTATTGACGATTCATTACCATAATTGACTGTGCAAGGGTTTCCAGGGGAAGGTAGATGTTGGCGTGCGCAGTTCCTAAAGCTCAGAGAGGAAGAGAGCCCCTGTGAGCTTACATTTGCAATTAAAACCAGTTTGGAGTGGGTTAGAGGTTGGGATTTTATTTATTGTGTAAATAAAATTATTTGAAGTCTTTTTTTTTTTGTCAGAAAAGTAAATAATGACAATCAACCAGGATTTTATCTTATGCATCTTATTCATCTTTGACTTCCTTGTGCTTTCTATACTACTAGTCCTAATTCCTTTGTCCCTCCCTCTTTCTTTCTTAAACCCTATGAAATGGAAAGAGTTATGACTGTGAACAGCAGACACGGCCTGCTCCCCATCTTAGGTGTCAATCAATTTACATAAAATCAACTGTGCATGAAATAAGTTCATTGAAGGATTGGATCGTTGATGGTGGTGCCTTGGGTTATTACCTCCTTGCCTTAAGTAAAAAGAGAGAGGAAAATAATGCTATTATGTCACTATAGCAGACTTAGCACTAACTCTGACTTTGGTGACCTGTATATCAATCAATCAATCAATAGTGCTTTATAATCCCTGCTGGAGAGACATAAAGGACAAATATATGGATAAACCTTCAAATTTCAGCCTTTCATGAAAATGATAAACTAGTGGAGTAAAACATTAAACATGAATATTGAAGGTAGGTTTAGAATGCTTACTGGCTCCTAATGTGTGTTGAAGATGCTACATGGAAAATGTGTTTTAGTTTAAAGCAAAGATGTGTGGAAGCGTCTCCTCTTTTCTTCATTTGAATTTCATGTGGCAAACACCAGAAGCATTGTACTATCAAAATAACAGAATTTATACTGGCTGCCAAGCTGCAAGGCCTTGCATAATCATTCAAGAGATCGGTGCAATCTTTGTCATTTGATGTTGGCACACATTTGTACAAGTTACACTTTGTGTTTGATCCTATGACTGGATAAAGAACAAGCACTCATGGCCATTTCTCTCTGATGTTGGTGACATGACAACATGCTGCAGTAGTTAGAAGAAGAAATAAATATGAAAAGAAAGGAATTAGAGCGCATGTCAAGACAAATGTAAAGACCAGGAAAAAAAGACAAATGAAAAGTTATAACAGTCAATTTGCTGCTTCAATGGATTTCTTTTCAAATATTTTTATGTGAGCAGTATATGACTGTTAACAGCAAGGAGGAAGTGTATTTCAAAGCAAGAGGAAACATGCATCAAGTCTAATGAGTAATACTGTACGTGTACAGATCATGTTTTATATTCTCTCTTCCATACTAAATCTGGCAACTATCAGTTGTTTGCCAGTAGAAATGTAGCAAAAACCTGCATATCTTACTCTTGAAATAGATCTTGTTTTACTTGTGATGCACCTATAAAAGATTTAGTTTAATTAAAAAGTTTAATTTATTATGAGATATGGGTGAGAGTTTATTCTAAGACAACATGCCAGCAATGAAAGTGTCTTAAGATATACCCGGAATTTAGGTATTTGATGTATTTCAGTCTCTAATAAAAATAAACTATGTTGTATTTATGAAAAATGCCAAAGATAACAAGTGTTTGAGAGGCTTAAAATGAGATTTTTATTACAACATGTCTGTTTTTAACAAGCTATTTTCCTAAATCCTAGCATTTATCATTGTGATACTTCAAATACTCCTGGAAGTGGTTTGAATAAACCTTCTGCAAAATTTATGTAGTATCTACAACCCCTACCACAAGCAAGCACTGATGCACCTTTGCTGTGGATTGGTATGGTATTTCAAAGTGTAGAGGCAAGTTGGAAATTAAAATTAACTTATTGCCGATACCTCTTATCTATCACAAGAAGTTAAATAAACCGGGACAAGGTAGGCCTTCAGTGTGAAAGAATTTTCCTTAAAAATCACAAAACAGCCCAGCAAAAACCTGACACAAGACATGAAAGATTCATGGAACATTTACTAATCAATGTACTTTTTACTGGTACCTTATCACAAAATGAGTCAATGGCAGGGAAACGGGAAGGGAAGGGTAACCAGAGGTTTAGGAGATTTTTCAAAGGACAGAATAACTAGACTTAAAATCTGCAGCAACAGGTTCTATTGAGGGATAAATCATCCCCAATACCCAACATCCTTGAAGCTGTGTCAAATCATATTTACAGAGAAATGAACCAAAAGTAGTCACAATATCCAGAAAAGAACATGTAAAGTTATTCAACTATGATTTTTTCACTACAGCATTAGGACATTTGTAGAGAGTACAGGTACATAACAGTGCCAATAAAAAGACCAGAAACAAATTATGTTCAATAATGTAAGCAAGAAAATATCACTTTTTAATCCCAAATCCAATTCCTTAACTTTCTAAGACAATCTTAATATTCTAAAACAATCTTTTAGAAAAACCACTCTTTGTAGCTAGAAAACAAAAAGAGTTTTTAAAATAATCACGCTTTTCATTTATACACCAATACCAAACCAGTTCTAGTGTTATCAAAGTCTCTTCACAATGCTTCAAGCTGCACACATGTATCACATTTCGGAGCTGTATGGAAAATTTGTTGTTTTTTCGGCCAAACCTTTATTGTGTATTTGTGATTGTGCAGCATTAGCTTAGGGTACTGCTGCTATTGTGGTCTAAATATCCCTCTTATTATTGCTTTGCTGTCACCCCTGGCCAGGCAGAGAATAATAGGAGATAATGAACTGTTTCACTGCCTCACACATACACACTGACGTACAGCCACATGCATACATTTACACACACACACACACTCACACACACACACTTTAACACCAGCTGTTCATTAAGCAAACTATGCAAACGAAACCACTGACCTGCACCTCCCCTGACTATTGGCCCCTCCTCCTCCTCTTCTAACTGCCTCATCTGCTTTGGCTCATCTTCTCCTCTTCTGGCTTCGTTTAACTCTAGTTCTTTTACTCATTTTTTCTCTTACTCTACATTTTTTTCTTTTCTATCTGCATTCTACCACCAATTGTTTAATCATATTTTTATTTATTTACTTATGTATTATATGATTAACCTTCTGTCATTTTTTGTATCAAAATACACTTTTGTACAATACCTATCACTGTTTACAATGTTATTGACAACAGATTCAGTATGGCTTACTTTTAACTGAAAAACTACCTTGACCTTGTCTTCATTCAGAATAATGGAATTAGAAAGGAGTCCCCAGCACACAAAGCACATACACTTGTCTTGCTCCAATATTTATACCAGCCTCTGTTGTTATAAAACATTTTGTTGGGAAGAAATGTTTTGGTGAGCAGGACAATTTATGATTCATAACTTTTCATCTCACTGACAACCATGTGAAGAATGAAGGGCATATTCACCATGTTTTTTTTTTATCTTAAAGTTTTACAAGTCTGCTTTCTTTATTTTTTTGAAGAAATGTTTTGTGCAGATAAGATTACAGGAATTGCTGTATGTTTGTGTGTTTTGTTGAACTATGTGTTTTTTTAAAAGCATGTGTGAGGTTAAACCAGGAATCAACAGAGTATCCTGAAACGGTGATGACTTCTGTTGGGGCCTCAGGCAATGACTCCCACTGACTTTCTCAAAGACACCAGTAAAACACAATAACACATTTAGCCACATGTATTATCTGTCCACCCACTCGTAATGGTGCAACTTGCCTATGTAAGTGTCTATTTGAGCACTGAGGCAAATAAATCTGGTGACATTGGTTCATATAAAGAACCTGATTTTGATTAGGTGATGAGTACTGTGTAGCTTTGGAATCAATAAAGCTTCAAGAAACACAAAAGTACCATATAGTGTTTGATATTTAGTTAGGAAGCCTTTTGGTGGGAAAAAATAGTTAGTGAAAGTTTTCCAGTTGGGTTTTCACCAACTCACCTGCTGGCCTGTGACTAACAGGATGGAGCCCTCTTTAGCATGCACCACCTGCCGGAAAACGTGGTCGAGAATGAGAAGTTCACTCCAACAGTTCTGCAACAGCTTCATCTGGTCATCCACCTGGTTAACGATAGATGAAAAAAAAACAATCATCAGATCATCTATTTATCTTTCCCCTCCTATACAGCTGTAACAACAGTCCATGTCTGTGTGACTAAATGTCATATCCACAGTAAGAAACCTGTCATCACTGCAGATTGTATGTCTGTCACTATCTCCTTTATTGTTTAACTGGGCTTTTGTCTTTTTAGAAATTTATGTAAACATGTTTCCGGTAACATGTCACATGTACACATAGGGCTTAGACAGAAAACCAAAACAAAACGCACACACACACAGACATACACACAAAGACCTGTGCAGTCTTAAGATTTCTCAAGTAATGTTTGGAAATGTTCAGTGTGTGAAAAAAGAAAGTTCTCTGTTTGCTCAAAGAAATGAAGTCAGACATTCCACAGATAATTAATTCTGACATGAAGTGGAAGAACCTTATTATCCATCATTATAAGAGCTGGTTAAATAAACACTAAGTAATTAGATATATTTTATCAGAGAACTGTAGGTCACTCGTCATGAAAGAAAAGAAAAAAAGCTATTTGCCACAATTAATTTTAAAAAATCAGTTCAATTACATCTGTTTAATACTAAATTATTATGAGTTAGTATGAGTGGTGTGTTGCAATTCCATTTTTTACTTCTGTCTAATTGTGGTGGGTGGAAGACGTAGTACCAACAGAGAACCCATGCTAACACGGGGTGAACATTCAAACTCTGCACAGAAAGGTCACTGTTTGGACCTCATAATAAAAACATATTAGATAAAAACCTGATCTGCTATTTGTAGATATTCATTTTGAAAAGGTGTGGTTCAACCATATGCATACATCACAGCTAGTGTAAGTGCAGTTGCAGATGCTTGTTTGCACAGTTTTCTTAAGTCCTTGAAAATTTCTCTTCCCATCTTTCCTTGTTCTCTTTATATTTTCAACCAAGGTCTATTATTAGTCATTCAACCCCAGCTGCAAAAAAAAAAGATCTTTAAAAACTCATTTCAGTGCTTTCAGGGAAATGTAAATAATGAGATACTTTTTTTGGAATATTCGGTACATGGATTGTAAATTTCAAATGAACTTGACTTCTCTGTTTGTCCCTACAATTGTATCAACTTTAAGCCACACTGAAATGTATTGTATTTGAGGGATTTTTAAATTTTTTTTTTTAGTTCTGTTAAGTAATTTGTTGACCCTCAGAAATATAGGCTCACTTTAGGATAAAACATTATACGTGGTGCAGAGCCACTCTCAAAACACAGTGATGTACTGTCCAGCTTAACAGTGTGTGTGTGTGAGTCTCACAGGCAGCTGTTTGCAGGGTAAGCTTGCTCACAGGTCAATCACTATTGATCAGGTGGGTGTTTTTTGAAACCTTACACAAAGCTCAAAAGTCCCCAGTACTCACTCTAAAGCTTTCTCATGTGAACCTTTCCACACTCAGTTAAGCACTTTGCTACGTGTCTGATTAAACAATGTAACCAGGTTTATCTGTTTGCCCATTGCCCAAAGTTTCCTTGTGATTCCGCAGATGATAATGATTAAGTAGTGGGTTTTCTTTACTCCTGAATGCCAGCCGCTGGCTCCCATGGATCTGCCAGGTGAATTTAGGAAGCTGACACAGGTGAAACGGTAGATTTGTGAACTGAAACAACCCCCTCTATTGTGGCAGTTAGTCTCTTCCCATGCCTGACTGTGTTAATCATTACTCCACATAGGCAGACATGAACAAAAAAGGGTCACATTAAGAAGACAGGAATGAGGAAACATTGTGGTCTCTGTGGTATTATTGGGCATAATGTGGTCACATTGGGGTGTTGTGACAATTTTCTGTTTTGAATCTGTGAGAACTGTGATCATGGCTTATGTCAAACACTTGGAAAGTTAGGAATGTGGATCAATGCTGTGACTGAGACACAGGCAGGTGAAAAGCCACCTGAAAGGAATGTTTTTCTTGTGCTGTTGGGAAATTGTACAAGGGCCTATTTGTTAAGATCATGTGACCTTAGGTACGTATTGCATGTCAGTAACTGTTGCTCTGCAAACAAAATCAAAGACTTTATTACCTATTATGACAAGATTATGGATGTGACCAAGTATGGCATGTACTTCTTTTTGATTCAGATTGTTTTGACTGCAGACTTAGGGCTAGTTTTAAAGTGTCTATTTAGATTTCAAGCAGACATAACAGCAGACAACTCACTAATTAGTTTGGCCTTCTGAATAACTGTAGTAGCTATGATTTGTGTAACTTATTAGTTTTATATATAAAATAAGCACCTGTAAAATCTGTTGCTACAATATGTTAAGGAATGTTAGAAAATGATAAACTGTAATGTTATCCTTTAAAAACCTATGGCCTGCAGTGGTAAAAGTACTTTTTGAGGCAGCAAATACTCGAGGCTGCTTGCATCCTGTTTCTATCATACATAATCATAAATATGGTATAGCAAATTATGATAAAAATAAATTGCAGTGACATTTCACTGCAATGAAATCTTACTTTTATCAGTTTAGGAAAATGAAAAAAACAAAACAACAAAGCTTCTGCCTTTAACATTTTTGACAACCTCATGGACTCCTATTACCTCGACTCTAGACATCTATTTGTGTGTGTGTCTCAAGCAAAAGACGAAAGCAAAATTCAAATGCCTTCATTAAAACCATCAGAAGCATGGAAAGGAGTCAAAGGAAAGCAGGCAAAAGAGGGAGTTTTCCACACTGCCCTGCTCGACTTCTATTGGTCTCTCTGTCTAAGGATGCTGGAAGCATGTATGATAAGTGTGTGTGTATCCGTGTGTGTGGTTAAATGTAAAGCCCTTGTGCTTCAAAAGACTCTGCTGCTTGTCACTGATGCTGGCAAGTGTCGGGGTCCTCATCAAAGGCCTGTCCTCACCCTGCCTGCCTGGAAGCGTCTTTCTGACAAGAGGCCTAGCTTATCAAAGAGGGGCAGCTCAATAGGGATGATGGTGGGTGATAGCAGCCTCGACGAGAAGAGGGGACACCCACTTGGTATGGGAGAATTGGTGACAGACAGACAGGCGTGAGGGTGGATCAGGGGTTGGGGTTCAGTTGACTGACCTTTTAAGTACCAGTGACATGAACTGTTTCCCTGACAAGCTCTTCCTTTGCTCTGTCAAATAAGCAAGCCATGGCGCCTGATCTTACAAGATGTTCTGCCTGCCTGCTAGAACAAAATGAATACACATATGAAATCAAAGGCCAATTTGCTTGGTAGTGTATATTATCTCTCTCTCTCTCTCTCTCTTTATTATATACACAGTCATATCACTAACCTGTTC
>JBAMIG010000015.1:9558746-9570618 GCA_037177335.1 Kiunga ballochi
GTGCCCCATTTAATTTGTTTTTCACTCCTAATAATTTTCCTTCAGGTAGAAATGGGTCCGGGTCTTTATGGGTTAAGGTCTTCATTTCAAAGCGAGCCTGTTTATATTTAAAAAATCATCACAAATTCTGGCTTTGTTAAAAGAAAAGGACAATTTGAAAATTCTAAGCAGGAACTTTTATACTTGCAGCAGCTAGCAATGAAAAATACATATCCTCCAAGAAACCAATTTAACACCTTTATGATCGTTCGGGTGAGTGGGATCAATGCCCGGATCAATCGCTTAGCCCATAGCTTTTGTTCAAAACCACTGGCTGAGATTAATGGGATTTTCCAAAGAGAGAGGTAGAAAAAGAAGGAGAGCCCAGTAGAGATGGGGAATGGAACTGCCAGACAGGGAATGAGAGAATGAGAAAAGACTTGGGGGAAATTGAGAAAATAAAACACAGTGATTATGAACACATATTCCCTCCGTATCTTTGCAAATGTAAATTAATTGAAAACGCAGCTTTCAGAAGCTCACTGACAAAAGTAATGTTTATTCATAGCCCCCTGCTAAGAGCACTGCAATTATTACGGTGTGTTGAGTCAAATCAGGCCAATGTACTAGAATCTTTCTTCCCTGTTCTTGAGGCTGGGTTTTGGTCTTGTGCCACAACTATTGTTAAGCTGCGTAAGGTATGGGGGTCTTTAACGAGAGCACACAGCTGGATCTGATTTTAATAAGTAGTTTCATTTTTGATGTAGCCTAATGAACAGATTAATGGAATCTCCTTCTGTGGAGCCTTAATGAATGGAAAGTCTTTTTTTTTTTTTGCAGGGGGGAACACACACATGCACAGATTGTGAGTTTATCTGCCTCAAACGACTTGAACATAAACAATAGCTGCGCTTCTATCTTTCCTCTCTCTGCTGGACAAGAATCAATGCTGTCTCAGAGTACTACAGGTGAGATTTGAAGCTCACATCAATGGCTGTGCGTCTCTAGCAGCCATCCTTTGGTGCAGTCCCTGTCTTGGCATCTGTTCGCCTTGAGCCGAATAGGCCTTGTATTCACCTGGGAACAGGAATTAATTTACCTAGAACAGCGCCTGTTATTCTCAGCGTTGCAAACACTTAATTATGCCGGGCTTGTCAGTGTACTGTAGCTCGTTTCCACTTTAGTTCATTAATTTACTGGAGGAGTCTCAGTGTGGGGTACCATCACCCTCAATATCATTTTGATGATCTCTGGTAATTTGAAATAATTGGCCACAAATGTGTCACACATCCTAGAGAGGTAAATACTCCTAACTGTAGAAACATAGACAACCCACTTGTTCTTGATTTAATCTTTTTGTCAGCTGTTTTATTTCCTTTTTATTTTATTTCCTTCATTTAATCATTTTAATAAATACCAAACAGAAGGGGAGGTCAGATTTGAATTAAAATAATAAGCTAGGTTTTTATCGTCAAGGCAGTCAAGCCAGCATCTCATTTTTCTTAGAAATGTAGGAGCAAATATCTCTTCAGCATCTGTGAAGTACAACTCTCATAAGGTATAATCACTGAAAAAAATGCAGGTCTGCAACCTGACAGAGTATGGGAGGTATAGGAGATGTATCGGTGCTCCAACTCTACGCTCTGAGGAGACTAACTGTATTCCTGCTCCTCACTTCAACTAAACCAGCTCTTACTTATCAGTTAATTTGGGCCTCACCCTGCCGCTATAGCTGGTAGGGTGATAAGACTGCTGGGAAAATGAACAGGTGACAGGTGGCGCTGAAAATCGAGCAGGAAGGGGGTTGCACACTGAAGAGAAGAATGATAATACTGCTGATAATGTACTGAGCGGCATGCTTCACTAAAACTGAGTTTGTCAGACTACAGTCTAATTGAGGAATAAAGCCACCAGAATCTGTAGTTAGCTTCTCATACACTTGTTGGTTGTCTTCTATTATACGTTTACCTATTATTCAGAATACCAAACAATCTAATAAAATGTGCTTTTCATTGTCTTATTAAAAGGATTTTTATCTTATAGATGTAAACGAACAGAAAAACGGCAAAATTTTACACATAGTGGTGGTCATCAGATTATTTTAATGACCATATAACCATGTGAAAGCATTTAAAGTGACTTGAAAATTCTTTGTTGGGTCACTTTATCACACAGTAAAGCATCTGTTCAGCTCAACTTAACAGTATTAAGTTAAGTTTTCAGTTTTGCTAATTTCCCTTTAAATACCATGTGACTCACTTTTAGCAACAAATCATGTACCAGCCTCCCTCATTTGTGCAGCTTTGAGCTGAGTTGTGACTGTATATATATCATTGCATGAATCCTTATCAACATTTCATGTCACAAGCACCTGTTTCTTTTGGTTGGCGTGTATCTCTAATCCAGCAGATCAGGTAGTGGAGAATGCCACTGTAGGTTTAACTCCTACCAAGCACACAGAAATCCTACACTGTTGTTATGTCTCTTAGCAGCCATTGAAATACCACAGGCCATCTGTGAGATCAGAAATATCACACAAGACGCAGCAAGCCTTGTTTCTGTGGAAAGGTTTTACTGACTGAAAAAAAATATATTTGTGAGTAAGTTTATGTATTTTATTAGTTTCTGAAGCTTGCTTTATATGCTTTTCTGTGCTATCCATTTCTTTAAAAAAGGCTTTACTAAAAGTTTTAAAGCTTTTTAAACATAAATACCAGATATTATCACTTCAGTACAAGATGTGGGGGAGTAAAACCACAAAAAGATTTGGAGACAACTGTAGGTTATGTACATCTGACCAGATTAATAATGAAAAAAAACCCCAGCATAGACAACAGGTCTTCATTTTGACGTGGCTTTTGAGCTGGGCTGAGCCTAAATTTCCAAGTCTGCCAGAGGAGACTTGGCCACCTGCACAATGCAAAGTGACAGCATTGCCAAACTGCGTTCATGTTTGAATAGCTAGCAAATATTTGGTAGATTAACCATGACAAGGTGTGCTTTGATGACATGTACCACATCATTCTCTTTGAGGGATCTCCAAATACTTTCTCAAGGAAAGTGTATTTACTGAAGTACTTAGAAACCATTTTGATGCTCTTGTGCTTGACCTTAGTGGAACTATTAATGCAGCTTCCAATAATCTTCTCACAAGCCCCAAAATCATCTGGTGTGTTTGCATATTAAAACTATTTATAAAGTCCTTTTTTATTTTGCTGCTAATCTTTTTACTTCAGTACTGTTTATATCTAATTTTTACATGTTATGGCCTACTTTTATACTTTTGTGTTTGTTCTTGTAAATTAGTAAAATGTTAAAATGCTAAAACATTTCTACTCTTTCATTGATTTTAAAGATATGTCGAAGTGCAGTATTTTATTTACTATGTAGGCATCAATAATACGTATAGCCTTGTCAACCATTCTTTACTTGATACAGGATAATTTTTGCTTCATGCTTTTTATTCTGTTCATTCTACCCAAACACAACACTGGAGTTTTTCCAGAAATTAAAAGGTGATTTACATAATCTTCTGTTGTATGGCATTATCTGTGCAATGGTAGACAATATCCAAACTTTTTTGAGAGATTATGCGTTTGACTGCATTCCTTCCACATACTCTCTTGTCCTGCTTTGAGACTAAGGTGCTCATGTGGGAAATGAGAGTGAGATCTGGAAGAGTGTGATTCAGGGGAATGGCTCCCCTGATCTGAATTTGATTGGTGTTTCTATAACGGACCTTTGTGTTCTACATGGACTGTCCATAATAAACACCATGTATAAGCATAAGAGCATACACTTGGCACTGGCACACTCCTTGGTAGTGATCAGTTGACTCAAACAGTAGGGGAGGATGCTGGTCAGACTTGGATGGATCAAATATGTTCTCAGAATCTGTGGGGGACTTCTGATGGATCTATAGGTGGATAAGTGTTGCATCTGCAGTGATGCAGACTGAACATCGGTTCTGTTATGGTGAAAAAGTAACTGAGTCAAAGGACAAAGTTCTTAATTTACCAGTTAATCTGTGTTTCTGTTAATGGTTTGCCATTACTGGCAAATGTGGCCAGGTGAGCAGGAAGTCTAGGTTTTCCCCATCTAAGGACTTACCCCCACAACCCAAATTTAAATTGAGCAGTATTAGGCTTCAGAGCTTATAGCTGTGATAATTTAATTTTATATGGATTTTAAGACCAGACACTTGAGAGTTGATTATTGCAAGATGTGTCAAATGATATAAAATGTCAATGATATGTATTCCCTCACATTGTTAGCAATTTAATTTTCTCTGAGAGATATTAAGGCTCATTTATGCCCCCTTACTTATGTAAATGAGACATTCATTCCACATGTTTTTATGTCACTGGTCCCATTCATTGGACTGGCGACCTGTCCATGGTGTACCCTGCCTCTCGCCTGTTGAAAGCTGGGATTGGCTCCAACCACTTGTAACCCCATTTAGGACTAAGCAGTAGAAAATGGATGGATAGAAGGACTCATATGTCAATGTGTTTTTTACATTGTGCTGAATTTCCTTAAATGAGTTTACTTTTTGACACTTGTTGGTAGTACGCTTACTTTCAGTTATCTAGTTGTTTAAAACCATAAAAAAACTCTAGAAGAAATACAACAATAATGTTTTTGTTTTGTTTTTTTTATATTGTAATTTCTTTTGTATCTTATTTGGGTACTTTTATTTTGCAAGTTCTTTCTCATCTACGTTTGTCGCATTTTGTTGTGCTGTAAAATGGTTATTGTAGTATTTAAAAAAAATAATGAATTTGATTTGACATGACCTAATATGGCTTATCACTATATGTTGAACTGAAAGCACAAGTGACTTCATAAGAGTGAATAAATGCTGCTTTGTATGCGTATGTGATACAAAGAATGTTTTGCGCCCATGTGTGTATGTATGTATGCGTGTGTGCATGCACCCATCTGATCAATATGGCTGAGGCACTAAGATTGATTGGTTCCCACGGTGACCACATTAAGAGACTTTGAAAGCTGACCTTTGACCCTGAGAACACTCCACATTCGATTGGCAATGGTCTCACTCTCAATCCATCTTTCTTCACATTTTTTCATCTGTCTACAAACCCTAGCATCCATTGTTTTGTCTCAGGCTTCAAAGTGGAAATTCAAATTCATTTGTTCATATACTCCATGCATAGTGCTTGTTCCCTGAGCTATGTCAAGCTGAGAATTAAAAAATTATGTGGGCTTTATAAAGATTGCACTTGCCTCACCTCATACAAGCCCAATTGAGAGAGAAAGTTTTACCAATATATACTGAAGCAAACAAGTATGTTGTGTGTTTAATAAATACGTAGATGATAAATGAATAATAAAACAAAGATGCTGCATGCAGCGACTGCTTGAGGTAAAAACAATCTTGGATTATGGCTCATAAGGTTAAGTTGCTTCATCAGTATTACTACAGTAACTACACATGCACAGCTACACACATCTGTGAGAATCCAATAGATGCATGGTACCTCATTCATCAGAAAGGAAAAACAAAGTAGCTCTATGGGCCTGTGTGTTGCAGGGGAGGAACGTCTTGTTTTCTCAAGGACGATGATAGCAACAAGCCTTCCTCTCAGTCTGATATCAGTGCAGGGATTTGAGGATAAAGCAAGCGTGCCCAAACTTTCCTATTCTGTTTTTACTCAATGCATAAGCATATGAAAGCAAGAAAAATCAATACAGCAGGAGAACAGACTAGTGCAAGGTCGGACTTGAATTTCAATAGATCTTTTCACATATGCAATGTTTATTGTTGTCTGCTCCAAGTCTGTTTAGCGGATTTAAATGGGTAATGAATTAAAAAAAAAAAAAAAACACAGACCCTTATCAAAAAGGTGCTCCAACACAATTGTGAAAATACAGCTAAAATATATAAAGACTCCTAAAGAGAAAGGTCACTACAGGTCAACACAAAGATCCGGCTGGGTGATTCACTTTTCTTGTAGTGAAAAAAAATCTATCGTGATATCATGATCAATCTCTGTTTAAGGTGTTCCTCCATCCATGTGGAACAAGTGTCCAACAAATCCTTTAATGAAAATTAAGATAATTTCAGGCTAATAAAAGGAAACCACTGCATACAATTTTGATCAATTTTAGCTCATCAAAACACCAATGAAGAACATGTCAGTGAAGAGAGTTGTAAAAATTTTTATTATGGGAGGTAAAATCACCGTTAATGTGTTGGGCAATAGTTGCTGAGAACATTTCAGAAAACTGAGTGCACTGAATTGTGACCTCAGACTTTATAATCAGCTTTGCACAGATTGCTCTATTAAAAAGTTCTAGAGATGGTGTAAAATTCATGATGCAGGTAAGTATTTATGTATAGCAAAAACAAACAAAAACCCTCACCTTGTACACCTGGACAGTGTTTGTTACTTATTCCAGAGCATGTGTAAAACAGATTTTCAATATGCACTTGAGATTTCATATTTTAACATCTTGTTTTTGTATTTTTTTTTATAAATCAGCCTTTTTCTCTTCATTTATGCCAGTTTAAAAGTTTAAAACTACCTTCCATCCAAATGAAATCAAGAAACATAATATTATTCATGAAGCGATTGTTACAATCCTTCATATTGTAACCCACTGATAAAATCTCTCTGTGACTGGACAAATTGCATACTTTTATTATTTTTTAAAATACCTTTTATGTAGAATGTTTTAATTGTGTGGTATTGAAAGAGGTTAGTTGATCTTAACTTTACTAACTGGAAATGTGTGAAACACTACCACGAGAAAAAAAAATCAGCTGGAAAAACACAAAAGTAGGTTATGAGAAAGACATGTATGTACTGTTGTCTAATTTCTTTAGAAAGTTAATCCATAAGTGTATGGCTTAGAGGCAACATTTCTTTTTCTTTTCATTTTTTGACACTATTGTTTTTGTATACCCTACCTCACCGCAAGCACACACACACACACACACACACCTATACACATACACACAAGTGAAATCTTAGGGCTTAGAGCTAAGAAGCAATCAACTAATTATCAAAAACACAGAGAAACTCTAATCAATTATTCACATGAACATTAGACTGCTAATACACATGCAGTAGAGGGAATGGCATCTCCCAAAAGTAAATCTTCCTCTTTCGCTCAAATACAGACACACACACACACATCGTGATCTATCATGTTAGGACCTGCATACTTACACAGAGGCACTGAAATCCTTGGCAACAACTTTCATAACCCGTGTACACAAAAGTTGCCCCAGTCGCTCTGACCTCTTACCTACAGACCTTCCTCCTCCATCAAATGATCAAATACATACCATCCAAATGTAAAGTAGTTCAGCTGTAGCCGACTGACTATGAGGCTCCTGGCTAGGACGTTGTGATCATAGAATCCTATTGATCCATCAGAGTTACCCCACCTCCTCCACAAATTCCCTCAAGCACACACAAGCACACACTCAGAACTTAATCTACCAGGCAATTCTGAGGCATTAAGGCTCAGTCATTCGATTTTTGCGCTGTGCAATCATTATTCGAGCTAATGCTGCGATTTATGACTAGGTTTTTGGGTGGTGAGTGTGAAAGGTGGAGGTGGAAGGGACACATTGTACAGAGGTGAGAAAGACTACTGTCTGTGTGTGCATTCACATCTTTGCATTTTCATAAAACAAACACATTCCCTTCACATTTACTGAATGACAATGACAATAAAAATGAAAAAAAGTATTTATGCTTTGTATTTCAGCATGTTTAATTTGGACAGAATATAGCTCCAATGACATAAATTAGAAATTAGGATGAAGACAAGAGATTAAAGGGTTCACCCTTTTGTATTATTCAGAATTGTAAGATGCTCTTCCTTAAGTTTATTTTTCACATGTACGCACACACCTTACTCACATACCCACAGACACACACAAACAATATCCTAACGTAACAGAAAAGAGTACAGCTGTTTTAAAATGCAGAGACTGGCTCTGCGATGCTTTCTGTCTGAGAGAGTTGAAGACACATATCCCCATTAGCATCTGACGTGCTGGGATGGCTGTTCTTTGTTTTTCCTTGGGGGTGGTGGAGTGGGGGGATTTCATGGTAAATCTTAGAGCAAACAGCTGTGATTCCATCTAATGTGGCACAGCTCGAGAGATCACTGGGATCACAGCCCTACATGCGCAAATTAAATATCTGAATTACCTAATTGAGCATTTCCAGAGCTCTTGTGATATGTAAACCATCCAACTACAAGAACGATGAGGCATCAAAACCATGATGCCGCAGAACAGATGGGACCCTGCTTCTCCCTGAAGTGCATCTCCAGGCCTTGTCTGACAGAAACTGCCACGGATGCATCTGGATTTGGAAAAAGATGTCTCTCTACAGCCTTTTTGCTGCAGGCCTAGAGGTGCTGCTACTTCTCCTGATGGGAAGTGCTTTGCAACATGTGGTGAACAAAGCCTTGGCCTTTAGGAAGGTGGGACTGTGGTTTGCCACCTCAAATCCTTTTCTTTCTTGGTTAATGTTCAGCCTCACTGGTTCATTTCTAGTACTTTAATGGTGTTGTCAGCACCCTTCTCAGCAAGTCCTCTTTCAACATATTTGGTTTATGGCTCGTCATTGTTTCAGCTTGCTTGAAAAGCCTTCTTTTATCCCCCTCTTAGAGGGTGCGATCCTAAATGAACACAGGCCTGCAAATGCTATTATTAGTGCCATGTCTTTATTACACATGTATGGAATAGTTTATCTCTTGCCAGAGTTGCAGTTATGGCATTATGACATTTGGGAAGAAATTGAGAAATAACAGACAGACTGAGAGGTGAGGAAAGGAGAATTGTGTGAGAGCAATAAAAAGTCTAGGTCTGTATTGAATACATCAGAGTAGTAAAATGAAAAATTAAAACCAGCAATTACAGAGCTGCCTAAAGTAGGAATATGGAACAGGTGTCTTTGTCCTACTTTGTCGACAGAGCAAAAGTAATTTTCTTAGCTCGGTCTCTCTTTGGTGTGGCCCCAATGAAATTTCTCACCCATCGTCACAACACAACCACAATGTCTAGTGTTACTCCTATGAATTGCGTACATCAGTCAACAGTGTGCAAATTCAATCACCCGCCTTACCAGTTGAATATAAATACCCCTCAACTCTTCAAGTGTAAAACTAGCCGGGAAGCTGTCAACTCTGCTCCACCACTGTCTTGTCTATTGTCTCTTGGACCCCTGACCCGCCCTCTCCCTCACAAAGCTTCCCCACTCCCTGTCCAGAATAGAAAAGCTGTAAATAAGCATCAAAAATAGACATCGGGGGACAACTGTTGACAGCCAAGTGACGAAAGCGGCAGACACACAGCACAACCACTAGGCAGGCTGGATAATTGAAGCCACGCAACATTGAGACACGAGAAACTAAAAGCAATTTGTGTTTTTCTTTTGTTTTATAGTCTGTAAGCCATTGAAAGTCTTGTGTTATATAGAACAAACCAGTAAATAAAGGCTTGTCTAAAGCTGTTTCCTATTTATTGACTCTTTCCCAAATTTAAATGGCAGAAGCCTATAGTATTTTGAGTTCTTTTATTTATTAATTAATTTATTTGATATATTATTTAGTTTGAACTAATATTACTCAAGAGTGAGTTATACTTGGTGCTTCTTTTTATGATTGGTCTATTGAAAACATCATATAAGCAGGCCCCAAAGTGGAAGACAAATGAACTGACATGTTTGCATAGTTTTGCATGGTGGATTTAGTTTGGAGGTTGAGGGTCAACATAAGGCTGCAGCCGCCACACCTCACACCTCTGACCTCTAGGAAACATATACCTAGGAACAATTTAAAAACAAATGTCAGGCCTTCTGTCTGTATATGTACCACTTGTCTGACAACATAGTGTTGCCTTCAACCAACTAAAAGAGATGTACTGATGTTTTTTCCCTTAAGATTTGTTGTTTTTTTTTTTTGTTTGTTTTTTTTGCAGAGTTTCTGAAAGGAGGCATTAATAGAGTGAAAATGTCAACTAAATTTAATATTGCACATTTCTATAAGGGAGATAGAAAGCTGCTTTGTACTTTGTTGCAGTCTGTAGTGTTTGCATGCTGTTGAGTTGATTTGTTAGCAGCCCAGCCAACTAAATCAAGTCCTCAAATCCACTTTGTTTACCCAATTTCTTTGTCTTTCCTTCCCACTTCCTTTCCTTTCAATCTCTCTGTCGTCGCTGATTTTACTGACTGTTTGCAACTTGTGAAAGAACAACTCTGTTACTTTCAGGCCCACAGAGGGGAACGGCACAGTCTAGTCACCTGTGTCATTGTCTTAACAAGCAGCATGACCTGCCAATAAAAAAGGCTTTTATCCTGATCATCCTCAAACAAGACTTAAACACAACCTGCTCTTTCCCTTGCTGAATGCTCAAAGTGCTCACAAATGTGAATCAAACTGTGTTAACTTGTTTGAAAATGAAAAAATGAAGAGCAGGTATGGGTGCGAATGGTGGTTGTGGTGGTGGTGGTGTGTGGGGATTTCTTTTCATTGAGACTAGATCAGCAGCACAGGGGTGGGTGAGATGGCAAAAAGAAGAGGCACAAAAGAGCTGAAAAACAAGTTTACTCCTTTGGTTTAGTGTGGCAGTGCCAGGATTTGATCTAGTATTGTCCATCTCTTAACAGCTGTCTCTCTTTTCAGTGGTCTGCCAGTGCCAAGCAGCAGTGAGTACAATGCAAGCCAGAATTCCTTGAGAGAGCTAGGAGTATGAGAAAGAGGAAATGTTGAGGACAGTTGAGTCTATCATTTGCTCTGTAAACTTGAACTTCATGACAGCCTTTCATCCCTCATCAAAGCAACAAGTAGATGAGCAGACTTTGTGCATGTTAAAACCTCCTAACCCCTGTTGTCTTCTTAAGGCTGCCACTCCCTTGGGATAGGTGACCTTAAATCTTCTCTTTTAACAAGTTTCCTGTTCTTCCTTCCGGCCTTCTGTCATCCCCCGGGGTTGGACCTGCAGGACCTTTCCAGTGTGTGGAATAGCTGCATATGTAATACTTAGTCTACAACCGTCAGGGGAGGTGAGGATTGGAAAATCCGGTTTGTCACGTATCAGTTTGACTTTGCCAAAAAAACCATACATGAATAACATAATAATACACCACAAGAGCTTCAAGAACATTTTTAAAAAATTTATAGAGAATTCATTCCAGAATTATACATGATTCACTTATATGAACACTGGGAATGCAGACTTTCAGTAGCTTCCTCAGGGACATTTTATTCGAGGTACACATTTAAGGGAGCTAACCTTGGGGCCCTCCAGGTACAGAATTGGCAGTTATGTCTGATTGACATTTCTTTTTTCCTGACCATATAGTGTCATGAAAATTGATCCAAATATCAGACATTTCCCATATTGTATGAGTATTGGTTAAAAAAAGAAAAAAGAATCAGAAGGACTGTTTTACAGTATTTATGAAAAAGAGAGTGATGCCTTGTGTAACGGTCAATAATTCATGAATGAAAAGATGCCTTTGTGAAGTTCTTCCTTAAGTATCCCCTCTACTCCGGCTCTGACCCAGTGCTACTGATCAAACAGATATTGTTACCACTGAAATAGCAACTTAAAAAACAGACAGACAGCCAGAAGACCAGCCTGCAGCCAAAGAGACTCACAGTAAGGAGGGGAGTCAAAGGAGACAGAAAGAAACACATGTATGTTACACATTTACACAGGTAAAAGTGGTAAAATCAGGAAAAAAATCATTTTGGTATCAAGCTACATATTAATGATCCACAGACAAACAGTGAGTGTGTTCTCTCTCTCTCTCTCTCTCTCTCTCTCTCTCTCTCTGTGTGTGTGTGTGTGTGTGTGTGTGTGGGGGGGGGGGTGTTAGAGGGTGAAATCGGAAAAGCACAC
>JBAMIG010000015.1:9570718-9582232 GCA_037177335.1 Kiunga ballochi
TGTCCCTGACTGCTTCTGTTCTTCTCTCTCTCTCTCTCTCTCTCTCTCTGTGTGTGTGTGTGTGTGTGTGTGTGTGGGGGGGGGGTGTTAGAGGGTGGCATATTGTATGTATATTTGTGGTTGTGTGTTTGAGTTGCAGTTGGGAGGTTAGTGGAGGGTGTCATCTATCACTGGAAAAATGCTGGGCTGTGGGGGTGCTAGTGGAAATGGAGGGGAGGGGGGATAAAGATGGGTGGCAATGGTGGGGAAGGGGGTGGGATTGTCAGCTAGAATGGTGCTGCTCCTCAAATGAAATAATATATCTTTGAAAACCTACGCCCTGCGCCGGGCTCTGGGCCCATATATCAAGCCCAAGAGCGTCTGGTGGATCCGCTCCAGGCCCATTAACCTTCCACCTGTTCCCCCCCACACCCCCACCTTACCCCCTCAACCTAGTGGTCCTCTTTTCACCCTACGTTGTTGTCCTTCATTATTCCCCCTCTCCTCCTCCTCTTGCCCTTGGTCATTGCCTGTCATGGTCCCTTGTTCATCTTTCCATTAACCCCTACTAATTTCCCTGTTTTGTCCTCAACTGTCTGTTGTTCATAATCCCCTTATATTCTATATCAGTCTGTTTCTACTTCTCTTATTCCGGCCAACTCATCTTTCTGCCTCTGTCTTCATTCAGTATATCTCTGACTCTTACCCCATTTGTGAATTTGTCCTCTGTCTTCTCTCATGGTCACCAAGCTTCCTCTCACTAAATCATTCTCCTTGTCTTTCATCCTCTCTCCTCTTCTCAGTTTCTATCTCATGTCACAGTTTTTGCTACCGTACCTCTCTATCTGTCTTCTTGTGACTCATTTGAACTCCCCATCTCTCTTGTCTCTTTTAACTCTCCCCTACTTTCTTTATCCTTTTCTCTTTTCATGGTCTATTCTACCCCCTTTCATCAGTTGTGAGGAAAGCACACGATGGAGTGAGTGCATGCAGGGGGGTGCAGCACAACCTGCAGAATAATTCAAATGTAATGGACCAGGGACATAGTTACAAATCTCTGCCAACTGCATGCGGCCACCAAAACCCCATCACGCTAGCAGTTTGTCAGTATTGCCGTGTCGGGAGGGGAGATTGTTGCAAGTGGGGGGCCACTGACCTCTGTGACAAGACAGACATTGCAGTCTGAGGCTCTGAACCCATTTTTGTGTGTATGCACTGGGGGTGGAAAGGTGTGGTGGAGTGGTATACGGATACCATCTTCCCAGAGTTCACAGATCATGCCTAAAACTACTTATTAATTTTTATTCAGTTATGAAGTGTGAAGAAAAAAAGGGTGTAATCACTGATCAGTGTAGATGAGGCAGTGCATCTAATTTGTTCCCGGCACACACAAACATTCACAGACGCTTTTAATATTAAATTGCTTCTGGAAAGGTCATGGAGAAAAGTTTGAGTACATAACAAAAGTCAAATAAAACCCTCCAGTCTGAACTGCCCTAGTGGCTGATGTAAGTATAATTTCACTAAAGTAAAGATATATAATATTTATAGATAAAGATGGAGGTAAAGACGGGATGGAATCATGCACCAAGGCGGAGTTGGGTGAATTGGAGGATCTTACATTATTCACTCAGGTAGATCTATAAGTAGCAAATATTTAGGTATGTGATGTAAACATCAGGCCCCTTTTGTTCTACCCATGACATTTGTCATACTGTGTGTTGACTGACATGCTGCACAGCTGACTTCTGAACTGGTCTTAACAGATGAACAACAGTGAGGGAAGCAAATAATAAAACCACTGAAATGCTGTTACATTTCTGGTTTAATCTACATTTTTAGAGTTTCAGAGCTTTTGATGTTTCAGTTTAACAAAATTATTTAAGTTGTGAGAGGAACTACAGGGGAGTAAAATGAAAAAAATGGAAGAAAACAAACCCCAAACTTATCTATCCTACTGGAGAAGTCGGGATTCACAGTTCAAACTGTATGAAACAGGCTGCATTTCTATTCTAAATATGTTCATAGTAAATCGGCTGCCAATTTAATTTGTAGTATTGTCAAAGTAAATATTTTTTTAAATATCATTTTGAGTTTTACCTTTATAAAATATCTCAGATGTAACTATTTTGATAATAAAGTTATAAATGCTGATTAGTAATGGGCAATGAAGATTAAATATTTCAAATAAAAATTTTGCGTTAATACCCATCACCATATGTAAGAAATATACCTTGAGGAAGACACAGCCATCTATTTATTCATTGGATATGTGTTTCTAATTTATTGAAAATTGAAAAGTGTAAGAGAATAAAACATTATCTACAATAGTCCCTCAACTTCACACCTATCTTTTCGTTTTTTGACCCCCTCCCCCCCCTGCTCTTTCTTTACATTCCTTTTCTGCTCATCTTTCTTCTCCTCTTCCCTCTTTGTTTCACCTCTGTTCTCATTGCCTATCCCTCCCTCTCCCCTGCCATCTGTTTAACCAATATGGCCGTCCCATCTCAGCTGGGAGCTTTCCCAGGGAACAAGACTTCTAATACAGTTCCTCCTCACCATAATGGCCCTCAGTTCTGCTTTTGCCATTCCCATTACATGCAGAGTGAGCAGAACAGAGAAAAAGGAGATAAACCCCCCTCCCCCATGTGGAGCCAGGCTTAAAAATGTCATGGCTAGTTTCCTCTCCATTTTAATTTTTATCAGAATATTGAACGAACTTAATATGCATTTTAAACGTGCATATAGTAAAGAATTAAACCAAAATTGCTTATTGAAACTTGCAAGGGATTCAGATGCCTTTTGAAGCTCCTGTTTGAGTTTTATGCAGCTTTTGTATTCCAGGATTTCTGGCACATTTTGCAGAACTGTTTCTGTCTTAAGCCTGTGTTTCATTGGGTAAACAGTTAGCATATGTGCAGTACTTTTCATTCTGTTATAGATGTTTTTTTCTTTTTGCACGGCACCTGCACTTCCAAAACTTTCCCAAATTTACTTCAAACATTATGTGTATGCCTACTTGTTGTTGTTTTTTTTCCTCAAATATTTTTTACATCATAAAAATGGACATTTATGGATGTACATAGCAGTCTATTTACCATAATGAAGTAATACTCATTACGTCTGCCAACGAGGTGGTGAAGCTATCACTAATCCTATTTAGATCTTTTAAGAACTTTTAAGCAAGGTGTTGAGGGGATCCAGTTCAGTGGACACAGAATCGGATTTCTGTTTTTTGCAGAGACCCAGGACACGCTGGACTGATTACATCTTGTGGATGGGAACGCCTCGGGATCCCCCCCGATAAGCTGGTAAATGTGACTGGGACAAGATAAGTCTTAGTTGTAGATCCTTATGCTGCTCCCTCCGTGACCCGACTTCAGATAAGCGATAGAAATGGATGGATTTCAAATAATTTTTCAATAATTTTGGATGCCATAATCAAGAAAGTGTACATTAAGGGGATGTTTTGAATTGTCATTACTACAAGAGAACATATTAAGATATAAACATGCAACAAACAAGACAGCTTTGACTTTGTTGTTTGTGTGAACAAGGTTGAACAATGTGATTATCAATGGAGCAAACATGGATCTCATGTGCATGTATTGTGTGACAAGGACAACAATGCTGCACTGTGAGTAAATTACAAACTTTGCAGAAACAACTTGTTGATTTCTTTGAAAATCAAAACATGACTCTTCACATTATACGTAATATTTCAGGTTGCCATATTTTTAATCAAAAGGACCCTAAAGCAAAGCTGAGAATTTTGTGTCCTTTGCAAATCGGAAAAGTAAAATTAAATATTACTTATTATATCAGCTGAAACTGATTAAATGCCTGGAATAAAGTGTCAATGTTACCAATAAAGAGCATGCATCTCTTAGCTGTTGTGCAATGGAAAATAGTAGGTAAACTAAGATAGATATTGGACATATCCATGCTGTCCCTACCCAATTCTAAATCTATGACAATCACCAGCATGTGAACAAAAGAAACAGAATGCATGTGATTATAAAGGAAATTTTTGAGAGATTTAAATAAGCAGCAGATAACAACATTGCAGAAATGTGTAATTTTACTAACTTCCTGACAGCAAATTTGGCATTCATCTGGCATCCTACCTGCACTTTGACTTCTCTCAAGCCAGTAAAAGACACAACTTGAATTGTCTTATTTCTCATCCTGTCTCGTTCTCTTTTTTCCCCTTTCTTCCTCCATTAATGTATTTTTGTCTTTCATAGCAGATCAGCCATAGTCTGCATTCAAAACAGCCTGTCTGTTTATATCTATTTGCTAGCATGTGAAGTGAAACCTATCTGCAATGTCATGCAGAAGCCAGATGAAAAAGTTGCAGTTCACGGTTTCTCAACTTTGGGTCACTGCTAGGCACCAACCGCTTCAGAAAAGCTAATTATAAATGTCAATGCCGTCACGGTGCAGTGGAGTTATAACAACATAAAGTTATATAATGCATCTTGAACCGAAAATAAATTGAAAAAAAGACATCCATTACAAGACAATGTAATAGTGTAATAGTGTGTTCCTATTGTTTTTGTCATTGCTGTGTAATAGCTAAACTCCAACAGCAGAAGCAAACCTGTTCACTTGCAATGCTCTCTGATCTTGTGTGTTTCCATATTAATCTTTGTGTTGTGCGTTGACAAGGTAAACAAAAGTGCTTGTTGTCTCAACACCTGACACATCCTTTTTAATAAAGGGTGTAGAGAGGAAAAGGGGTGGGGGTGCTTTGGTGAAAAGGGAGTATAGTTGGATATAAACACATGAATCATCAATAGTCCCTATCACCTAACTAAATTTTCCTTTCCATTGTATTTGTGGTGGGAGTCAGGCGAACCATCCCCGCAGTGAAACAATGAAACAATGAAGTAGAATAGCAGCAGTTCAGTCACAATGAGTCACCATCATGCACACACACAAAGATACATGATGCAAACACATCAGCAAGCAAAACATGAACAAATACGTTTTATGATGACAACATAAAAAGACTTGTCTTCGCACAAGTCTAGTTTCTAAACAGATTATTTTTTTCATTTTTTTAAACTAAAATGATAAATGAATATCTGTCCAAAATAAATTTTGATTAATATTTTACAATATACATATTGATTTTTTTTTTGCAATCTAAAATTAAACAGAACATTTTATTTAACACTAAAACTATTATTTATCCATACAGGACAACAACAGACAATATGTAATATGAAATGCTCTGGGAAGACCAGAGAAAACACTACATACATGCATGTAATTGCCTTTTTATGTAGTCACCCTAAAACCTAAATACTAATCCCTATTGCCTTGCTTTTTTTCAAATGTATTTTTGTTTATCAAACATGAATGTGTTAGGAGGTCTTTTTAAAAAATCTTACTATTTGTTCTATAACATACATTACAAATGCTTGACACGGGACTCACCGACATACTACCCCGGTCCTGCCAAATATGACTGATTCAAACAGTGAGATACTCAAACAATACCCTTGTTAAATGACATAAACTCATTAAATTGGGCTTTTTTTTTTATCATTTTGAGTATATCATACACACCGCAAAGCACTTTCACAAATTGTCAATTAGGTTTATCTACTTGCTATTTTTAAAATACACTCTTATCCATTGCTATAATAACATAAACAAATCCCAGAGTAAATACTCATGAAATCAGATCAAACCCAACCATCTGCTAACTGTACATTTTTAGGCATTGCTGTAAAGAATAGCAATCAAACATTAAACCAAAACACTCCTGCAGTCCCTGTGGCTGACATTATAGTGGCAGTCAAGGCTAGTTCAGCCAAAGCTCAAGGCTATGTAGCAGATATCTTTTTTTTTCTTTTAGCTAAAACAAATCAATATACACATTTATGTATAAGGCCTACAGTTTCCTCTTTGATATCATTATTTTTTCAACATACATATGACCAAATTATACCAACAGACTGCACACATGACTGAACACACATACACATGCACGTATGCACCTGTCTTGAGCTCCCTTAAAGTTCTATAAAGTAACCACAAGTGATCAGGCCTGCCAAAACGTTCCCCATCATGACTGTGATTTCAAAACCAGTGTACCAGACCTGCATATTTTTCACTGTCGATGTGTTAAACCAATCAAAACCCAAGTAGACTTGGCAGAGAGAACCAGCTACAACTTCTCGAATCTAAGGTGTGAGAAATAAATATCCCATCACGTCATGCGTCATTCCCAAAAGTAAAGAGAAGAAAGGGAGGTAGCATGCCACACTGAAAAAGAATAAAGAGAGCTCTTTAAAAAGTTCCCCTGGTGGCAAAATATTTATGAGTTTGGTGACCAAAGCCAACTTATGGAAACTAAATCTTTACATGCTTTTTTGGCAGATACTTTGCACACACCCTTCTAACTTGGCTCTATTAGGAGAGAAATTCTTTTGTTCTCGCAGAGCTAAAAATAGTGAGGGGGGCTGTGTGTTGTGTGTGAGTGGTATTTGTATCTTAATGTGGATATGTATGTGTATGAGCGTGTGTAGGTTAGAAGTGTATTTATGGGGCACACAACTCTTGTAACAAACTTAATTCAACTGTGCTTCCTGTCTCCCTGGCCCCGAGCGTGACCTCATGTCTAATCATCAGATCTGTAATAGAGAGACATGTCGAAGGTCATATGGATTTAAAATCACAGTTTCAGGTGGTAAAACAGTCACCATTTATAGCAGGTGGTTTAATTTGAGACACAATTCATGGCGATCCCTCTGTATCTAAGGAGGCTGAACTTCCATGTTGCCAGTATTTAATCTTATCTATGAGGGAAATACACAAGAACTAATACAAATGCAGGAGGAAAAAAAACACACACATCCCACTGGACTATTTGTAATAACAACATGGAACGGGATAAAGGTCATGGGTGGCACTATTTTATTTTATTTCTTTTTACATATTTTGGTGGGGATCTGCCAAATAATAAACTAATAAAAATTCACAGTAAAACCAAATATTAACCCATCTACAAAACTCACACAGGACAGGGCACAATTTTTACACAAATCCACACTTAGTTATTTATTTAATCTAAACTATTCAAAGGATTTAACTATATTAAAATGCATTTAAAAATGTTTTACTAGCTCCAGACACACAGTAGAGTTGATGAATCTGGAGGCTTGTAATTTGTAAATTCTCACTATCTCCAACCCTAATCTTTGCTCAGCAGTCCTCACAGCAGTATAATGAGAAACAAGCAAGCGAAGACTGTCAAGTGTGTGGGAAAATCTGCCAGAGCCACAGCTAGTGCATTATTTATTGAAACCCCTTATGCTTTAGATGACGTTTAAAAATGGGGGAAGCGGAGTGAGCTCAATTATCTTTCTCACTTGCATAAAATACAGTCCCGCCTTACCCAGACATGACTGAGGCCAGTGCAACAGAGGGGATCTTTTTCCTGCATCAAGCACAGGTCATTTTGTACCTTTGCAACAGCCACTCCACTCAATTACTATTAAGCTAAAGTAGTATGGGTAGTCATTAGGGGAACATAATGACAACTCATTCAGCAGCAAATCAGGGAGTGAAAAACACTAGTGGGTGAGATAATTGAATTAGGAGGAGGGTGTGAAAAATAGAGAGGCTTTACAAAGGTGCAGAAATGATCATTCAAAGTTAATGAGTAAACCCCACACAATTATTAACTGTGACCACACCTTTCAGGCAGCTATTGTGTGTGTGTGTATCTGTGTGTGTACCGTGCATTTATATCTAATGCAAATACTGATCTCGATAATGTCAATAGCAGGACACGGTGTGTGCTAAATGTCAACATGTGTTTTTCAAGGACTCTTAATTGGCTCAGTTTATAATATGACACATTTTTCATTTTGTTATTTTCACCTTTGAAAACAAAATTAGATTAAAATTTGGAGAGGACGTTGAAACAGCTACATGAATATGTAGCTGGGCCGTTGGCAACACATTGTGAGAAGCAACAACAACAAAAAAATAAAAACAGGAAAAAAAAAAGGAATTAGACTAGAGGAAGGAAATAGGTGAATGCAGATGAATCAAATGCTTTTCATGTCACTCTAAACATTAACCTTCATTCAAAGTAAATAAGCTACAAGTCGACAATTACATCTGAAATTCTCCCCTGGGTTCTGGGATGAATTGTTGTAGGGAAAAATGAAGTTTTTGCAAGAAAGTTATATGTTATTTACCGTGATAATTCTCTAAAAAAATTTAAAAGAATACACAACAATAATCATCTAGCCTATTTTTCATTGCTTAAAGTTACTGTGAAAAGTGACCTTTCCATGTCTGATATGTTTCTTTTTTGTTCAGCCCAAAAAGACCCATTTTAAAATAAAAATTGATAACCTTTTAAATGATTATATGAATGAGTTAAAGGAATTATAATACTGCTTATAATAAACATTTTCAGATGGAACGTCATAAACACAGTCTGATGACATGAGTATTACAAGGCTGTTAGAGCAGCTAATATAAAGCAAACACAAGAGCTGACACATTGCAACCTGTATACTAAAATAAATCAAAACCTTAATTCAATTAAAGGTTAGAGCGGCTGGCATTTAGTTGACATAAATCCTCAGACAACATATAATGGACTTGAAGCTGAAATTCAAAGATTTTAAAGCCCACGGAAAACAGTGATTTATCCAATAAAAACAACAAGCAGCCAAATCCTGATGATGGACAGATGCACCACAAAAACAGTTGTCATTGATAATCTGAAAAAAATAGTCTGATTGAAGCAAATCATGCACACTTACCTTAAGTTCACGGAAGAAAATGCTGCTGCGCGCCCACTCCACAATGGAGAAGAGGGTTTGGTCGGCCATTTTGCACATGAGACCAAAGGTGTTGAGCTTCTCGTGTTTGCCCCGGCTGGCTTGCTCCTGCTGTAAATAGGCCAGGATCTTAGCCTGAACTTGTGGCTCATCTGGCTCACACTTTAGTAACTCAACAATCAGGTGGGGAAAGCTTGGCGGTGAACCTGACTGGTAGGCATCAACATAAGCGTAGCCCATGATGGACTCTGGTGAACTGGTGTATGGGTCTGGGTACTCAGACTTGATGGTGCGTGTGCTCTGGAAGTGTCCATAAGCGGCCTGGTAGCCTTGCAGACTACCAGCATGTGGAGGCATTGCCATACTGACAGGTGAAGTGACAAATGGACTTCGGTCGTAGTCTGTAGGGGGTAAAGCAGTGGCATGATGGTGGTGGTGGTGGTGGTGGTGGTGACTGGTGTGGTGGCCAGCATGGTGGCTCAGAGGGAGACCCTTGGAGGCTGCTGAGTGGATGTTCTGGATTGCTGAGGATATAGTGAGGTCAGTGGGTACAGCTTGCATCACCTGGCTCATGGCCTCGATCTTCAGGCCATTTGCTCGGATTAGTGCCTTCTTTTGCTGCTTGAGGGCTCGGTCACGTTTGTACATTGGCCCGAACTTGTTGCGACCGCCTCGCATGCGGTCCGCCCGCACAGCTGATAACAAAAAACAGAGAAGTGGAGAGAATAAGTTCCACAGTATGACAAACTTGATAAAGGTCACACCAAAAAAAAAAATCCTTTTGTGCAATGTGAGCCAATCTAAATCTAAATAAAGAATATTGGTCTGACATGATAAACATCTTATATATACAAATAATCTCAGAAGCCAAAAAGCAACTGATCTTTTGAACTGAAAAAGTGAACAATATTGAAGAACACTATTAAATTGTCTGTTTTAACTAAATCAAAAGAGAGACCCATTGCGCACCAGTATGGATACACTTCCGTGGTGATTTAGAAGTAAATAGCTTTTTTGTAACTTTTCAGTGGACCAAAGGTTTTTCCTATGACAACTACACTTGACATTTAGTTGTTGACTCTTAAAGCCCTCAGATTTGACCGATAGCAATGTTACTCATTGACCTGAGACTCAAACCCGTACCAACCACTCTGCGGTATGATCCTTGTACAGCTGGCTATCTCTGTCCACCATACATGAACTTGTTACTGATAAAAACCTAACATAAATCTGTGTTTTCTAACCAAAATACAAGTTCTATCTCATTATGCCATTTTTAAAAGCTTCAAAATGTCACTATCAATTAGTAGAAATCTCTTCTCTTGAGAAAACCAAAGCCTGAGGGTTCTGATAATAATCCAAATGGGCTTTTTTTTTTTCTGATGAAACAAACCCATGATGCCCCCTGCCGCCCCCATCAGTGCTGGATCCTGTGGTGAGGATCACAACAAGTCTGGGCCGTGGGTATTTCTAATGAACGAACTGGGCTCGTAGTGGATTGCAGTCTATGGACCATGTGTGATCTGGCCGACTGCTGCCATGGGGAAGCTGCTCCACTGTCTCTCAGTTGGGGGGCACTGATGTTAATTATTCATACTTAATTACCTCTTATTCTGACAAGGCTTGCAGAGACCAGCATGCAAAGACCTAACGGACGTCTGGGACTTAAACACAAGAACATTACTCGTTCCAATATACCAAAGTATTTGACTTGTTTTCTACTGAATTTGGCTGGGCCTTGTTTCTTTAAAGGAAATGCATAACATCAGCTGTTTAATACTAATGTGTGCACATATATTTGACCTGTTCATACATGTTGAGCAGTTAGATAAGATAGCAAGTCATCTTTGGTCCACTCTACCTCAGAATTTCTTGGTAGTTGAATAAAAGAACACAGGAGAAAAACTGAAGAGGGGGTGTGGATGGGGCATAAGGGTTGGTGATGTTTGGGTATTGGGGTGGAGGGGTGTAAGAAGGGCAGACACCCACACTAAGACATAAATGCACACACACACGTCAATCTGCCTTGGGAGGGATTTTAATGACCTCCGTCACAAAAAGTCCATGTCACTGATCTGAGCAAGTACAGCCGAGAGGGCAGAGACACCGCATTCTCTCATATCCAATGAAAACAGAAAAGCACAAAGGGGCTAACATGGAAGACATCACACACCTCTCTGGATCAGAGAGACGGGGGCATGCCAGACACTCTGCTACCTTGAAGAGCCCCTTATGGCTTAAATGGTGTGTAATTTAAACAGAGATTTCACTCACACGCACAATCATTTTCCAACATGCTTGAGGTCAGATTGGTGCAGTGTCCACTTATTCAGGTAAAGGGATCATGACTGTTAAAATATGCATCACGTCAAAAAAATAAAAAAAAAACGCAATCAGGAGCACTGTCAAAATGTATCCATTATACATTATTGTAAGGCAACTTTAACTATTAATGATTCTCCACAACAGCGTAATTAATGAGCTGAGAAACTAATAGTTGGCCCTATTGGGAAAACAAAATTAGGCCCAGACTGCCTTTCTTGCCTGCCTCGGACCTAGGGACCCACATCACATCATGAATACTAGAATTAGGGGGTGTAGATCTTGCTCCCACATACACACACTCACACATTTTTTGTCTCTAATTAAACAAGGTGATTTGCATTCAAGTAACGGGGATTAATACGGATGCATGGGAGGGGGAGGGGGAGGGGGAGGG
>JBAMIG010000015.1:9596840-9611228 GCA_037177335.1 Kiunga ballochi
ATCTATCTATCTATCTATCTATATATATACATACATACAAATATATATATAAATATATATATATATATATGATTGATATAGCCTATTTATGTTATTTTTCCTTAATTTTATACCAAATTTATATAAATAGGCTAAATCAATTTGTTTTCTAGCTGGATTTAACTATTTTATGAGCATGGGACACCATGGCTGCTAAATACTTTCACACAACAAATGTTGGTTCTCTTTCTGTGTATTGTTAAAATAACCACCACATCCTGCAGACTCTCAGGTCTGCTCTAATTGGCTCATAATGCACATAATGCACGATCAGTTTAGACAAATATTAGAACAGAGACTTTAAACACTTGAAAAAAAACTAAAACTATCAGTAAGCCAACGTGGAGACTCTAAAACTGGAATTATGTGTTTAAACATGAAAATTAAAAAAGGAACTTAAGGCTCAGAGTAATCAGGAAACATAGCCATATCGTCATGAGCATAACTATTGAAGTTACACTGTGTCCTCATAATGTCTCCTAAAGGCAACAAGTAAAAATCAGAAAGTGTTGGGCCTAAAATAAAGCCCTGTTGGACTCCACAATTTATTAAACAGATTTCAGAGGTGACAGTGAAGGAACATTCCCTCTCAACAAGAAGGAAAAACCTCTGCAGAAGAAGGCGGGCATCTGCATCTAATGTTTGGAGAGGACAGGAAAGAAGAAGCAACATACACTGCAACATTTATCCAGGAAGACTTTCAGAATAAGGAGAAACATGTTAAAGATGCCAATACAGTCATATGTTTCTACATGGAAGATTAGAAGTAGAAAAAGGAAGTAGGACCTGCTCAGTGCATCATGGGACATACTGTAGGAATTCAAGTCAGTATAACTAATGCACAGCTACACTCTCTTAAGCTTGATTTTAAAGGTAGAAAAGGTGACTGCTTCTTGAATCTATGCTGGAAGCTGTTCCATAAAAGAGGGGCCTGGTGGCCAAGGGCTCTTTTTTCCATCGTAGTCTGGAAACCCTAGGAACCACAAGTAAACCTGCAGTTTAAGTGCTCTATTTGGAAGACATGGAACTGTGAGAGACAGTATTTGATATATAGTGGAGGCATTCCCAGGCCAGCCGAGAGGTATAATCTCTCTAGTGTGTTCTGGGTCACCCTCAGGGCCTCCCCCCACAGGAACATGATCGGAACATCTCACCAGAGAGGTGTCCAAGAGGTACCCTAACTAGATGCCCGAGCCACCTCATCTGACTCCTCTCAGTATGGTGAAGACCCCTTGCTGCATCCTTTTGGATCAGCTGGAGTCTTTTCAAGGCATATTTGGGACCATAGACAAGAAATTGCAGTAATCCAATAGTGATGTAACAAAGGCAAGCCCTAATTTTTTTATATAACTTTGAGACAAGATTTGAGAGACCTAAAACTAAACAAAAGGACAATATACATTTACAGTTTGAAAATATTTGGTAATCCACAGTATTAAAGGGCATTGTAAGGTCAAGAAGTGCTACAGGTGAGGGTATGTTTTAAATAATGTTGTTCTAAGGTTATTTTTTATCCTAACCAATGCAGTTGTGTTTTAAGTGTAATATGGATTTTTTTTCATCATTGTTGTGTTTTTCTAAGAATTAATGCAATGGGCTGAACAAAGCTCTTTAAAGTTTTACAAACATTTTTAAATTTCATATAGACCTGTGTAGCTGTTAGGGAAAACATTTCAAAAACATTTCTCTTCAGATATTCACCACAGCTGTTTCATGTGCTAAAGGGAAGATTTACCATTTTTACAAACTTTAAAATGATTCAAATAAGGTTTTAGGAATCAGGTCTAAAAGGAAGCTGGTGGATCTAAGAGAAGCAACAACTTTTAATGTCAGTCAGGGCAAACGTCTGTAGCTTGTCTTTACATGTTTAAAGGAGTTCTGTAGAGCTTGGTATCATATATAGTTCCAAACTATTAAGTTTTATGTTAATTTTTGATAAGAAGTCATTAAAGTCATCACAATTATTTTTCTGTTTTGCTGTTCTCATTTGCCCAAGGGGCAATATGATTGGCTGTTATGTTTTGTTTTTTTGTTAGTTTGTCAGTGGAGCTACTTTATCAAGAATAGATTTTGATTTAACTTTAGGACAATCAACTATAAAATCACAGTCAGAGGGTAATGTATAAACGATAGCTCATTAAAATGTCAAAAACATTTGCTGCCACTGCACCAACGTTCCTGCCTGATGAAGCTACTTCTTTTTTTTTTAAACCTGTCTTTTCCAGTATCAAACCAACAGAATGATGATCTGGATGCTGTGCTATGCTGAGAAAATTTGCTTTGCCAAGACAATATTCATGTATATATGTATACAGAGATCCTCTTAGTAGTCAGAATTTTTCATTTATTATTTATTTTGGATGAATATTTGTTTAACATGATAGAAAGAACAGAGAAAGGACTGAAAGACATCAGAAAGGAAAAAGGAAAAACAAACAAAACACAAAGACAAAAGAGACACCACAAAAGGGAACACTGCAATCCAACATAAAGCTATTCCGTCCGCTACATAAAACAAAACCTTCCTGGTGAAGCTACTGAATTCTTCAAACATTCATGAAATCAGCCATAAAGGAACCAGTCTCAATAAGTTTCAAGATGTAAATACTTGTACAATCTGTATTCAGATTCACAGATATTCACACAGATAAACCAGATGTTATCTACTTTTATACCATAAATGTTGTAATTCTCTTACTTGATGGACAGGAAAGCAGCTCCATAGGCACGCTGTTTCACTGCACATTCTGTCACAAATAAACACAATTTCTAATTTATTTTAGGAGATTAAAATGATGGTAGTTGTAAAAGTTAAGGAATAGAGACGCACAAACTAATGTCAAGCCAACAACAGAGTTTAACTCTCCATCCTACTACGATGTGTTAAAATAACTTTTGTTTCATTTCAAGATTCAGTTACGGTCTTCTTATGGTGTCAGAAGCTGTTCTATTGTTATTTTTTTTGTTTTACATAGAGAAAAAAAAAAAATTGGAAAAAAACATTTTTTTTTTTTTGTTCATTTTGCGATTACTAAACCACAACTGCTGATCTGGCAACACCCCAGTCCTGAAGCTTAATTCAGCATTGTCCAGCCCAGAGTAAGATTTATGCTTGATGGAAAGAAGGATCAAGTTAACTATTTATTACAGCAGTTATTTCAGACTGTATGTTTATGTAATTGAGTTTGCATTTATTTTCTGAGGCGTCTACGCTGCAGGTTTCAAAGATGCACACTCACTCAGAGATCCAGTTTTTGGACAGGAGTCGGTGGATGTTTTGTAGAAAAGATTTGTGCTAAGGTGCAGGGATAGAGATTCCAGGTTCCTCATAAACATACACCTAATTCATCATGTAGTACTTGAAAAACCTTTACAAGAGGCTCCTGGGATCAAATGATGTACCATTAATATTGTTGGCTTGAGTGTCTCGCTCCCCCCTACTGGTGGGATCATGCAGTGCTAATGCATATTGAATGAATCTTTAGCATTTATGACATCTATCCCTCCATCCATTATCTGTACTGCTTATTCCAACAAAGGATCACGGGTAGGGCTGAACCATATTTCAGCAATCATCTGTTGAGAAGTGGGGTACACCCTGGACAGCCACTGGCATTTATGACATCCTACCATGAAAATATAAATGATAGAATTTAATAAAATAAACACTTTGTTCACAACTGAATTTAGCTTTTAGCTAAATTGCATTTAGCTCTTTTTAAATGTCCACCTTCTTCTTAGTGAGAGGGGGATGTGAAGATGGAAAAATTGTAAACTAATCTTATAAGTACAAATTAAATTATTTCAGCTATGTCATTTCACTCTGGTGGTCAATCTTTTTTTTTGCTTCTTGCTATTTATGAAATAAAAACTAAACAACTCACCTGTATGTTTGAAACATCCCTTACAAAAAAGTAAAAATGTGGTGATTACACAATTTTACATCTTTTCATTGTGCTTACATGTACTTTTCTACTTCTGTAATCCCTCGATGCATCTTGTGTCCATTTGACTTTCTTTTGTGCCCCAGGTCAAACTGTTGTTACCTGATGACCCCCAGGTCTTTAGAAGTAGTCAGTCAATGGATTATTGGAGGAAACCAAGTCTGTCAACAGCATTTGTTGACATTTAGGTTCAGGAGATAAACCTTACAGGGATCAAACAAAGGCAAGCACCACTAACAGGAGAAAGGAGCGTGCACATGTGTTTGTTTGTGTATGTGCACGCATGTGAAAAGATACCTGTTGCAAGTTTACCACCGCTGACCCAAAGTAGAAGCATGCTAACTCAGCACTGCTATTGATGTCTGAAGGGTTTGGCTATCTCCGTTACAAATGGCTGATAAAAACTATAAAGTGGTGTTAGTCGTACAAAAACCTTTACAGCAAAATTATAAATGGGTGATAGCTGATGAGCATGGTACCAAAATTATATGAACAATCTTTTGTCAGACTGCAGTGACATTAAATATCTCTTTGAAATAAATTAGTATTAATATTTTTTTAAAAAGCAACAATGGGTCTAATTTGCTGTAAAATGTGTATTTCATTCTATCACACTGGCAACTGGACTAGTGTTTAGTATAAAATAAAGTATGTTTTTCCCCAACCAAGGTATTATTTATTGAAACTTGGCTTTGGTTATCTTATAGAATCAACTAAAATATGTAAAGTAGTGGAAATGGTATAAATGGTATTTTCTAAAGGTTTAAACAGTCATAGGGCTGATTTTGAAGCTAATTGTGCAAGTTTACCATATGTAAACAAAACAAATGTCAAGCAAAAACTTGCAGACATTGTATCTGTGCTTTTAAAAATAAGCTTCCTTTCTCTAACATGACCTGTGATAGACTAGCGACCTGTCCAGACTTCTTGCCTGCTTACTGCTTATTTAGGCTCCAGCTTCCACATGACCCTGATTTGGATCAAGCTAGACAATAAATGAATGTCTTTGAATAGGTTATGTGCTTTATTATTACATATATTATATATTTAATATTTATGTAATTAGCAAGGGGAAAATAGTAAAAATCAAATACTTTAGGGTTGTTTAAATAGAGTATTTATATCAGAATTAGACAGTATTGGCTTAAAACGTTGAGTTTTACATATATTGTCAGATTGGGATTGGTATCAATGTAGTACTTGCTACTGGAATTGAAAAGAATTTATGTTTGCAGGTTTTTTTATGCTAGTGCTATAATTTAAGGCGCCAAAAACATCTCACCATCTCATTAATTATTTGTATTTAAGTTGATTAAGATGTATTTAAAATGTTAGATCTTCCTTTAGTGTTGTGCTGATGAAAACACAGTGGACAACTGAAACAACAAGTCTGCTAAATCCTGACACACTCAAAATTTTTAGTCACATCAAGCTGAGTGTTGGTTAAAAACATGGAGAGCAGAAGAAGAAAGTGGGGCAATGGATCCCTTTGTTGAAAGCAAGCTTCCTAATGTTTCTTACAGGAGTTGAGGGGGGGGAAAAAGATAAAAGAAGTTCTGCATAAAACTGGATGTCCCACTATGATCTCTGACAGAAGGAAAAGACATGGTGGGGGGAGGGGATGAATGAAAGGGAAGAACAGAAGAAAGGAGGTAAGCGGAAGCAGGCATGAATTAAAACACAACTGATTCAAACAAACAGAAGTAGATGTAGCTTTAGAACAAGAATAATTTTACTGGATGTGTTTTAGTGGACTATAAAACAAATATGCAGATATCAAATTGTTCTGCTAAACTTCAGATTATGCCCTCTGAAGGGTTTAAAAGGGATTGTATGCCTCTCCACACAAGTTCTTTGATAGGAATTCTTGCCATAAACTGTCTTAGTGTTTTGTTTTTTATTTGCATACAGCGTGCAGGGGAAATATTGCCAAGCCATCATCTTTCTCTGTACCCTGAAAGGAAGATGTAAGAGTGCCTAAGGGTTAAACTCGACCAGGTTCATTGCTAAAAGTTAGTTTCAAAGTTAGTTTGCCTAAATATTAGAAGAGTATGCAGGGGATCTGAAATAAAATAAAAACAATAAAATGCAAATTGCTTTTTACAAATTTAGCTTTGGGAGTCCAGAACATCTGCACTTCTAAAGCCCCCCTTTTTCATTCTGTTTGTACAACTTAGACACATTTTTCTTACAACCCAATGATGCAATGGCCCCAGAGCCATTTCACAATATTGGCTATTAATGTTCACACAAGTGCTTTTTAGCACACTGTTTATATTACACAACATATTATTTTAAATGCCAGAAAAAAGTAATTATAATCTACAGAAAGTAAAAACGGACTACATAAACAAAATAACATACTGAGTCAAAAGTGTAGATGAATGTGGTCTTAGACGTTCATCTGTCCAGCTATGACCACTGCAGCAGTTGCAGTAGATTATTAGCTCATGTTGACATCTAACATCTGAATAACCTTTTGTTCATTTTGGAGAAACTGTACGTTTAGCGCCTGAAAACCATCAACTTTTGGGATCAAATATCCAAGCTTGTACATTTTACCGCAGTGGAGCAAAGTCCTCCTGCTTTGGTTCAGGTTCAACCGGTGTGAACCCAAATGGTGTGAATGCAAGAAACTGCAATGGTTTGAAGGCTGAACAGAGGCAGCACCCTATTTGTGTGAATGTTGGAAAAGCTTTATCTTTATAGAAATCTTTCTTTTTAAATTGATATTTAATTTTTGTATGTATGTGGTCTTACAGTTAGTCATTTTTTTTAGACACAAAGCTGTGTGGAAGATTGGGAAACCACATCTGCTGAGTTCTTCTGTATAAAATTTTTTGTGCAGAAACAGTCACATGCCACCTAATTCTAGCTCCCATTAGATAAATTTTAGTTCTGATAATTTATCTATTTCTGTATCTGTATTATCCTCTCTGGGTTTGCAACGTAGTTTTACTTTCATATGGAATGCAGTAGAAGAATAGTGAAATGCTAATAATGAAATTAAATGGAAAAGAAACTCTTGATGAGGGTTTTAAGAAGTTTTCAGAGAGGTTCCAGAAGCCCCAAATGTTACAGAAAGCAGATGATGAGCAGGGAAACAAATCAGTATTTTTCAATGACCCATTTTATTTGTATTTTTGATAATACAAGTTGGCGGCAGAAAGGAATAGAACTGAAAGAAGCATTAAGATATAAGTACTTAAATATGGAACACGAGAGAGTTTAAGTGGTGTGAGAAAGCACACTTACACAACATCATCCCTCAGTGGATATCCAAGAATACATGCTGTGGTAAGTGTGAGTCACACAGCCTAACCACACTCTCATTGTGCACACACAAACACACACACATCCAACATAATAATTAATCCACCAGCTTTTTGATTCTGTTCCAAGCACTTCAAAACACAGTGTAATTGTTTTATCTACTTATGGGCAGCTGCAACTTGGACTTATTCTTCTCATACCTTTTATGGGGCCAATCTTCTTACTTTGTAAAAGCACGGGTCAATATCTAAAATGCCAAATTTAAAATGCGGTCCAAAAATACAGTTTTTTCTCACAATAAGCACACCTGATCTGGCCCATTTCAAGTTATGCTAAGCTGTACAGAAACCTAAGAGTTGCTGTGTTACTTTAAAGACCATATGTTTTTGTTATTTTCTTTGATGGTGTTCAAAATGTACCTCAAATACACACTGTAAATACATTCACATGTGCCCCCTAAGACACTAAAATATGTATGGAACCACAGTCATATTTACCATGTTTGTCTTCTTTGTGCCTCTGTAACTCTCTAAACACACATTTGCACAAATGCACACACATAAAGTGCAAAGAGCAACTGCTGGATACATTAGCGGGTCATGTAACAGTCATTGTTCATTGCTTCCTATAGGCTTCTATTTTCAAGAGCAAGGAGAAGGAACAATAGCAGTCACTAGCACTGTGAGGTGTTTAGTTTGGAACACAAAACAAAACAACAACAAAAAAAACATGTGGTGTGTAAATATACTATTTATGTGTCTGTCAATATGAGTGGATGATATACAGTTTGTGTTTATGTTCGCATAATGTGTGAATAGTGTAGTAACATGAATATTTCTTCAAATGTACACATTTTTATTTTATGAATGAACCTTTGCTTAAAGTATCTAGTTGTGATGTCATCGGGTAAAATTTGCAGGTGGAAGTTCCCAAAGGTAACATTTACTGCTGGAATATTAATACATGCCATTGTTTTTCTCAGACAAGTGAGCTGTTCTTGTCATTCATGTGTAATTGTTGCTCTTTGCTACAATAGGAATGTTTGACCGGGGACAGACAGACAGACAGACAGACGTCCATCCATCCATCCATCCATCACTAATGTCACAGAAATACATAACATGCCTATATGATGTCAAACAAGATGTGATCTATCTGATCTATATTGGCTTTAGAATCCCTTGTGGATAAACTAAAAGACATGTAAAAACATTTGGTATTATAAGACAGGTATGTGGTTTGAGTACACAGAAAAATTATATATAAATACTCTGCAGGTGCTCACAGAGTTTTATATTTTGGGTCAAGTATTAAACAATTTTGTCTTTCTTATCTTGAGGAAGATATTAATTAAACAACAGTGTCCAGAGAAATCATTTTCATCACCCAGTATGTTAAGCGTGTTTTGAAACAACTCTTTTATCTCAATACTGCAAAAAAATGGAATACAAATTGTAGAGACAATGACTCAGTAGCATTTTGGGACAGAAGGATGACATTCAGGGTAATTCAACTTTATCATCAATCAAAATGAGATAGTAATTCTAAACACTTGCACTAATTATATACAGGAAAGTATCACTTATCTTTGCTTGTTTTTTCACATAATCAATGCACATGTACATTTATAACATCTTAATTAAATAGTTGTTTACCAGCTTGATCCTGGGTAACTATGTTGTGTCTACCTATTTTCTTCTACCTGTGATAGAAATACACACTCATGGTGATCCTTGGGTCAGTGTGCGGTTAGCTGTAACAGTCTGGATAGTGAAAAAAAAGTGTGTGAAAGAGAATGGACTGCTGTTACTCCCTCTGCCTTTAAAATGCACACAAACACTATAGTCTATTATAGTCTATAGTCAAATGGTGTCTGTGGTCATGGAGCGGTCACTTGTGACAGACACATTGTATTCCCTCTGGCTGACCCTTGGCCATTAACAAACGTGCACACAAATACACAGGCACGCACACACACATACATACAGGTGTGTCCAATGGACCATACCCCTTTCCCTTTATTCAACCCCTGTTCCACTCAACAAAGCTTCTTTACCATCCAACACTTTGGTAATGACACAAAACAGTTAAATGGCCATCAAAGATCTCCCTCTGCCAGAATGTATATAATTTTTCTATTCCCTCCAATCTATTTACATTTACGTTTTATTCATTAGGCAAAACTCTTAGCCTCTATTTAATGTATGTCTGGCTTTTGCATACTTTTGCATCATCACTTAGTCAAATTCTTCATCATGCAGCTGGTGAAGTGAACACTCCTGGTTGGAATGGTAAAACAAGCTAACATATTTAATCAATGTCCTGTGGTTCAATTAGGCTAGCTCTAGTGCTATGTCACTTGGAGAATGGCTAATAAAGCTTAATTGTTGCTCAGAGATCCATAAAGTCAGGCAGGTGAATAGACTGCAAGAGCTATTTTATGGGTTTAAAAGAGGGAATGGGGGTTGGCATTGTTTTCTCTTGATAAAGTCCTGCTCCAGTCCAGAGTGTGTATGTTTACTTACCTCCCTAGTATAATTTTTGTGACATGTTTCTGTGCGTGTGTTTACTCACCTCTAGATGACTGACTGAGAGAAGTGGGGGAGATGCAGGTTAATTGTTCATTTTTGGGCAGCTTGTGTGTGTGCATATGTTTGTCTATGTGTGTGTTGCTATGTGTGCTAAGACCTAATGGAGGGTAAATAAAGAGATTCTAACCATTAACTGCAGCAAAATGTTTGGTTGTGGTGACATAGGAAACATTATCTGTGGTGAGTTCCTGTCTTTGACTGAAGGAATTTGCTCCTGGAAATTTATGTTCTTTTGTTCTTCTCTTTAAATCTCTCAACTCAGCAAAAAAAAAAAAGAAAAAGAAAAGAAAAAGGTCTACGAGAGCACCAAGGCTGAGAGGAGGACAAGGGTTGTACTTTGAATAGATACAGTATAATCCATGGTTGTTATGTTAACAAATATTTGATGTACTGTTAAAGCTACATTAAAAAGATGTAAAGTAAGAACTGAGAAGTTTGCATTAGGTATTTACTAATTTTATATAATTATAATATATACTATATTTTTACTGGTCTGATCAGCCTTACACAGTTGAATTCAAGTTATACCTTTGGTCAGACAGTCAGATATTGAATCTTCACATTTGCTGTTGCTTTTTCAATATAAAAAAAGAGATAGTGTTCATTTAGTAGTCTATATGCACACATTAAAACCAAATGTGATAACGTTTTGAAATCCTTGAACAGTTCAGGCCCAGAATACATTTGTAATATGTTCAGCGAATAAAAAAACAAACAGAGCTCTTAGATACAAATACTCAGGTCAGCTAGTCCAGACCAGATTCCAGACTAAACAAGGAGAAGCTGCATTGAGTTGTTTGAATTTTTTTTTTCTTCAACCAATACAACTTACCTATCTGTTGCATGTGAATTATTTATAAAAGCTCCCCCTAGTGGGGAATTTTGGAACTTCAGAGGTTAGCGCACACGCAATCAACTGCAAGAAGAGTGATTACCAGTCACTTCATTTGCATTTGGTTTGACATGAATTGAGATGAGATATAACAAAGCATGTTACTTTTTTTTATAACTTATAACTTTTTTAAAACTCTCTATTGAGAAAGTTTGGAATGCTGAAATATTAATACACAAGCCATTGTCAGTATGATTACTATAGTCCCTTTATGTCCATTTGTTTTGATGTTAATTAGACAAACAATTGTCAAGATATAGCCAAAAATGACAAATTTCTGAAATAAAAACTCCCCCTAGTGCAAGATTTTAGAACTTCTGGAGTCACTACACACAATAATGAAAAGTGTGATTACTAGTCGATTCAGTAGCCTTTGGTTTGACATAGATAGGACAAACGGTCAATAAGATATAGTCAAAATCATGAAATATCAGATAAAAGCCCCTACTAGCGGAAAATTTGGAATCTCAGGGTTTAGTACACTCAACAATAGACAGCATAATCACTAGTCATTTCATTTGCATTTGGTTCCATCTAGATTTGACTAAAATAATCAGTTATTAAAAAAAACATTTAAAAAAAGTCAAATTTCAACACAAAACTCCCCTTGTTGGCAAATTTATGAACTTCAGAAAACTCAGTTTTCTGTGTGGCAAGTCCTCATTTAGTGGTTTCATACGAACAAAACTTTAAAACAATCAAATTTAAAATATTTTCTGAGTTATGACTAAAAATGTGATTTTTTTTTTACACAAAACTCCCCTGGCGGCACAAGTTATCGTCCAAAAATGCTGAAAATCTAATTGGTTCTGTTTCTCCTAGTCACCAATACTCCTATACAATGTGAAAGAAATCCAATAAAATCCTGTCAAGTTATTGAGTTCACACGGCCAGTCTGCAGTGGCGGATGTGGTCACCATCATATCAATATAATTATAGAGAATTTTAAATAATCTTAGGTGGTGAAATATATTATTCCCATAAAAAACCTAGTTTCTGCTTTCTTTCTTTCTCAGGTTTATGAGGAGTTGATCATGAAGATATGAAAATCCCACTCTTCACTTTCTTACAGACTTAGTAGGAGATGTGAGGTAAATTTGTCTGGATAGAGTCTCTTCTGCACTGAATCACATTTTCTGCAGGGTTTTAGCTTATTAACTTGTCCGGACATCAGGATCAAGTCAGACTTCTGGTTAGGATGTTACTCGGTGTGCATTGTTTACTGTTTTAGTTTGATGACCATAAGCTAATATTTAGGCTAGTATCTCTTCCAGCTGTATGCTACTTTCTGTCATTTTCTAATTTGCTGTCAAAGCTATAGCTACAGCTAGTTGATTAAGTTGACTGTATTCCTGTATAGCAGAGAAAGTTTTCTATATATTTTAAGAATTGTATTTTTTGATAGTTTGCCCAACCCAGCCTGACTGGGTTGATGTGCCCTGCAGCTGCTTGGTTGAGAAACACAGAGAAGAGAAACAGGGCTGCATTTAATGTAATTCCTAAACTGAAGTACGTAGAGTCTGTGAATATCTTTATCTGTTTGTAAAGTATTGCAGACTGCCCATAGGCTTCAAGCATCGCTGGGTGAGGCCTGGACCTCAATAATTTATAGTCCCCATGAAGTGGTTTTGTGGCAAATAGGAGTTAGGCTTGCTGAGAACTAGTTCCTGCAAACCTCATATCTAACTTTGGTCTCAAATATGTTGGCCAGGGTGAAAATGACTTGGTCTCTATCCTAAAAACCCAAAAGGGAAATCACACACTTTTGGTTTAAAGACTCATTTGTTCAAAGGTAGGGGGATGTTAAGTACATGTGCTGTAAAAAAAAAAAAAAAGAAATCTTGTCTTCCAGCAGTATGTAGAGGTAAGAGCGATTTTCTCAGAAATGCAGACCTCTTTTTGTGAAGATATATAGGAGCTAGCTTTTACTGGGACCCCAAACATATATAAATGACGTTTCTCATCTCCCAGGCAGTGGGTCTTCAGGTGCTGCAGAGGGTTTGAAGCATTATACTTCATTTTGACACTGATAAATCTGTCACTTGCTGGATTCTGTCTGCGTGCCCGTGGCTAGAGGGGACAAATAGCGGCTTAGGTATGAGGAGGGAGAAGGAGGAGGAAAAGATGGAAGGAAGGGAAAAAAAGAGAGAGAAGTGACCTGTCAGCCGAACCCATTCATCATCTGGACAAAATGGTCGCCTTCGTCTTTTTCCGCTGACCAGCCAAAACATCCTGTGGTAAGCAAGTTTAAAGGTGTCGTTTAAGTGTGCGTGTCATAAGGTTTCTTTTCCCCTTGTTTGTTACTTTTCTTTTCAATGACTTCATAAGGTCATCAATAATACAATCATTACCATTTTTTAACATTTATTAAAAAAAATACAACATCATCTCCATATTTCCTTCTTTTTGCCTTCCTCAGAAAATAAAGGCTGTTAGCTCCATGTGCTCTCCTGGCATCAGTATTTTAAGAGCTCCATGGGTTGGAAATAAGATGAGGTCATAGCATGCTGGCATTAACACACTGCAACAGTAAAAGTTGTGTCATATAAATAGAAAGTGGTGAGACAACTTCTCCACCCTATGATCTGATAATGTACATTTGTGTCTAAGTATTAAATGTGGAGGACCACATTAATAAAGACCTCCAGTTGCAGTGGTCAGCTAGAGTTGGGCCTGTGGAAGCCAGAAACTGACAGCTTTATCCTCTGGAGAAAATGGTGAGCCCGTTTTGGTTTAGCAAGACATAAAGGGTTTCTGTTTTATCCTGCATATTTGCAGATTGTGCATTATAAATAAAGACAGATGGAACAAACAAATAAGCATATACCAGTGTAAAACTAGATATGTAAAAGTTGAATAAATAAAATGAGTTCTCAACACAAATAGTGGTAAATTTAGTGTACAACAGGCTCTCACACTGCATATACAAACTCACCATATTGTTGCATGACACACTAATGAATTAATCACAATTTAAAATATCTATAAAATATTAAATGAAAAAAAGATTCAGAGCTAAACTACAAAAAGTCCCAAAAAATATTGACGGAAAGATGCACCAAAGAAAACTATGTATATCTGTATTTATTCATTGCAAAGGAAACAAAGACAAATAATTGGAAGACAAATAATAAGTAATTTTTCTTTACATTTATATTTATGTATCTATATTTGTATTACTTTTAAAAAATATCTATATTTATCAATTGCTATTCATTAATTACTTTTACTCAATTCTAGTCTTTTCTTTTAGCATTCATGTACTCATTTTTAAATAATCATAAATAAACTGACTGCACATTGGTGCCATTGGTCAGCACTGTGCCCCTCCAGCAAGAAGGTTGCTGGTTTGAGTCTTATGTGGAGGAGGTCTGAACAGGAACCTTTCTGTGTGGAGTTTGTATGTTCTCCCCATGTTAGTGTGTGTTCTCTCTGGGTACTCCGGCTTCCTCCCACAGTCCAAAGACATGCACCTTGGGGGTAGGCTGATTGGAGACTCTAAATTACCCATAGGAATGAGTGTGCATGGTTGTGTGTCTATGTGTGTTGGCCCTATGATGGACTGGTGAGCTGTCCAGGGTGTACCCCACCTCTCACCTGATGTCAGCTGGGATTGGCTCCAGCTCCTCTGTGACCCCATTAAGGGAAT
>JBAMIG010000015.1:9620637-9631182 GCA_037177335.1 Kiunga ballochi
TACACAAATAAATCACTGGTAAGACAACAAAATGACAACTAAAAATTTGTTTTAAAGTTAACAACTTAAACTGTGGTAAAGACCAATGACAAAAATTTAGTCTTAAGAGAAAGTTTAAAAACCTAAAGAGACCCAGCCTGTCCAAGGATAGTGGCAAAGCTTTTAAAACTTTGGGGTCAACAACTGGAAAGAAGCATACATTTATATTCAAACAGCCAAGGTGTTACGAAAGAATTACGCCTGCAAGACTAGAATATTTCCTTATAGGTTTAAAATTAAAGTTAGTTTTCCACTAAAACAGGTCAAAAACATAAAAGTTTCAGGTTAGAAACTGAAGTCTTGCCTTAAAACATTTTATTAGCATTATTGGCACATTCTCCACACTCACACGTACTAGGATGCAACTATTTCCTTGAGCGCCAGAAATAACATAGAAATAATGAAAACTATACTCAGTTTTGAAAGGATTAAGGAACCCAGTCAGGCCAAAGCACCATCTTGTCCCACCCAAGACAAAGGTCAAAAAGTTGGGAGACCAGGCCTTTCAAGCTGCTTCTTCCACCTGTTGAATGCCCTCCGGGACCACTTTGGGGCCTCACATACTAAAAATATTTAAAAATATGCTTTTAATGGCCAATTTCTTATTTTATTGTGGTATGATGGTGTTGTGTAGTTGATGTATTCATATTTTGTTGTTTTTTATTATTATTTTTATATTATTTCTAATGGGCTTTTTGCAGCACTTTGACATTTGGTTTCCAAAGTAAAGTGTATTATAAATAAAATAATAAAATTTATCATTATTATTACCGACATACCTTCTTTTTATCTAATAGTTAATAGGAAACCTGTCCTGTAAATGCATTAAAAAAATTAAAGTAGATGAACAAAACCTGATTGTCTTTGATGATAGATGTCTGTTTTTATTTGACTTATTACAATACTTTATATAGTCAAAGTGATGCTAAACTATTTGTTATTAGAGTCATTTAGTCAATTATGGATTAATTTATGGTCAAGCAGACATTGGAGCAAAGTATGACAGCTAGTACAGTAAGTGGATGCAGCTATCTCCTGTCATCTTCCAGTCTTGCTTGTAGCAAGTTTTAAAAAAGCAACATTTTTAATGTACAAAACTGGACATCAATGTTTAAAATAAAGAATTTACACAGACTTCTTTCCTTTTCACTCATCCTTAATCTCCAAACTGACATTTAATTTGAAGTATAAAATATAAGCTTTTATTGCCTCCATGGTGCATAGATTTATATAGGATAGTTTTAAGTAAGAAGTAAGAAGGTGCAAGTTGTGTGATCCTTATATTTGAAACATAACCACATCCATTCTGCCAAATTTCACAACTGTTTTTTAAAAACGTTTGTGTAGATTTAACGGGCATAAACAATAGTTAATGTGACAACACTTTTGGCAGTGCCTGATAAAGATCTGCTGTCATTTGTTTGGAATCATTGGCCTCCCATTTGACCCCCAATAATGGGTCAGCGGTGTGTTTCCTTTAATTACACTGGCGACATGGCGACATGTGAGGGCAAGAGTTATGCAGTGTTCTGCTCTCAAATAAAACACTGTTTTCAGTATGTATAAATAAACCATCAGGGTGCTCATAGTGCTCTGTTTGAAGCCATACTTGTCAATTTGAATTCCAGTCCATGATTAAAGACACAAGGATGAACTTTGTCCAAAAGCTGGATTTACTTTTAACAATAGACTTATGGAAATGATATGATAGCAGGGTAATTTATCATTGCGTAGATGGACCCCTTATAATAAAATTTCATAATGCTGTTTTATTTTTAATGATACTTTGGTCTTCAAAAAATGAAATTTTGTTTCAAGCCAACCTTTCATAAAATCCTGCATATCTGATAACTCTATATCCTCATTTGATTCTTCGCACTTCCTTGTTTGTTATTGTGTCCAGGAAAACAAGTTTGTGACTGTTGATTTGAATAGGATTTTGGAACTAAGGCAACTGAATGACTCAGTTCTTGGCAATTTGTCTTATGCTGCTCAAACAATGAATCCATTAAGTAAATAACAAGCCTCCCATAGCAAAACAAAGATAAAAGAGATGCATAAAAATGCATAAAAAATAATGCATATGGATTTTTACTTAAACATTCTAAAAGTAGTTGCATGTAGGCATTATTAAACTATTATAATACACTGTATATTGCTTATGTATATAACATGCCAAAGTATATTTGTATATCTTGTTTTTCGCGTTCCTCCTGACTATCTCAGGAAGAGATAGAAAATCAAAGTTCAGTCTTCGTCGATGTGGTCCCATGTTTAAAGGAAGCAACAAGTGTGCGAATGTGTGTGAGTGTTCAGAGGGTGTACTAAGGGAAGGTGGGGGCAGTTATTTTGGAACTGCCCAGACGGAAATGGGACCGAACCCAAAGAGGATGCAGATATGCCTGTCAATTCACTCACACACACACACACACACACACACACACACACATATATATATATATATATATATATATATATGCATTAAATCAACTTTTTAATAATATTGTGTCACTTTCGTACTGTATATTTAACCTTTTTTTGTTCATTAGAAGAAAGATAGAAGTTTTCTCCAGTTTCTATGTAGGTGGCTGGTATTCTTAGTTCATTCAGATGTACATTTTTATTTTTGCTAGGAGAGGGGACCATAAATCTCTACAGGAAAAGTCAAAGCGGTGAAGTTTTTTTTCTCTAAAAATAATTTCTGTTTCCTAGTCCAGAGTGAGAGGGCTTCACGTGTGGTCTACAGTTTAAGAAAATACTTAAAATCACACCTGGGAAGCAGCAAACCAATGATCCGACCTTAAATAGAGAAAACCATCAAATTCTTTCTAATAAAATTAAAGAGTACATTTAATACTTTATACTTGCTTTTAATTCAAGTTTGCTAGAAGAGTCATGACTTTTCTTGTAGATCATGCAGCGTGTTTGCTTGTAGTCAAACCTCCCCTTTCTTTGTCCTTTGAGACTAACCCCCACCATCATGTCTTCATTTTCAGTCCAGCATCATAAGTGGTGGTCAAACCACAATGTTTTCTCAGGGTGGTTGGTTACACTGTTCTCCACCCGCGGTTGCTAGACCATAGCAGAGGAAGAAGCTTGTTCAACATGTTTCCCTTTATTTTTTTGGAAAAAATAGAAGAAAAAAAGTCTGCTCACTCCCTTATTCTCCAATACCACCCAGGTTTTGGGCAGCGTCCTTTGCCATATGGAGGAAGGTAAAAATCATTTAAACTGAATCTTGTGACATTACAGTACATGATTTAACTTCAAGCACAGACTGTTGATATATGTCAGGTGCCTCAAAATGTAGCATGTAATTCACCCCAAACGGTGGTGGTCCATATTCTGGTGTGCATTTTTTAATAACAGACCAGAGAAAAAGAAAAAATAAAACACACTGAATATTTGTGGCCCTTTATTTATCATTTGATAAGCTGATTTGTTCAGTAATTTCCATTAGTTGCAGAAAAGAATGGTGCAAGGGTGTGAATATGAGTGTCTTAAATTTAAGATATTAGATTGCTTATGATTTTATCAAGACTATTGGAAATACAATTGAAAACACATATCAATGTGGTTAAAAGCACAGATCAGTGAAGCACATTATACCTCAGCTTTAAACAGATTTTGTCAGACTTATTGTCCTTATGAAAATAGGGGTTTTGTATGGTATCTGTTTTTTAGAAACATAATCATTCTACCATGTTGGTGTTTTTGCAGAAGAGAAAGTGCAAAGACAAAATATTTCTTTGTTGTCTGTTCACATTTCTCAAGTTTTAGACGCTGTAGACGATGGATTATTGTTACATCAAGTATTAGCACCGGGCAGAAAAGTTAATCTGATTGTATAAACAAGTAAATAAATATTCTATAGAGCTTTTTACTACACATGATTGAGAGAACCTGCACCCCAATCTCTCAGTTCACTTTCAACATTTAGCATATTTGTTGTGAAATACAGAATTCACATTCTTTACTGCTCTTTTGGTAAACAGACAATGTCATCCATCCATTTTACAACCATTTCGTCCAAATTCAGGACTGTGGGTAGCTGGAGCCTATCTCAGCAATCATCAGACGAAATACAGGGTAGATTACACCCTGGACGGGTCGCCAGTCCATCACAGGGCCAACACAGCGATACAAGCAACCAGTCTACAAATTCTTATACAATGACGATTTACAATGACCAAGCAACCTAACATGCATGTCTTTAGACAGCGAGAGAAAGCCAGAGTACCCAAAGAGAACTCATACTAACACAGGTAGAACATGCTCACTCACCAGAAACCGGCTACTACCTGAGCTGAGGATCGGACCAACACTATTCTCACTGTGAAGCCACTGTTCCACAATGCAGCCGGCTTTGCCCCGATTACCACTTAAACATGCATCCCTTAGCTATTTCATTTGTCTCTGTAGTTATTGCAGTCTTAGTTGAAAAAGGAACTGACCTTCACCAAAACTCAAAATGTCTGTATGACACGCAAGCACAACAATCTATCCACAGTGCCACTGCAAAATGCCATCAACAAGCGACCTGAGTATGCCACATTACTTTTACAAGAGAAAACTCCTGGATTGCAACAAAGCTATATTCAGTAAGTTTACTGCTGCATGTGCATAAATATGAAAAACAAATGTATTATTTTTGCTTTAGGACTTGCTTTAGAAATGTGTTCAATTCAAGTTTAGTTGTCACTTCATCTACAGTGAAGCTGCATTAACCATCAACGCTGTTGTCATACAAAAGAGCCCTTTTCTATTTATTATTGAGATTGCATGTGACCTCTAATGTGCAGCTCAGGAGATAGTTGAATTTCTTTTTGTTTTGATGAAAGAAGTCAATTAATTCATAAATACTGCAACACATTTACAGTAAGGCAAGTGGAAGATGGATATTGATCGATCCCACTAACATCAGATCCCCCTCCCTTCAAGTAGAGTGCTTAAATGAAACAGGGGCTTTTCTTAACCAAGAATAATGTAGTCAGAAAACAGAAGGAAACATAATGATTTTTCACCTCAGTTAAGTGGGAAGGACCTGGAATATAAATTGGCTTGGTGTAAGGTGGGTGTAAGAGGCCTGTAATTGGTATTGGTTTTGATTTTGAAGTCAACTACTTGGGGAATTCTTAAGAGCATAATAGAAAACAAGATGGAAGAGGTTTTAATGGAAAGGATAAGAAAGGGCAGACAGTTGCAGATCCTCTTGTTCCTACCTCTGAGAAAATTTAGTGAAACAGCAGAAAAAAGTGACCTCATTTTTTATAGTACCATGATGGTCACACCTACGGTGACCCGAACAGAATAGAGAATCCCAGAACTCATCACTACATAGAAACAATCTTACCTTTTTAGTCCTAAACAATAAGTACTGCACAATCTGTTGTAACATAAACAAACAAAAAAAAAAAAACAGAAAACATTTTTTTAATCATATTGTCTTTGTCTATATGTAAAAAGCCACCCACAATATTTATTGCATTTTTGACAGGAAAACTGAAAAAAAATGTAAGGAATACAAAACAAAAACCTTCCATTGGAAAATGCTTTCCAGTCAGGAAATATAGGCTAATGCTTGGGCTATTACTCCTACTTAGGGTTATGAATTACCAGGAGTTCACCAGTCAGGAAATATCTCTATAGAATAAAGTATGAAAACACTTTGATGTCAATTTTATTCAGTTTAAAACCACATGCAGATAAATGGATGTGTGAAACACTTCCGAAGCAGCTAATGTGGGAAATATCGAGCTAAGTAATTGCAGCAGTTTCATCAATATGAACAGGAAAGTAGATCATTACAGGGTAATGTGATTAACACAAAAATCAAAAGTGTAAAAAAGGATACAGGGGTAAAGACATAATTGTACTGAATAATTTATATAGACACACATGAACACACACGTGTATATATCTTCAAACTTTTAACTGGAGATAGATAGATAGATAGATAGATAGATAGATAGATAGATAGATAGATAGATAGATAGATAGATAGATAGATATGATCTCTCTCTAAAGGCATAACTCAGAAACTGCAGCTTTATGAGTGACAGATGAATAATACTGTTCATCATCCATTCTACAGCAAATAATGGATTAATTCCTCCTTACCAGCAGCTGTGCTTTTCAATTTTTAAACTATAACTATTTCACAAACTTGTAATGTGTTCCTAATAAATGTGTACAAATTGCTAAATCATAATACTGTCCTCTAATGGTTTGTTTAGTGTCAAACACAACAGCTTTGCACATTGCAAAATTACAAGCAAGGTTGATGTGTTTCTTATTTTTTTAATTTAGTGTACCAGCTTTCATAGGCCTACATTAGGAGCACCAATGAATGATGGAAAAAATGTTAGGTGATAAGTGTGCATCATGTACATGTACATATGCCTGTATAGACAGACCGGGGCCATTTGTTCTCCTCAGGGCCCCCTGAGCAATCAGTCCGTCAACAGAGGTGGAGCCCAGCTAATTTTCCACCCCTCCTCTCTTCCCTCTCTCATTCCCAAGACAGATGTGTTGGGTAATAAGGCTAATCAATACACTTCCTCACAGTCTTCCCCATCCACCCAGTCCCAGGACATTATTAGCTATTTGTCATCAGGAATGTCACTTTTTTTTTAATCAGGCATCTGCATTTTATTTATGATAGTTTTGCTACCCACCTTACAAACATGAAAACACATATAAATGGTCATGGGAGTCAGGGCAATGCACAAAGACACTGTTATAAAGTATTTACAGAAAGTGGAATTATATTATTTACATTAACAATTATTTCACAAATAATTACGCACACATTTTGAGGACAGCAGTGGCCACCTGTTACATCAACTGCAAATCTGGATGTCCACCACACTGCATAGTCACAATCAAATGTGTGCGCTGTACATCCACTCACTAATGCCTCAGAAGCAATGATGAATACACACATGGGTGCATTGTGACAGGTTACACATGCCCACCAGTGTCAGAACTTATACAGAGAAATTAATCAACAATGACAACCGCATTGATGGCTCCTCTCACCCACCTCACAGTTCATGTTTCGTAATTTTCTTTGTATGATTACCCTAGGGTCCGAGGGGCAACTAGCACCCCCTTCTTAATTAATTAAGCTTTGTGCTGACTGGGAGATGTCTCAGGGGAGCTGTTGAGAAGCACATGCATAATGTTGCTACATTCATGTTCTACCCATTTTCTATACCTGCTTATTCCAGTGCATGGTCATTGGGGGGGCTGGAGCATGTCCTAGCAGCCTCTGGGCGTGAGGCAGGGTTAACAGATCGGTCCAATGTTGATTAGAATATTTCAGAGTTCTTTGCTGGATCTGTATTTTGAGACAGGGACAAAGCAAAGCACATTATTAAGTTGTTTTTTTTTTATATTAGCAATAGTCTTGTAATAATTTATTTTTTGTTACTTTTGAAGAGAACCTCGTGTTTTTGGAGACTGGGGTAGGTGTATGAGCAAATGCTTCTACCTACTCAATGTTGGACATGTTGCGTTTATATTATTTCATTTTTTGCTTTTTATTTATGTATTTATTATTTGTTATTTTGTTGTTTTTTCTCTTCTTTCAGTACTTGTACATGTTTAAAATAAAAATATAATAATCCAAATCCAACAAATAACTTATTTTACTTTTACATTTTGTTTTTGGCAATAATTTGTGATGTGAAATATAAACACCCCAAACTGCAAAAACAATAATGTCACATATTTTTGTCAATTATACAAAGTAGTTGTGTGTAACAATTTGCTGAATTCATTCTATTAAAATAGCATATTAACTGATTTATTAACATCTTAATATTTTCTGAGTCTATTCATATTCAAAGCAGAGGTCAAAAAGATAAATGATCATGTTACAATTTTGGCATGGTAATTTTCTAATTGGGGTTTCAGAAATAGAAATGCTTGGAAAGGAACCTTTATTTAATCTTAGATCAAATATGAGTTTGTTACTTACCCATCAAAATTCTTTAGAAAGTAAAAAACAACCTAAAAGCACCTGACATGTTTAAACTAATACATTGTCTGTTGCTTACAATATAACCCTTTGCTTGGGTATAGGGAAAGAAGATACTGATTCCATCCACTCAACAGGTGAGTCTTTAATGGTAGCCTAGTTGGACATCTTCACCCAAGCAAGTACAAGCAAAAAAAAAAGTGTTTCTTGTTTTTTATTTTATTTTATTTTTCTTTTTTTTGGCCTTATTTTTCTCTCTAATTCTCTAATGCCCTAATACTGTTTTATGATGAGTCCAATCCCAGGCAGAGTCATGGGAATGGGCAGTGTTCCCATTGACACAGCTGTTTGCCTCCAACAACGATCATATAACTCCAAATGAAGGACAAACCTTTGATGGATGACTAATTTATCAGTAGCTGTCTACCTGATGATTCTTAAAGAGCCCATGCTAAGTTTTTGCATGTTTTGTGTCTTATTTTTGCATTAAAACAATGTAATATCACCTTAATTAGCAAACAAAAACTTAAAAAGTGTATGTGAATGTTTTAGTATATTTATTCAAATGATTTTAACGTCTTTGCATCCCAAAGGATGAGTGATCTAAGATTGTGTTTCAGAGCATAGCCCTTTGTATTTTGATATATGCTTAACTTCATGTGCTTTGTTGTGTCCAAAAAAACTGTTTTGAGCTTCTTGTATCAGTAGTTGGAGTGCATAAGGTAAATGAAACTCTGTCAGAAGTCTGTGTTGTTTTGATATGACACATAAATAATGTATTTCAAATGTAAACCGCATAGGTGTGCTGAGTGAAAAGACAGCTAAAAAGGATCATTCTATTTTTAGCTGATGCACTTGTTCACTGAGTTACCAAAGGTATACCTTGATGCTTCAGCAACTGCATAGATATAAAAAAAACTACTTACAGAGACAACCCCATATATAGGTTCTCCACTCAAAATGCAGATTAAAGCTGTCATGGTTGATGCTGTTATACTGAGTCATGGCAATACCTTCAAAGAACAGGAGACACCTGAAAAAAACTATGATTTAGGTAAGAATTAGTGGTAGGTGAAGGGAAAAAATGGTGCCTGCAGTGGCAGTCATGCAGTCATCTATGTGTGCATGGGGCAAAGAAAATACACTCTAAAGTAAACAGTTTTGTTCAAGGGACTAAAATATTCAACTCAATGAAATGTACAATTTTCCCACTTAAGATTTATTTAGACTACAACTAATAGTTATCCTTGAAAATCCCCCAAGTCAAAATATTTTATCATGTATCTGTTGACATGGATATAATTATACAAAACAATAAACACATAACTGTCTGTCATTGTTAATAATTTGAACAAGAGAGCACATGTAAATTTAGAGCTAAAGTTAAAAGACAACAAAGATTAATTTCAATGAAAGATTAATTGATGTAGCTGCAGCATAGAGACTGTACCTTTCATCATTCAGTAGTTCCAAGGCCCCCGTGCCATTGTTCTGTGAACCATTCCTCCCTGGTAGTGGAGCCCACTGGAAAACAGGTGAGGCAAAACAATCACACAACTTCCCATTACTCTCTTCACATTTGACAATAACACCACGTTTGTATCTTTCAATGGTAAACACAGCCCAGAGCAAAACTTGCTCCGGAAACAAATACATTGTCAGAGACGGAGCAAGGAAATAAAAGACAGAGGCCAAAGTGTATTAGAAATTGGAAAACAGCTCTCTCTTCCCTTTGAAAAAATCGTGGCGATGAAAATATGTAATATAAATAAAGCTGTGGATGCTTTGAAAGGCAAAGCCTTCCTTCCTGGCCCAGTCCTCCTGCGGGGGTAACGCCTACTTCTGGGCCCTTGCTCTTAAATTCCCAAAGACCACTCTGTCATCAGAGTCCCAACTGCTGCTTTCAAACAAGCAATGAACAGACGCACTTCCCTGTCTTGCACTATCTGCTTTGCTCTTTGTCACTTTTTCCCCAGTTCCTTTTATGTGCACCCCCCTCCCTGCTGAATTTTCTTTCTAGTTATGTCTCCTTAAATACCCCTCAAACAAGCTCCAATTATCTCACCAGTGATGTGTTTGTGGCGAGCGAGTGTCATGATTCATGTCTTTTAGTTGATGCTTTAAAGTGCTTCTGATATCGAAACCAGACCAGCGGATGTAAGGAAAGTCATAATGACAGATGACTGGCTGACTGGTGACAAGTATGGAACTGATCATCAAAGCATTGGTGACAATGTAGGGTTGTTTTGAAATTGACCCCAACTTCTTAGCCTCAATGCACTGTTTTATCAATTAACTGTAGCCACTTCATCAAAGATTTCAAATTTGTTGCAAGAAACACCTGCTATCTGTTTAGTGCTCCTTGAGATTCCATGTGTGAATAAATGCCACATTTATTTTTTTGTCAACTACTATATGTATATATATATATATATATATATATAGATAGATATTACAGTCTTATTATTATTATTACTATTGGCAATAGTAGTACTAATACTCAGAGGATGAATACTCAGCAT
>JBAMIG010000015.1:9631282-9657176 GCA_037177335.1 Kiunga ballochi
GAGATTACAGTATTATTATTATTATTATGATTAGTAGTAGTAGTATTAATAATAATAATATTAATAATTAGCATTAACTCTGTCTTTTGGAGTTTTATTTTAAATGTAGAACTTTTTAAAAAAAAATTAATTCAGAATTATAAGCATACTGATTCTCTTATTTCTAATGGACTTGCAGCCTGTCCATGGCTTGCCTGCTAACTTTTGGGATAGGCTCCACCTTTCCCATAACCCTGAAATGGAATGAGTGGTATAGACAATAAATGAACTGTGAAAAGGAATAATAATCTTACTACATGAATTAACAAGTCAACACAGAAACTGTTTTGTGGTTAAAACTATTGCAAGAAATACACAGTTTTTATTCTTCTCACAAAGAAGATATGATTTATTATTGAAAGCAAAGTCAGGGAACTCGATCATAAGTTATATTGCATCATGTATCACGTAATAAACGTGGGACAATCATTTTAATCTCTGTGTTACCAATCAAAATCCATCCATCTATTATCTACCGCTTATTTCCTGAATGGGGCTGTGGGGGTGCTGAAGCCAATGGAAGCTGACATTGGGCGAGAGAAGGGGTAAACCCTGGAGAGGTCGCCAATCAAGGTTCAATACAGAAAGAAACAACCATACACACTCACTCCTTTCAGCAATGTAGAGTCTCCAATCAGCCTATCCCCAAGGTGCATGTCTTTGGATTGTGGGAGGAAGCCGGAGTGCCCGGAGAAAACCCACGCTAACACGGCGAGAACATGCAAACTCCACACTGTTTGGACCTCCCTCCAGCTGAGGCTCGTGAAGCCACAGTGCTAACCAACCATAACCACCATGCAGCCCTAACCAATAAAAATATTTTTTCTTTTATTTCTATTTTATAGTTCTATTTAAATGTTTGAATGTTCAAGAAGCAAGCCAAGCAACATGTTGATTTTCCACAAGGGGCATCTTCTGTGATAGGACCATTATCACATTGTGTCATGGAAAAGTTGAGGTGCTTCATTTCCACATTTATGAATGCAGTGTATCTACAGACAGCAAAAACATGGGGATTGTAAGATTTTATTTTCAGCATCAACTGAAAAATTCTTGGATCGTACATCAAAATCAGGTTGAGTTACAATCTGAGCCAGGCAGTGACCCTAAGTGGCAGGGTCCCTAATGGCATCCACTATGTTGGTCACAACGAAATAGTAGTTTCTACTGAGGAAAGGCCTTTTTGATCTATCTGCTGAGCTGGTGGAGATCAACGGGTCATGGTAAGAGATGTGCTGGGCAGCAACTGGTCAGACCTGAGATGAACTCCAGTTAATGCATTTGACTCCCTGCTCCATCATATATTTTGCTTTTCTTTTTTGAGGGGGAGGTCATCTCATTGATCAGCTTCTTTTCTACCCACCCCCTTTTTTTCATTTTTCAGCCTCTAGCTCCGAGGTGGTCTGGAAAGAGTAGTTTTTCACATTGAACCACAAACTTGGACGGCATGGTTCAAGTAATAATTTTTGTCCACATGATATTTAACACTGCACGTTGCAGGAACATGCTGCAGACAGAAATTCACTCTTCCCATACTTTCATTTTAATTATCACAAGTTTATCCAAACACTTTTTTCTTGTTAAAAAAATATTAAGAATATGAAAATAATATAAGAATTTTTACTTAGTTTCACAGAGTTGAAGTAATCAAATGTATGTGCGCATGCTTACTAAAATGTGCAAAAGTTGTATAACAGTCTTCGTTTTAATTAGAATATTAATTCAATTAAAAATGCTGGTCTTGCCAATAATGTTTCTTTTCTACTTTAGTCTGTGTAATATAACATCAGGAAATAAGAAACAATAATTATAAAAAGTCCTTTATAGCTTCCTGCAAGAAGAAACCATTAAAGTGCAAGACATTGTCTGGGGGTCAAACTGCAAATGCACGAGGAAACGCATAGTAATCAAGTTTAGAAAGAAAAAAACAGAAAGCTTCGTGAGAAACAGACATAAATAATGGTCCAGGAAACCAGAGATCAAAGCCTCTAAGTCGGGCCCCCGTTTGTTTTCAAGCTCAACCAGGCCTTGCAATAAAACACGCAAAAGTCTCACTTCAGAGCGATGGGAGGTGATGCAAGGAAGTGTTGAAAGCGGTTACGTCTCATCCTGAGAATCCCGTGCAACTATCCCCATGTTAGGGAAAGACGTCAGGTACAGCAATGTTTACCAGGAAAGGGACTAGTCTTGCAAAAATGTCCACATGAGAGAAGAGTCAGAGTGGTCAGAGGCCATCTTGTAAAACACAGTCTGTATGTTTACATAGGTGCCTTTTCCTTACTTCTTCATGTTACTGAAGGTAGCATTTCCATTATATTCTTTAGATGGCACAGAAAAACCTTACTCAACAACAAAGACTTGATGTGAATTTTTCTGAGGGGTGGAGATGACATCAGTTTCTAAGAAATGGCACAAGATGAGTATAAACACAACAGCAAAGCACAACACAGACACACAAGAAGAAACTTTTTTTTCTTTTTTATGACTTCCCCTGTCATCTTTCTGACATTCAGCTCTCTCTTTTTCACCAAAGTAGGACTCATCCATAAGAAAAGAGGAAGCTTAATGGACTTGCATGTGGGTGTCTTTATGCAAAATTCTAATACAGCAACTACATCATTATCCACTCAGTATAATGAGTAGTTTATCTTGTTGGAGGTCAAATGCTAAACATAGATAACATAGCTGGTAGGTCAGCAAATAAAACCCAGATGAAGGCTTTCTGCCCTGATGTCTCTTTCTCTTTTCTCCCTCTACCTGCCCTTCTTTTCTACTGAACTTATAACTCATAACTGACATAATTACAAGTCTCAATAGAGGGTGGATAAACAGATGTATTATTATTATTAAGAAGAAGAAGAGGAAGAAGAGGATGACGTCATATGTCATGTCATTTTTGCTAAACACACCATTTTTTCCTGAATGAGTAAGTCATTTATAAACGCAATAACAATGCCTGGTAAATGTTTTTTTAATTTACATTCTCTAAGTGTGCAGTCGACATTGGGAATCAATAACATTTGGACTCTTACTTGACTCTAACCTCAATCTTTTTAATAGTGCTTAGACATGAAGAAAAGACTTATTTTCCTTAATGGAGTACAGGGAGTTAATGTATGTTGATTCCATCTCAGCAAAGTTTAGTTCTTGCCAATTAGTTTGTTGGGATCCTTGTTGGTTGTTTGTGTGTGCATGCATGTGTATGTGTGTCAAAGAACATGTTTAAGTGTCACTTGGTGCCAAACACACACACTTCTTTTCAGGGACCTTAATTGATCCCCTGGTTTCAATCCAGAAGAACTAATGACTTTATTACGCTCATTTTGATGATATAACCCGTAATGCTGATTCATTATTTTGTCATTACTACATCTTGTATACAAATGTGTAAATATCCATCTTAATATGTCTAGCTTAAGTACTTTTACAGACTGAGCACAAGAGATTAAAGCAGGACAGTTGAGCTATATAAATTATGTAGACTACATTGACATCCAAATAAATTCAGGTTTGGGTCGTCTTTTCCTGCTGTGCCATGATTTTAGGCCACTTCGTCTCTCATCTCTCAAGTCCACCCTTATTGATTCCAGCCGCTCAGGGTTTTCCAATAAAGCCAGGTTCATGAGTTCATTATTATAAGATTGGAGGTGTAATTGGCTTTCAGGCATGTAGGAGGCTATTTGCACGGATATATCTGTTTGGGAAATGTTAGCACTCACTTTGAGTGGCACAGTGTAAGTCAACTTTCCTCTGTCATCTTGTGGCTTTAGAGCTATCAAGTCAGTCAATAAATGCATAAAGCAGATATATTGCAAACCATGTTTACTCATGTATTTTAAAAAGTTAATAAAATTGCCACCATTTGCAGATACAAGCACAATATTGTAGGACAAAAACAAAGATTACAGACATTATCTTAAATTGCTTTATGAGACAGTAATTAGCATTTTAATGTACACATTGTTAGTAATCACTTGTCAAGTCTTGGTTTACAGTGAATACTTGTTGAAATTCTTCAAAAACCTATAAAACAAACACCTGTCTGATTAAAATATTTATAATATTTTCAGTATTTGTATTCTACTTTAAAACAGACTACAATGTATTTTATTATCACTTTTTCTCTAAATTTTAAATCTATATATACATTTAGAATCCATTGGCTTGAATCTCCCAGCAATTAGCAGATAAGAGGGCAGGGTGCACACTGAACAGATCACCAGTCCATCACAGATCCAACAGAATAGATCACTTTTAGGCTCTTGGAGCCCTGAGGCTTGTGCTCTGCTCACCCTGGGCAGCCAGGGTCTGGTGGGCTTGGCATTTGCAGATTTAGACTGCTGGTAGCTCTGCCTTATTTTGGGATTAGGGACAGGTCAGTATATTAGATTATCCTGATTCTGTGGTTTGGTTGTATTGTTTTGTTACATGGTGTATTCCTTCCTCCCCTTTCTTTTCCATCTGCTTTTTTGTAGTCTTTTTCTCTTTTTTCCCGTCCTTAACAATCGAGTCCAGAAAAACTATTTCAAGTCTGCGAATAATTGCTGCGACATGACCTGAGATCAGAGTAACATAACATGTCAAAAGCTTCAAATCTGGGTAAAAGAAATGCACAAAATAAATGTGCCCAACATTACATTATACACATTGCCATTTTTATAAGATTCTATTGGTACAATAGGCATTTTACTGTTTTTGTTTTATTTACCCATCATAGTTGTTGCCTCTTTGGAAACTTAGAAACAATTTTAGCGCAACTCATACTGCTGACACAATCTTTAATGCTGAAGAAAATATATTGCTCACTTAAAAAAAGGAAAGAAAAATATTTAGATGCTGTTTAATTTGTTTCTAAATTGTTGAAAGACACAAGTCTTTTATTTTTTCATTCAGAAGCTATTTTTTGACACATTTTACTTAGAACTGTTAATCTGTGTGACTTCAGACGCACTTTAAATCTATCCCAGCTTAAAATATCTATATAATAACAATCATTGCTATTTATCCTTTTCAGGTTTCTAATTTGAATTATATATATATATATATACATATATATATATATATATATATATATATATATGGCAGTTAAAATGTTAACTTTTAAATTTCCAAATAATATGCATACATTAATTGCATCAAATAGGCCTATAATTTTAGAACATATGTCTGCTAAGCTGCATGTATTATATTTATGATATATTAACAGATTTTCCTCTAGCAGTCAAAGAATGGGATGCTACGTTATGTACAGCAGTACTCCTTTGTGTTTGCTTTTAGGCAACTAGATCAAATCATCAAATAAGATTCCTGCTTTAAGAAAAGGGGTGGATTTGTAGCAGGGAAGTAGAAGGAGGAGCAACAAATAGATGAATGTGAGCCGACAGAGGGAAACTGTGGCAACTTCCTATGATGAAAAGGTCACTGGCACCTGTAAAACTGAGCAGCTGGAAGAAGTATGGAAGCCACATGGGGGGTTCAGAAAGTTTATTTGCTGTGTCCTGCCACTTGCAGCTCATACACATTGGTTTTGTTAGAGATACATCAAATAGTTTAATTCTGTATAAATGATTTCATTTATTTTTTTTATTAATTCTCTCCAATGAAACATTTAAGATAGAAAAAAGCACAAGCTTTATATTAAAAGTACATACTATTTTAGTTTAGTTAGTCACTTTACGAAATAGCTTCAGTTCTGGATCCCAGCTACAGTAAATACCAACAAATCCAAGTTGTTTTCATTTAAGAAAAAGCAGTGATGTGTAGATTAAAATCTCTACAGTGATTGAACACATTGCATATCTGTACTATTAAAAAGACATTAACGCATCAGTAAGGCTATTACTATTCTGTCATTAAAGTAGAATCGTTGATATAATTCAGTCAGTCTCTTACATTTACAGTACAGGAAATAAATGATTTGGTAAGTGCAGGTGTAAATATGTGTGTGTGTAATCCAACCATGTGTGTGTTTGAGTGAAGTGTCTGCAAGTGTGAATTTACTGCCCATTGCTTCAGGGCAGCTGTATGGTGGTGTAGAACAGAAAAGGGCCTAGTCAAGGCTGCTTCCTCCTCCTGCAGCCCTAAAGGATACAGCCTGCTGACAGATACCTGCTCTGAGCTGACAGAACACTTCCTGATCCGAATTATGTGTGCATTTAGCTGACACACAGTATCCACAGTGACTTCACAAATAAGCCCAGACGGCGGCTGTTGCAGTTCCTCTGGTATTTCTGCCACAGAGTAGCTGGTCTGTTTGTTTGAGAAACCTCATTTACGTTGCTCAATCAATATAGCAGGGAATAAACTGGAGGGTTTTTTTTTTCTTTTTTTTTGTTTGTTTTGTTGTTAATGTGCTCTTTTGAGTGTTGCATATAATAAAGTCTAAAGGATGACTTTAAAAAAATTACTTATCCAGATGTTTTTACAAAGTGTAAGGAAGCTTTACAGAGGAAGTATGTTTCTGGGGAGTCTCTAAGATTTCAAGTATATAAATATTACCATAAATATATTGGTTATTATAGCCCTGCGATGGACTGGCATCCCGTCCAGGGTGTACCCCACCTCTCGCCCGTTGGCTGCAGGGATAGGCTCCAGCCCCCCCGCGACCCCGTTAGGGACAAAGCGGTAGATAATGGATGGATGAATATTGGTTATTATATTATTTAAAATGTCATCATACTTACATAAGAAAAGTGTCCGGGCAGAAAGATTTTTCAACTTTATATTGTTCTATATTTACAAACCGAGAAGTGAACCACAGCTCAAGCACTTCTAAGATGCATCTGAGGGCAAGCAACCCTTTAAATGTTCAGATGCAAAGAAACAATCCTTTGTCATTTTCTTTTCTTTGTCATAAAAGACACACAATACACCAATTTTTTATCATCTGTGTTTATCTTTAGTTTCGTAGACTCTTCTGGGTCCTGCCATGATATGTTCATTGGTGGATTTGATTGCAAGTTCTCAGTAATGCAATACCCCCACCATGCACTTCAGTATCAGCATGCCTGATGTCTGTCCAGAGATCAGTAGTCGCTGTCACGGGAGTGCTTTGTTATTTTGGAAGTAGCATGTGTTTGTCTAACTGGGGCTCAGGTTTCCTGGTCCTCGAGTTAGACTCCACTTGCTTTGGTCTGTGAAGAAGTTATGACGGATAGTGACCCCAGCAGACACTTAAGGAGAGAATTCAGGGAAATCAATCAAGATCATTTTTTGCTCTTGCATGTAAATGTAAACCTTATGTTTTATGCTTCATTTGATAATTGATAGAGTGGGGTAATTACCTTGATCAAAGGTCAGGAGATTTAGTATTCTGAGGTTAGGCTGTAGGATTTGAATTAGACACGTCAAATGTTTATAAGATGAAAACCTGATGCAGTCATGGGACTCTGGCCAATTAAGAACATTAAGAATGTTTTATTCTAATCGTCAGTGATATCACTTGTAGACATCCACATTAAGCTTGATGAATATTCATGAAATCTCTTCTCCGAGCCTATCGAGCGCATATTAATATCAGAAACGTGTGTCTGGAGTCCAGAGACGTGATCACATTTCCCTCTAGCTTCAAACCTAATATGCAGATGAATGCTCTTTTAAACCTAACATAAGCCTCTGAGGTACATTTGATATTTCATTCATATGAACAACTACAGAAAAATTGGAAGGAAAGGAAATGACTAAAACAAACAAAACACCCACAATACCTAAATGTGAGCTCTCCTGAGGTTGTGCATAATTACCCTGCGGAGCAACTTACCTGAACACCTCAGTGTGCATGTCAGCACTACACACATGCATAGACACAGTAGCTTTTACTTCTTTTTCTTTTCATATACACAGTCACAAAACCCTTCCTTCTATTTTTTCTCTCACACACACATACTATTTCACACACCAAGACGTAGGCCAGCGCATCAGCAAAGAGCATTGCGGCTTTACAGCCAACCACAGAGTCCACAAGGGAAAAATCTTCTGCTCATTTCTGACCCAGGCTGCCGAGGTGTTAATTGCCCTCCTGAGTTGGCAGAATTTTCAGGGTAAAAGGTGCTATCCTTGATGGATCAGCACTGTTGCCACCAGTGACTGATTCTTTCAACTTGGACATGTACCATGCATATTCTAAATCTCATTAAAAAAGTCTGCAGGATGGGGAGATAGGGTGTTGGAGAGGCATATTTTAGTAGATAGACAAATATGTTTGCAGATATGTACATGAGACACATTTCTATCAAACTTTGTGATTGAAGTGAACATAAGTTTTCAGAAGCACTGCTTTGGTTAGCTCTAAATGTTAGAGAGTAGACAGAAGCCTGACAAATATACAACCTTCACAAATAATGAGTTTTGACCATCAACGATCAAAAAGATGATGTTCTGTGTATTGTATGGTCTTCTCCTTCAGAAATCCACTGAACAAAGTGCACAATGCAGACTATATACCATGTGCTTGTATGCCTTGACCCTGAGAGACAAACCAGAGAAGAGCAGTACAATTTGACCCAAGGTTTGTTGTGTGTCAAGAACTGAAGGAGTTTGATCTAGTAGAAAGATACTAAGCAGTGTGACTCAAGCAAGCCCAATATTATATAAAATCATCATGAGCTCAAAACTCATGTTCTGTATTATGAAAAGGTCTCAAACCATGGCTCTTTTCATACATGTTTAGTTTTCAATTAATATTCTTGTAACCAAGCCTGCTAGAACAACCTCCCTGGTATTTTTAAATTCATTCTATTAAATAAGTTTTAGTTGGACTTAGTAACATGTATATTTTACTTTAAGTATCTGGACCATTGCAGTAAAATGACTACAGTGGTGGTGAGATCATTTCATATGTGAAATATTCATGTTTAGCTGACAGATTTTTATTATTATTATTATTACCATCTACTGAATACTGAATTTCTGAGCAATACTAAATTTTGAATTGAATAATGTATTTTCATTTAATTCCAAATGATCCAATGTGTAGAAAATAAAGAGTTTAACCCTTTAACCTTCTGGCCTACCATACGGTAGAGGTAAATTTGCAGTAACTGAGGATTTTCTCTCCCAAATTATATAACTAAACTTACTTAAGCCATCTTTGTTTTGGTGTCTAAAACCCAAACTATATATTTGTTCCATAACACAGTTTCACATTTTCGTCAGTTCACTATTGTAATGTTGTCATTAACATATCTAAACCTTTTGCAAAAAAAAAAAAAACCCAAACATTTATTCTGATTATTTTACTCCTAAACAAACAGAAAAATTCAGAAAAACAGTTAAGGGGTTAAACTGAGATGTAGCCAATGCTTTATTTTTGTCTGATCATCTATTACTGTTTGCCGCATACACAGTGTTTTGTGTTTGTTTGCCCGATATAAATTCTAAAGACAAAATCAAACAATAACTTCAATGTGGTACCGCTTTTCTGTTTACAGAGGTGATGGTGGAGACAGTGCCCTCAGGTGAAGTAAGGATGATTTTTTTCTTGACTTGATCACAAATCTGGAGCTTTCAAAGCTGAAAGATTGGCTGATGCTGAACCAAATATGACACCAAACAAAACTCTGTGATGCTTATAAACAGAAGAATACACAAAAAATAGTACTCAATTTACATTTGCTTGATTATTTTCCCTTTGTTAGGGACAGTTTATATGTCATGATAGGATGATGATGTGTGTTTATCATCTGGGCAGGAAAGGTATTTAAGGTTACACCATATTTGTTAAACCATCTCACATTCTCCAACAATTCTTTTACAGAAATTTATTTAATAAATAAAAAAGCAGCATATAAATACAGCTTGAAATCTCCATCCCCTTGGGCTACCAAAGAAGTGACTTCAATTTTTGCATATCAAAATATAAAGTTTAAAAAAAATCTATACTGCAACATTAAATACAACCCTATGTTGTGATTCACAGTAATAACTGCTAATCTATTTAGACCAAAACATATTGTTATTTTACTAAGCAAATTATCTTAGCATCAGTATGGCTGAATGCTATTGTTGGATATGAATCATATTCTTTTATACAATATTTATTGTGGCCTTGAGGATGTTTTTGTCAGCTATGATTGCTTCAAGTGAGAAATTATTCCATCGGTCCATACAAGCTTAGCAAAATGTGAATTTTTTAGGAAATTTGCAAAGCAACCGGAAAATGAATATGTATTTGTGTGTGATTGTCCAGTAACAAGCATTTGTTTCAATAAATGCAGCTGGTCCGATTCATTCAGTGTGTACCATAGCATACTTTAAATATCCTATATTGTTAATAGTCATTCGTTTTTTGCTGTTTGAGACAATATATTCCTTACAACAAAGATTAAAGAAGTAAAATGGTCACATTAGGCTCTGAGAATCTGCCATACGAGGGCATTAGTTCACATAAAAAAGGGTAAAAAAAGAAGCTAACAATCTGAGATAATTGTAAAGATTAAATCTATCTAAATAAAAAAAAGATGCATGACATGAAGAAACAGGTAGAGAATATAAATGCAAGTAGACAGCATACACACATAAAACTTCACACACACAGCAAGGGGGCCTGTCTGAACCACGGCAAATATATGGCTGCTGGTCTTCTCCCAAGCTCTGCAAGCTTTGGGGACTTCACCTTCTGGACTCTGGCTCTGTGTCTCTCCTGTCATCAGTAAGAAGACAGCCCAGTAAAACACCTGTTCTAAACATCTAGGAAGCAGCAGCACAGCTTACCGATTACACTGAGAGATTTATCTGGGAATGAGAACACATCTATCTATAAAGTTCAATGAATCAGAGACTGTGCAACAATGCCTTCATGTTTGCTGTTTCAGTCATTCTGAATGCTTCTTTCATGTTATGGATTTTGGATGAAGGAAAAAAAAACATTAAAATGCCTGCTTATCGGGGTCTACAATATAACATATGAACTATAGAGTAAAAAGAAGAATCCTTTTTGAAATGACAAAAACATATAGCCTATTGTTTTTTTCATTGGGGTATTAATAAAAAAATTGTAATTCATTTACTATTCAATTTCATTTTCTAATATAGCAGTTAAGATATGTCTGCTGTTAAAATTTGTAAACTACACAGACTAAATTCAACCTTAGATTTAGGATTAACTTTAATGCTTATCTGCTCTATTAAATGTTCCTACTGTTTTAAAAAATGCCGGAACGAAAAGAAAAAAAAAGTCTGAAAGCAAAAGAAAACGAGAGTAAAATTATAATGAATAGCAAAAAGAATTCCTAATGTTTGATGTGATATAATCATCATTATACAGAAAAAAGAATGAAAGTACAGAACACATAAGAAAACAAAGTAATTTACATAGAAGGTCCCCACAGGAGAGTCTGCCACCTAATAAACATCTCAGTACATAAGTGTTAACAGCCCATTATGGTCTGAGTGTCAAACCAACCTATATATAGTAAGATAGGCATGCAGGTTATTTAGACTGTTTTAAATACAGTTGAGCATTGCAAAAATGTAAAAATAGTAAGGACATAAAGGTGATTTAAGATTGTGTCCTCACTTTGTAAGGCAGATTCTGCCTTTATGTTTATAATCAAACATATGACTGTAGATCTTTTCTTTAATCCACTAAATTACACCTTTTTTTCTCTTTGTATTTCATCTGGAATTTTGCATATTATGCTTTACTGATTGAAACATTACACAGAGTTACATCCTTTGATCATAGCTGGAAATACTTCATGATTAAATAACTATTTTTTAAGCTTTTCAAATACATGTGATGAAAAGAAATTTGCAATAAAATAAAAACTTAGAATAGAGAGGAGGTTATCGTCGACATTACTTGCTCACATTTACTTAAACAACACTGCCATCTAATGACAGACAGGCCACAAATGCTGTTCCTCCTTGAAAATAAAAAAAAAAAAAAAATTATTCTACTGGCATTTAGGAGATGCTTTTATCCAAAGTGACGTAAATCAGAGAATAAAACAACACAAGCATGAAAGCAAACAACAGGGGACAGCATAAAAAAAGAGCCAGACTGCTGCAAGTCTGGTTGGACACAGCTCTTGTCCTGTAAAACACGTGTTATCCTGAAGTGCTTTTTTTTCTTCTTTTTTTTAGTAAATATATTCCTGTAAAATAAATTCCTTTTTGACATTATTCATACATGCAGAGACCAATGCAGTCAGCAGTATGTTCAAACTTCTTCACAGTGTAATTCTTAGATCCCATGTTCTTTAATAGGCTTTGTTCATAAAGAAACATATATAATTATTTTGTTATACACTATTTTTACAAATAAATTGTTCTCAAAGTGGTTTTAGATGGCTTTTTTCAGTCTGTTAGATTTTATCATATTTGCAATTATTTCCCTAAACTGTGTAGGAGATCAAGAAAACATTAGAAATTCTATAGAATAATTACACAATTGTTCCCTCTGACTACAAATGCAGTTCATTTGTGTTTATGTTGAACTTTTAGTTTGAAAATTATAGCAGATTCCTGTTTATTTTAGAGTCATGTTGGGCTTTAAATGTCTAAAGGGGTTTATATCAGCAGATTGAATGGATGTGATGACCTTTCATATAAAATTAATCTTTTGCAGAAGGCCGTATTTCTACCATTTTAAATGTCCCTCTTCGTGCAGAATGACCTTTTCTGGAGTGAACTTATCACTGCTTCAGATTTCAAAGAGTTCATATTTCCCCCCAAACCCCACAACCAACAAAAGTGATTTTTATCAAAATTTAATCCTCCAAAGGGAGTGAGCTGGTTTCCTCTTCCATCATGTGATCATATCTGGAACTGCAGTACTGTTCGCTTGTTTCATAAAGAACTATGCACAAGCACAGATGCTTTAATTATTCATAGGCAGGATTAACCTGTTTATTCATATACAGATAGATAGATATTTTGTATGAATTCAGTTTGTATACACAGACATACACACACTGTAGAAGTGATTGTCCATAAATGAGTGGCTTAATATTATAGCCAATTATTTACACCCTCTAAGGAACACAGTGACAGGAGTTTAGCAAGTGTTTTCTTTACAATTATCACAGCTATCACCGTAGTAACATGTTTGATCCATATACAGTAGCAGCAATGTGTATAGCTATGTAGAAAAACAAACATTATCATACATACCCCAGGCCACAATGAACTTTGAGCTGTTATAAAGAGTTATTTAGTCAAGCAAAGACACATTCACATGACACACACTTACACAACCATAAACTAAACTACAAAAACAAGTCAGCAATTCACTGACTTGTTTTCTTCTTCATACTCATCGTCTTTTCCCTTTTATCAAATCTTACATTTTATCAAATCTTACAATATTTCTTATTTAGCACATGGGGATATTATTGGCTTGGTTCTGTAATTAAATGTTACTTTACTGTAATAAAGAAACATATTCACTGAAGTGACAAAACACACGAATCAAGAAAGGATTTCATGAGTCTCATATACAAACATTTCCTTTCAATGTATATACAGTCGTAATGTATGTTATATAAAAATAGTGTATTAATTGTAATGTTAGCCCTGTGATGGACTGGCGTCCCGTCCAGGGTGTACCCCACCTCTCGTCCGTTGGCTGCTGGGATAGGCTCCGGCCCCCCCACGACCCCGTTAGGGATAAAGCGGTAGATAATGGATGGATGGATAATTGTAATGTTGTAAAAAACTGTTAGAAGTTAAAAAGATAAAACTATATGCCCTACATTTAATTGCAATTCATGTTGTTGCTAATATTTAGTAGATTTGCTTTTGTTCATATTTGTAATATTAAAGTCAGATCTGTTGCACTAAACTTTGATCTTCCCTGGGTGTACGCTATCTCTTTCCTGCCTGCTAACAGGCTCCAGGTTTCTTCCCCGACTTCCAATAAATAGTATAGAAAATAAATGAGTTAAGTTAGATCTGTTTGACATCATTGTTTTTGCTGAATCAGTCTATTTACCAAAAAACTTGTGACTCCACACAGTAGCCAATAGCAGTATCTAGTCTTTACATACACACACACACACCCCCACACACACACTATTTTCCTGGCCTCTGGCTCAGTCCTCTCGCCTCCATCCCTCTTTTCTCCAGTCTATTCCTTTGGGTACTAAAAAAGAGTGGACCCAAAAAGAACCTACCAAGGTGGGGTCGGGGGACACAGAGGCGCAGGAAGAAAGAAAAAAGACAGTGGTGGGTCAAATCGCTTTGTGACCAAGTAGGGCTATCATTTACTGTAATTCAGGTCTTGTCAGGCTGAAGGAGAGGGAAGGTGAAGTGATGTGGAGCACTCAGGCTCTCATTTGTCTCTTTCTGGCCCAGCCTATCATAGACAATGGTGGCTAGTAAGGAGCTAGGAGCTGGAGAATATATTGCAGCTACAATGAGGTGTATCTGTTTGAATTTAGTCACTGAGCATTGCTCTAGCCTACATTATCTAGAATTTGATGAGCATTTTATATAAGTTGGGGTTTTGCTGTAAACCTTTTCATGATTCTAGAGTGCAAATCAAACTTTTAATCTTATTTAAATAGCATTTTTTGTCTTGTTTTGCTTTCAATTTCAAAATTACTGTCGTGGAGTTAATTTTTTTAGTCTTTTTCTCAAGTTAATATAAAACTGTTCCTGTAGCGAGTAGGCAGATGTTAACTGCAACTTAAAACTGAGCCAATTTTAAAATTAAGCTTTTTAGTAATAGTATAAAAAAACTAAAAAAAAAAAAAACTTGACAAGTTAGATGTCAGAAGTGTTGCAGTTTTTCTATACAGTAATACAGTACTTACTGTGATCACCAAACCTGCATGGAATCAAATTTCTTATGCAAATCCCATATCCTCTTTCTGTTAACACCCCACAGTGTGCTAACAGAGGGTCTGTCAACATCCTAAAAGTTGTTCCACTCATGTTGTCACAGCTTTAACAGTTAGGTTTATGTTCATTACCACTACCATGCAGTTACAAGAACAAGACTATCATAACATGCATCTGACAGTTATTAACTAATACAAGGCAAAGAAGAAAACTAGGTTAAATGTGAGCCTTTTCTTATTTAGCACATGGGGATATTATTGGCTTGTTTGATATTTTAGAAAATGTATGTTCCATCAATATGATATTACATCCCATTAAAGTAAAAATATAAATTGTACTTTGATGATATTAATAGAAAAATGTAATAATTGTATTGCTCTTAAAAATTAACATTAATCAGAATACTTTAAAGTTAATATAATTCATAACAGATTTTCATTAGAGAACAGACCTAAGACTGAAATTGAAACTGCAATCACTTAATTCTTCTCTAGAGGTCAGCATTTTATATTTTATTATCATCCATCAGACGACAACAAGCCTCATTTTATTTTTTTATTGTATTTTTTACTTTAAAACTGAAAGATTCTTATATAGAAAACTGATCAGAACAGGCTGATTATCCCAAACAATTTTACTTACAATCCCTATTAAAACCTAAGTAATTAATTAGAACTCTTATAATTGACTATGTTCTTTGTATTACTATGACTATGACTAACAACAGACTATGTTCTGCTGTTTGATTTCATGCTTGTGTTGTTCTCTGATGTACGTCGCTTTGGATAAAAGCGTCTGCTAAATGCCTGTAGAATACAATAGAATATTAGAAATTAGATTTCTACGCATGGTGCCATGCTGCTGAGAAGCAATTTGTTGTCTAAAAAATCTCAAATGAAATTAAGGCTATAGGTGGTTGCACTGACATTTAGTTTTACAGTTTTGCAAGAGGAGTCTGATGTCACACTTTTGTAATGCTTACAGTGATGAGCACCACCATGTTTTTCAACTTAGATGTAAAAGAAAACAAAGAGAAGAGATATCGAAACAGTTTTTTTGGTGTAAAAAATTATGTTAATGTACACCCATGAAGCCCATGACTGCAAAATACTTTTGAAGCATCAAAATAATGAAAAACAAAATCCTTGAATGAGGACATAAACATACTTCTTTCAATCATTCTTCACGTCTCATCTCTGCTGACCCGATTCTGAAACACGTTTCATAGCTGAATGAGTGATGGGAATAATCTGCTGTAATTTAATGTTTTACCACAAGGGGGGACTGTTGCGTTCAGTTTGGAAACATTAAGCTTTTTCCATAGTTGAATCATCACCTCATTAAAACGATTTAAATAGTCATGCAGTAGCAGGCGAGAGCATGGCTTTTGTCTGAATCTCACCATGTAACAATCCAGTTCTATATTACAAACTGCTGTTACTGTTTCCTCAAAGCCTGGTTTTGTCAGTCATCAGGCAAATAAGGTTTGTGGATAAACCAACACGTTCCCAGCCCAAAAATAAGCCCTCTATGTCTCCAGCTTTGAAATGGGATCTTAAAAACAAGAGCTTGGCTCAGCCACACTCTTTAATTAGAGAGGCCCACAGATGCCTGTGCTCTCTCCTTTTCAAACACACACGCGAACACACTCAAGTGTATGCATATGTACTGTACACATGGAAACCACACTACCATACATGTGCACATGTGCACACACACACACACACACACACACAGAAGACATCAAAGAAAAGGCCATGACATAAAAGTTTGCATATTTACAGCACCTCTTTCAAAAGAAAGACAAGTAACAAGTGTTTTCCTTTTTTTTCCATGGTTAACTGACGCTGCTTGTGCACCGAATGCCATGAATGATTCTTCTACCAGACCTTATTGGCACACCCATTGGTAGCTGAGTTGCATGAATGAGCTTGCTGTCATTTTCTATCTATGCGCTTTTTCAGTAATGTGTCACATGATCAGCAAGTCCGCTCTAGCAAGCCTTTATCATGCAAATGTTTTTCAATTTTCCTCCACAAAGACCATACATAGTTTTTACAAAAGATGGTTTCACACACACCCGTAACACTCGGTTTCTGCCCATCTCTTAAACATGTCCACACTTAGCTTTGACAGAGTTCCATTTCAGTGGCCAGAAACAGATTTTTTTTTGTCTGATTCACACACTGATGCATTGACCCACAACCATGATGTGTTGAACTAAAAAAAAAGGTCATGCACAACTGTACGCAGTTATATTCATCCTTACACCTGGTTGTGAATGTGAGCAAGTGGATTTTATTGCTTGTGCTTATGTAAGAACTCTCTTCTTCAGTTCTCAGAAAACCACGTCCCTTCTGTTTGTTCACAAATGAACCCAATCAAGAGATCAAAGTCCTGTCTGGAATTTTTAACCTTTCTCATTCCTCCATTTTGTCCCTTTTCATCCAAACAACAGAAACCATTTAACCACTTATTATAATTTAAATGTGTTCTTGCCTCATCACAAGTGCACTGTCATTATACTAAAGTCAATATCTTGGAAATGAACAACATGTAAATACACTTAGAAGACTCAGAAACAAGTGAGTCAGGTTTGGGACTGACTGCAGTGGGAATAGAGTCGAGTCATTGCATCATCTGCATTATTAAAAAGGCTATGTGGTTGCATTTTGTGTTGAGGATTTTTAGTGTTTCCATTTATTTTACCTTGTTACATTACAAACTTAATTGGCAACACTTTATTTCATAGTGATATCTTAAGCCTATGTGATACATCTTTCCTTTTTAAATTATGACAAAGATTGACGCAAACAACAGTATCATCCACTGAGTTATTTGTTTTAAATATTCTATTATTTTAATGTGTGTTTTATTGTCTGGCAGATTAAAAAGGTGCAGAAAGGTTGTCCAACAAGATTGTCATAAAATTATACCCCCAGGCTAATGTGTTGAATAACAAATACACAACACACATGTGTTGAATTCCCCTCCCCCTTTGAATAAATCAACACATGAAGCATATCATTCTGCATGTAAGAACCATTTAAGGGAGCATTATGGCCCATTTTAAAATCTCATTAGCAGGGCAGCTGCACTTTGCACCCCATGCTGGTGATTGGAGCTTTTTTTTGTTTTGTTTTGTTTTGTTATTTGCACTCGGGCCCATGCAGAACCCTTGTCACACAAGTTTCACTCTGCAAGCAAATGAATAAAAGCACACTAAGTTAAAAAAACAGATAGAATAGAATAGAATAAAATAGAATAGAAAGTGGGAAGAGTGGGAAGAGTAAAGCATTTAACTTACATATGAGATTTCTTAGACATAATTATCATGAGCATCATATACAGCAGGAAACATGTGAATCAGACTTGAATACAATATTAAATTAATATTATTATATATTATACAATAGTATTATTATTTTACATAAAATTAAACCCAGGTAATGTGTTCCATTTATTCAGTATCTTGCACCCTGCTACTTCGCACAGTTTCCATCTGAGGTCCTGCCTGGTACACGAGCTCTAAACATTAGAGGCCCTGGATGTTGCTTGAATGGTTCATCTTGGACAGGTGTACCCTGCCTCTCACTTCTCTTGATAGGATAGGCTCCAGCTCCCCTTATGTATTCAGACAATTCTTTTTACATGTGTTTTAACAGTGCAATACATTTCAGAAAGAGAATATTGTAATAAATATTGTACTTTTTACAAGGGAAGCTTTGTACAGCAAAATCACATGAGTGGTAGAGTAAAGGTTGCTAGGTGGTTAAAATTTACTTTTGGGCAACTTTCTGGAACACTAGCTGTACAATATGTATTGAAGGAAGAAGTAGTAATGAATATGTCAGAAGATAGACTTTTTTAGGTGAAATTACACAGTGCAGTGCAGAATTTAGCCATGACTATTTTTAAACATGGAACTAACCTTGCAGCCTATACTTTATGAGAAGGTCATGCAAGGCTAAATGGAAAGGTGTCGTGAATGAGGCTTTGGCAGATGTAGAACTATTGTTTTATCTTTTTCCCTCACTTTTTTCTTTTTTTTTTACTTCCTCTAATTTGTTTCCAGGACTCTTGGTTTAGCTGCTTTCTTTCATTTAATTTATTTTATTTGATTATTCTGGCTAAAATTCCTGTATCCATTGAAGGTGTGGTATTTGCTTTGTGCCATGTCAATATTGCTTCAGTCAAAAGTGAGACTGGTGTAAGCAAATACTGGTTTAAAATGTTTTTAGCATGCTAAGACCTTGAGATATACAAGTTGTTCAGTGTTGAATTTTAGAGTCAGTGGTGTCAAAGTCACAGATCTTTTGTAAGAATGCTGACAGACTGCTTGATTGTGATTCAACATATTTGATCTACTTGTGAAAATAGATTAATAAACAAACTTTTTCTACAAAGTTATTTGGCCTTAAATTCTGCTTCATGATTCCAAAATTTGTTTATCTCAAATACCCTTGATATAAATGGAGTCACACCAGGTTTATAAAACAGTTAAATAAGTTGTGCACTCAGGATGGCTACTAATAATGAAACAATATTACAAAATGACATTTGATGGGAAACAACCTTTTATTTAACACTTAGCATCATTCTATTTCTTTCCACATCCTCTGTAAGTCGTTGTATGTCATTGCCACTGAAAAAAAAGGGAACATGAAGAACATCAGATATCAGTGACAGCATCCCCCTGCACCAGAAGCAGCAAGATGAACTGATAGATGTTAGAGTGACAGAATGAGTATATGGTCCAGACAGGATATTAGAATGGACATTTCCTTTCTCCCTATGCTACAGGCAGGGTCCTTTCCCATTTGCCTTCTTTGTAGAGAGAATCAGAAGAGAGATAAAGATGGGAACAAAACTGACAGGCTGCTAGAGCACTGATCTCCTTTGCATTTTTTGAGAGCATGATTTTTTTTTTTTTGGTTATGAGGATGATGGATAGAAAGGATATATTCATGGATATATACATATATACATACATATATATACATATTTCATTGTCTGCCGTGGTAGAATGTTGTTTGATGTTGAGAAAAAGCCGTCTCAGTTTTATTTAGTTTTTTATTCAATCATGTTTCTCTTGTCAGATAAAGATTATTCTTTTCAGACATATTTAATAAGGCAAAATTAGAATACATTTACTGCTGTAGAAATTATGCCTCCCAAAAAACAGACTTTAAAAATGTTTTTCCTTACAAAGCCTGAGAAGTTATAGAAAATGAGCTCATCATTTCTCTAAATTATTTATTCAATTTTTTAAGTTGCAATCAATAATTAAGATAAGATTATATATGTAAAGATTAGATACTAATTTATTATGTGCTTGCACAGGAAACTGTTCTGCAGTATTGAGTTCAAGTCATAACAAACATTTTATACAGACAAATATACCCAATAAAAATAAGGTATAAAATCCATAGAACCCTCAGCCTAGCCATCAAAAAAACATTTCATCATATTAATATATAACCGCGTGTACATTATGGCAAATATCTTTTGCAAATAAAAGCCAAGAAAGACAACATGCTACCAGGTAATATGATTAAATACGGAGAAGGCAAAAAATGTACATTATAAAGCTTTAGTGCCAGTGCAAAGTAGGATAACTTTTTCATTACCACGAGCATCCCCTTAATTTACAGCAACTATTTTCAAATGTTTGTATGTGTGCATGTCAGAGCATGAAACTTTGTATGTTTCCTACAAGAAACATTCCATGTGTGTGCTTCTGTGCATGCATACAGTAAAGGCATGTGTATTCCACATGACCTACTGCACCTACAATATAAGGTTCTTTTACCAGCAGAATTTGTTGTAACATAATTTGTGAGATGTAGTATTTCATTTTGACTACTTAAAGACGTAGTGCATAAATAATCTACATACACCTTTGACCTTTACCATAACCTTCTGAGATTTTAATGAAGATGTTCTAATAAAGCCTGTGCACAATCCTTTACTGTAACTCCTTTTTAGACACGACAGCTTTTGTCTGATACGATCTCATTAGCATGTCAAAGTGGATCCATATGTGGTTGATATGCTCTTGCATGTGAACTGACACATAAGTTACATAGTTAACGAGCAGTCAAGCGTGAATAAAACATGTGAACCGTAATGTAATCTGCGGCATCCTGCCACACATGTCTCTTCATCCAACCCCATGTAGAGCTTGAGCCGAGCACCTCAGTGCCTCTAGAACTAGGACTAAACCAGATGTATGTTTTTTACACAGTATGCTAAAAATGATTGAAACTCCCTAGTGGGGCAAACACAGTATTTGCTGTTCTATTTTATGGCATACTGAGTGGTGTTGGTAGTATATGAGAATGGTTTTATCTTGCTGCAAATCTGAGGTTGAGCTACACAGGATGGGGCAAGGTGAGGGACATACATGTGGGATTACTGTCTGTCAGATTGGCACAGACTTAAGTGCACAAGTATAAACAGGACGGATTTGTTCAATGACAGTGTTGATTTAAGATTGAACAGCTTGGCACATATAATCTATTTTTTCCATCATTTATTTGCTTCCTGTTTATCTTTTGCCCTTGAATTTAATGTATGTGAATTAATGATTGTCTAAGACTTTGAGAATTAAATGAGAAAATGTCAGGCAGAAGCATTCACCCGTTTCAGTCCTTTCACTTCCAGTACAGATTATTTCAGTCAGTGAAAGTACAAAATTGGATCATTATGGAGTAGCTTTTATAAAGTAAAAATGACAGAAAGCATTTTGAGGGAGCCAAATGCCTCCTATTCAACTATTTTATTTATTATATAGTCAGTGGTCCAAGTTAATGAGAAACTGCTGCAAAGGTTAGGGTGTGTAAATCAGCAAAAAAATGTAATCTGGAAAAAAAAAGACGATGTTCTTTAAAATGATATTGTGCAATTTGCACATTGTTATATGTGTGGCTCATTCCACTGAAATGACAGTATAGGAGGATAGGAGAAAACTGAGTTATATTTTTCTTCCAGTTGATAATGATGACAGTTGTAGATATCGCATGGTTAGTATTTATGAGTTGCTTAAAGAGGCTGGACTGGGCTTCTGGTAAGGTGGTGTGTAGGAGGTTAGTTTTGAGAAAGAATCATTTAAAACATCCAATTTACTGTTAAAAGGTAAAATATATATATAAATTAAGCATATTCTATTATCTATTTTATTCTTTTTATTTACTATGACTCATAAAATACACAGCCCTTCTACCTTGTAAAACCCCTGAATCAAGAACTGCCTCCCATAGAGAGAGGTCTACAAACTGACTTGTTTTTCATGGTGGATTCAGTATGGTTTCTTTTCCAATATATGATTGCTGTGTAACTGAATTATCCATACTGAGGGCACAAAATTACTCTATTTTATGTCTGCAACGTTGTGCAAACTGTTACTATGTCAATCTTTCCATCAGAGAAGTGCTGGAAGCTTTCCAAGAGTTACAGTAAGCCGAGGCTGTTAAGTGATGACTTCACCAAGAGAAAATCGAGCTGGGGATAAGTCTTGACGTTTGTAACTAAATCCCTTCAAAGGAAAAAAAAAAAGAAAGGAAAAAAAAACTTTAACTTTAAATTACACTGTGAATTATGGCCTTGAGGAAAATGTCTGTTGGGATTATATGTTTATTAACGGTGTCAGAGGAAGTATTAAAAAGTGGGTTGAGGGGGCTTGAGTATGGAGAAGCAGTGCATGTGTGAATAGATTATCACATACACAGGTCCTCGCCCTGCCACCTAATACTCATGGCAGGGTCCAAGGTAAACACAGCTGTGAAATTTCCTGGGAACTGCATTAGTAATAAATCTCCACAGTTGCAAAAGGCAACTGTTGAACTGCTCCTGTTTCTTACTTCTCTCTGTTTACCTAGCTCTCCTTTTTTATGCCAGAGGGACAATTGCAGACCTCACTAATGCCTACAGCATGCAGTAACTTAGTACATATTTACAATGGCAGTAAGTAAAGATGGCAAGATTTGAGGATATTATCATTTAAAGCTCCACAACAAATCCATCCATGGTTACTTTCCATAACTCAAAGGTTTTTCTTTTGTACCTCATGACACTGAAATAACGTGAAGAAGAAATGTGACACATATATTTTGCAAGGGGAGTATAGAAGTTCTAGAAACTCAGATTCATGCTGGCCTAATTAAAATAGCATAAGTAAACTCAATTAAACTCACACTGAAATGGTGTGAAATTAAGTCAAATTCCAGGGAGAGAACGATGGACTGGAAAAACATACAAACTCCGGAAAGGCCTAACTCCTTCCTCACAGTTGAGGCCCAAACCAGGAACCTTCTCGTTGTGAAGCATTGGTGCTAAACACACCTACAATGTGGAGCAATAGGTTATTTGGACACTCTAAATGTCCTTCAGGAGTGAATTGTCAGCATGTGTGGTTGTTTATCTTTCTTTCCAGGGCATGCCTTTTGCCTGCCATCCACCCCAAGACCAGAGATGTCCAACTCTGGTTCTGGAGATTTAATATCGTGCAAATTTCAGATGCATACTTTCTCCACCACACCTAAAAGAAATTATTGAATTTCCTCATCATGTCATTCAGCTCTACAGATGCCTGGAAAAATCTATTCTCAAGATTCAGATGTATTAGAGAACAGATTTATCTAAAAGTTGCAGAATCATAGATCTACAGAACTAGCAACTCCGTGGCTCTTCAGGCTCTTCAACCATTTATACATATTCATACACAAACAATGTCAACACTGGAAGCAAGGGGAAGTACCTTGCACCAGGACTGTGCCTGATTAACTGGGTTGAAGGGATTTAAATTATTGACCATTGGATGACCTGCTGTACCACATGACCCACTGCTACTTACAATCATTATTGATGTCATGAATAAAGATAAAAAAAATATAAGATAAGAAAAAAAATAAAGATCAAAACCAATAGCTTCCATAGAAATTATATCAGAAGATGGATGTAATCAAAGCCTTGACTAACTTGTCCAAACATGTTATATTTTCTTCTTATCAAAGTGCCTTCAAGCCAGGAGTTAACTGAGATAAATCATGGGTTATCAGTTAATCACAGCTTAATTTAAGTAGCTACACACTGAACCAACTCGTTGCCTGCTCACAGCTTTTGGCATACATCATCATCATATTTATGATCTTTTAGGACTGTTCATTGTGATGATAAAAAAAAAACATGGTGAATTCCATTATGCATCCAGCCTCTGAGTCTTTACATGTGGAAATCTTTTTTTTTTTAGGACTTTCAAGGTATTTTCTTAAAGTGTTAAACAAAGTTCAGGAAAATTATGAGTTTTCACATTGCAGCAACAATTACTTTATTATTACAGTCTATGCATCTTACTGGGTTTTTTAAAATAGGTAATGCTGGACCCAGTTCTGTTTGGGATTAAATAGTGCCTAAGATGGCAGTGACATACATAAACATGCCATAAACACATTTATGTTTCCTTGCATTTCCTGTAAAAATGTCAACAAAAGAAAGATTAAAACATATTCTGATGTCAAATTAATAAGAAAATGTAATTGGTTCTATGGTCTTTAAGTTTAATATTTTTCCATATTAAGGTTCCTCTTTTCTTATCAAAGTGTGACGCAAGTAAATTGGGTAGAGCTGACTTTATAAAGCAGCAGACAATCCAACAAAAGCATAAAATGTCCTGTGCATGCAACAGCATTTTTACATATAATAATATTGTGATGCTTTCATTTAAAAAAAAGTGTGAAAGTAAAAATATTTAATAAGCCACAGGCAAATGAGATCTTTTATTTAAAAATAAAACAGGTTTGTCAAGTATTTTTACCTGAAACAAAATCTAATCCATTTCTAACATAGCATGTTCACAAACCCCAAGACATAAGTAATGTTGCCAAACAGCTAATGAAAAAAAATAAGACAGTTATGTTGCCAAAAAAAACCAATAACTCACCTTACAATTAAGAGAAAAACAGGGTTCAAATCTTTTTGTGACTTGGGTGACATCACACCTAATATATGCAGGATTCTGTTTTCCTAACTGGAAAGAGAAAAGGGGAGAAAACTATTGCATAATATGACATGATATGACATGCTTCCTTGTAGAAAAGAAAATATTAGGCACTGCCATTAAATGTAATGATATCAGGACAAAGCAACACCTAACACTTAAATAGTATAAAATACTGTATAACAGTAAAATGAATTCAAGCCACAAGAGCTATACAGTTATATATATATACAGACCTAAAATTGATCAGCTGAACATTTACAACATAAAATTTCCAGTAAGTATGTTGTGTGTGACTTAATGAATATGTAAAGCTAAAGGACCTTTAGAAGTGCCTTACTCTTCCAACAGAAAGGGAAATTCTCTCTTACATATAAAGTTATGTATTTTTACTCTCCAGTATTTTAAAACAATTGTGTTATTTCTTTTTCACCAAACTCTGGAAAACTCCTGGAGGCCCTTTAGAGCAGGTGTAGGAATACAAACTTTGTTGTCACTTTGACTTTTATGTTCCTCTTGTCAGAAAGTGTAGAATGCCTTTGAACAGAACAGAGTGAAAAGGCCATGAAGTTATTCCCTTTCAAACATTAAATGCCTTAAGCATCTACCTAACACTTTAGTCCTGTCCATGACAATTGTGTCAAATAGATAAACTGTTTGACTTCCCACAAGGAGACTCAATTTGACAACATTCTGAGTAGATTATGCTCTGATATATGCAACTACAGTTCAGCACCTTAAGATAGTTCCCTGGTGATCCAACAAACATCAAGCAAACTCTTTGTTTACACTGAATCAACTTTATCAGCTTGGGCCAACATCTAATCATTTATTGCTTGAAATATAAAAAGGTGTATTTTATTAGTGTTTTAAGAATATTTATACGGAAGCCGACAGCGGTCGTACTCAAATGATTTTTTTTACCAGTGTTTTCTCATGATAATGGGATAATTATCTCGTTATCACGAGAAAACAAAGTCTGTTATTCCGTGATAAAGGATTGTGTCTATTTTCGGTATGGCCTCCGCAGCAGAGGCGATCATGTCTCTGCCCACTGCTGCCAGGAGGTGGCGC
>JBAMIG010000015.1:9680999-9693652 GCA_037177335.1 Kiunga ballochi
CACCACACACCCTGAGGGGAGTAAAGTGTTTTTTTGTTTTGTTATTTTCTCTCGTATATATATATATATATATATATATATATATATATATATAAATATAAAAATACCCTATGTGTGTATGTGAAGCTGCATTGCATTAGTATGTGAAGGATAAAGTGCAAATTTGTAAGACTAAATATGCACGTTTTCAAACATTACATTAACATATTTAAAATAGGGCTTACTTTTTAAACATATTTGTCATTTTATTCAAACAAGTATTTTTGTTTGTTTGTTTTATTTTCTATCAGATTCTTGCACAAACAATAGCTAGAATATTTATTCAATCATAATAATAATTCAAATAATAAACTATTACATGAACTATTACAAAATTATTACAAAACTATTACACTACATACCTCTGAACACAAAGTTTAAGCCAAAATTAGATCTTAATCTTCAGTGTGTCAATATGATGATCAAAAATTTGACTTCTTTTTTGTTTCTCTTTTCCACCGCCATCACCTCTTGTTTTGATGTTTGTAAAAACCATGGAGAACTTTTGTGACCTTTAAGAATATGTCTTATAGTGTGTAAACCATTTGTCAAATGTATATTCAAACAAAAACCTTTAAAAAAGAACTATGACACTTTGGGAACTTTTTCAGTCATGTGTCGATTCTGCTTCTACAGGGCACCTTACATAAACTGTGAACTATCTCCTCACAGTAAAAGTCATACTAATCTTGATTCTTGTCTTATTTCTTACTTTTTCTGCACTTTTTCCCCTCTTATCCTCTAAAAATATCCTACATTTCTCTGCTAAATCAGCCACAGTGCATGTGCAAAAAAGCCAATGTGTTACTAGCATCTCATATGGTGTGTAAAGCGGAACTTGGCTTTAACGCCACATGGTGTCCTGGAAGCAAAATTGTAAGGTATGATTTCTTGGGAGTGCTGCTTGGCAGCAACAGCTCCAAAACTATACATAATAAATGTCACTAGCGCAGGAACACATTCAGGAATGAGTTAAGAACACAGCCTTTTAGGGTTAGAAAGTGACATAGTGTGACTTTAAAGCTTTGCATTAAGGTGAGCCAATTACTTCACAGTGTCTGTTCCAATGTCAACAACATACACCTCAGTCCACAATATAAATGTGACTAAACGTGAGTTTGCCAGATGACCATTTGGTTTAAAAGGAATTAAAGTAATTTCTCAAAACCAATATTGGAAATGCTTGACATTTCTGGTGCCAATCGATGCTTTATCACAAAAATGGATAAAGAAATTAGTCAACAAGCTAACATCTGGCTTAATGTAGGCAAATTAACTGCCATGTTTATATGAGGACCTCACATGATCATTATCGCACATTTAACAATTACACGTAATATATGCTCATATAACAGCACAAAAAGTAACCAAAGTTATTTTTCAGAACAGAATTAAATATATTTAAAAGAGATCTGGTTTATGTTCCTTGGGACTCTGACCCATCAAATCTTCTGATGGAAACGGGCAAGCCAATTCTTATTTCTTGTTAGAAATCCTTTGTGAGATTAGATGAAAAATTTGAATATGAATAAGGATATCTGGGCTAATTATAACCCCTCATCCAGCTGTCTCTTTGTCAGAAGAACTATGCAGTTGGGAAAAAAATAAAAAGAAAAATGATGGTATGATGGAAGGAGGAGGACAAGGAAGAGGATAAAAAGAAGAAAGAGGTAAGGAGGAAGAAAGGAGCAATGAGGGAGGAGACAAAAGATCAAGCAGTAGTTTGGGATTATATTTATATGTACATAGATAACATCCTCCACCCCACCTACCTCCACAAAGACATGCTCTTTTTCAAGGCGGCAGAGAACGATTCTGTAACACATCAATATACAGTAACACACAAAAGCACCTTCAATTGTATCCTGCATCCCCCCTCCAAATAATGCTGCTGGCCAAGTTTACACCTAGCTCTCCTGTTATGGTCTCCAAATGCGATTAGCGCTTATCAGACAGAAGACCAAGCTACCTTCATCATTGAGTTCATCATAATCATATCCATATCCATGTTTATCAAATCCCCTTTGGACTAAAATTAACAGGATTCAAGCACCTGAGAACACTTCCTCACGGAGGAGGAGAGATTGCAGTCTTTTCTATTGAGGTCAGAGCTCCATATGAGACGTCTGAAGAATTTTCTGCTCTAAAGAAATGTTTCACTGTTACAAAGTGGCATTTACACATCTAATTTTTCTTAACCCTTTCTTATTTCTAAGAAGATTTGAATAAACATTTACTATGATGATGATGAATTTATTTGCTTTAGCTTTGCAGATAAAATAAAAATTAATAAAATAAATAGTATTAAAATAAAAGTATAAATAAAAGTATTTTCCCTCATAGTAAAATAAACCCTACCTGAACTGTAAAGTCTTATTCTTTCTGAGATCATATTTTAATACTTAATCATGTCACAAACTCATTCAATAATATTCCTTATTTGCTTTAGTTGCTTAAGTTTTGATAAAAACACATAAATTGTGGAAAAGATGGTCTGACTTTTCCCTCTCAAAAATTCTCTTTTGTATACATGTCTATTCAATTAAAGGATGTCTTATTGCTAATCTGTTTATTTATTTAACATTTATTTATTTAACATGAGAAATCCTAACAATCCTAAGAAATCATCTTCAAACCCCCCATTAGCCTTATGGTGTGTTTATTTACCATGATATTGGCCATATATTCTTCTTCAATTGTTGAATGACAATATGTCTTTAATCTTTATTCTTTCAATTACTGTTAAATCTGCACTACAAAGAGTTTTAACATTGTTGACTAAGATCTGTATGGTTTCAGATTTAGTTCTTGGCATTTAACTGCTCTTTTTTTCCTCTTTTGTGTGTGTTTTCCTCAGAATTGAGCAATAAGTTTGTCCACACCTGGAAACTTTGGCATCTGTCTTAAATATTTTCCACTTGAGAGGAAATTTCTCAGTGTAGACTGATAACTTTCAGAACATGGGGAAAAGGGAATCATTTCCAGATTGTTATGCAGCAAAAGTTTCTTCTCTTTCACTGCTGATAGTTTAGCACCTCTATCTTTGAACACTGCTTGAAAACCTGAGCCTAAAACTCCAGATGTACAAATACCTAAAATATTTGCTTTGAAGGGATCACATGTGCTGCAGATCAATTAATTATGTACATTTGATTAGAGGCACTGTAATTTATTCCTTTAAATCCATTCAAAAGCATTGTTTTCTCAACACATTATTCAGAAATTTGATTAGTATTTAAATAAATTAAAATTATACGGAATATGTCATCCGATGTTGCTCATCTAAAGTTTTATTGAATTTATTCTAAGATTTTGTGAGGATTAGATGACTTTTCTTCCTCTACTGGGTGAGAACTCTCCAGTGTCAAACTACGGCAACTGAAATTAAAACAAAGCAAGCAGAAAGAAAAAATGAACAACTCATCTATCTTTCATGTTGTGTTATCTGTTGCAAAAGCCTAACATAAACACAGAATGAATACAGATGTTAATTCTATATTGAACACATATTAAGTGGGTGTATCAATATGTGTAAACACCAGTAATCTTTTTCCATTATGAAATCAGTAAAGATGCCAAAAGAATTTAAAGGGGTTGTATTAAATGAAAAGTATGTTGTTTTTTGAAAACATCAAGAAACTGCATGCTTAAGACACAAGTAGTTATAAATGCACAGACAAATCAGCACGCATAGTATATATCTTTGTGCATTTTATTAGGAAAAATCTTGCAGTTCGAATGAAGTTCTTTCTTATTTCGAAAGGACTTTGTCTTTGTTTCCTACTGCATGGTGGCCTGAGAGTGGAGCCTGCATTAGCGCTTTCCTCATAGTGGAGCTCTGCAGCTAGACCCTACCAACCAATTCTAATTCATTACAAACACAAAATATGTTCTTGAACACAATAAAAAGCTGAGTGTCATAGAATTTCCTTTAATTAAATAAGTTAAAGAGTGAAGCACTAAAGTGATTTAGAAAGACTGATCATTGTATATACCTTTTGTAGACTATCAACTGTAAGAGCATATTTATCTAAAATATTTAAAAGAAAGCTGCAGTTTATTAAGAACTTTGCTGCCTGAGCCTTTAGTCACAGCAGTAAGGTAAATGACAGTAACTTGTGTCTATAAAAGGCTTTTTTTATCCTGCTATTGAATTAAAAATGTTATGATTTAGATCCAAAACACATTTTAGATTTAAAGACACATAATGAACTTTCAGATGTATGAAGTCACCTGTAACATGTTTGCTTGCTCTCCTCAGTTAAAGCAAAACACAAAAAGCTGTGTTCCATTTTAATGCATCTTATAGATGAAGCAAAGTCCCAAAGAGACGAAGGTTTGAATTTATCTTGCCTTTATCAGTGAGCAGAATTGCTGGAGCATAAACATGTATATGTACAAACATTTTGTGCTAAATTGCATTTGATGTTAGTTTGTTTTGTTGTTTTTTTTTATCTTTCTTTGTCTTTCATTGTATCTTGCATTTTCTCAGCATTACTTTGCCCTCCTATGTCATGGCTACAGCACTACTGTAACGAATATTCCCCATCACCAACCACACAGGCCTACCTTCAAAACCACGGTCTCAACGGTTTTTTACCGCTTCCAGTCTTCTCTTTACTGTGTGTGTGTGTGTGTTGTATGCAATGCACAGCTGCTGAAAAAGCATCTGAAACCCTGATAGCATCATCACACAGGAAAGAAGCAAGAGAGCTAGAGACACTAGTTTGTGCAGCTAAATTTGGAGGAAAGGGGAGAAGTGGGGTTGAGTGCTACATGTAATCTGTCTCTTTGTGGATGAAACAGATGTTCAGCAAGCATGGGAACTCATCAAACCTTTTCACTGTGGCTTCTTTGTGGAGGGCAGAATAGCAATATGTCCTTTTCCATAGTTTGTTATCACTACTAATTAGCTAAAATGGGTGAGTAGTGTGTGTAAGAAAATATTCACACAAAAGGTTAAAGCAGTGATGAAAAGGAGGGCAAAGAGAGAATTACAGAATTACACCCATCCCAAACATTTTCACACTAAAAATAAACTACTGTGATGTGTTCTTTTTTTGTTTTTGGAGGACACTGTTGTCTTGGGGAAACTTTTTGCCTGATTGTTTTCTGAATATTGAAAAAAAGGATGTGACATTAAGATGTAGCAATCACAGTGTTTAAATAGGCGAGTGCTACGATATCATTATTTGTGTCTGTATTAGCTGAAATACTATTCAACCATTAAAAATATCAGTCACACAGAAGAAACACGTCACTGCACTGCACTAAAGGAAATGCAGGATCATTAAAAAAATCTCCAGCTTTATAAACTTGATGGCATTTATTGCAATATGTTAATACTGCTTCTGTAAACTTTATTAAAAGAAAAAAGTGCTTGATTAAATAATTAGCTGCAGATAAGATGAATTCCATGTTAAGAAAGTTGGCATGAAAAGGGTCCTTGTTCAAGGCTGACTGCCGTTTGACAGCAGTTTGACTGCCAGGTCTCGGGTGGTCCTGGCCTGCCTCTGACCTTTGGGTACAGTAGGTCGCCTTGTTATGATCACTTTTATGAAAGCACTTTTCACCCCGTACGTTTTGCATGACGACACAGTCACTGAGCTATTCTTCAGGTTTATTCATGAAGAACCATTTTTTCTTATGCAAAAAAATTTCAGGTTTGAGTTAGTTTTCTTTTTTAGTATGTTATTTTTTGTGTCTGTTGGCATGTGTGTTTTTGCTTTTTGTACCTTTGTTTATTTAGATATTTTGCGTGTTCACTTCTGACGCTGTTGGCATTTGCCAATTTTGACTCTCTGCAGGATCCCATGAGGTATTCTTTGTTTTATATACAGGTTTAGCAGATGGAATGGTATCTGGTTGGATTGCAGTGTTTCCTTTGGTGGTGTCTATCTTTCTTCTATTTGGATTGCTTTTACTTTCCTTTTCTTTTCTCTGTTTTCTCCAGTCGGGTCCAGAAACAAGTATTCGTTTAAAATAAATAATAAATAAAGAACTGTGATGGACTGGCTACCTGTCCAGGGTATACCCCGCCTCTCACCCGTTGACAGCTGGGATAGGCTCCAGCCCCCCCACCACCCACCCCCGCGACCCCGTTAGGGACAAAGCGGTAGAAATTGGATGGATGGAATAAATAAAGAATTCTTACCACAAAGATCTTTGTATATACATATATAAATGAAAATCTTCTTGACAAAACCATCATTCTGCCTGCTTTAATGCTGGACAAGACATGTTAAATAAATAAAAAAAAAAGGATAAGAAACTTCTTTCTGTATGGGTATGGACATTTATATCCAACTATTAAATCTTTTCTTTATCTTATTAAAGCATTTTAATAGACACAATTCGAAAGAGTTTGAATTGCCTTATAGGTGCATAAAGGTATAAATTCATAAAAATCAATGCTCTCTAAAGTTTAATCTCTTAATTCAGGACAACAGGGGCTGGACCCTATCCCTGCACTTAGCAAGCTAAAGGAACAGTATATACCCTGGACAAGTAGCCTGTCCGTCACAGAAGATTTTAATTAGTCAGGGAAAGTTAAATTATACTACAAAATACCACTATTACCACCAGAGTGTAGGCTATCAGCAACTTCTAATGTGTGCCTTTCTGGAACTATAACCTAGTTTTGAATACTGCACCTTTGTGTGTTTTCCAGTACTTTTATAATGCTATTATGTTAATTTGCATGTTGAGGTTTTTCTAGTTGTTTGGCAGAAAAACCTTTGTTTTTCCTGACTTTTCCAAAGTTTTAATAATTACTCCCAAGGCATAAGATACTAATCTGGTCACAATCTAGTTTACAAATCAGCTAATTTAATGTGCTGCAACTGAACTTTGTTCACACTTCACATGTTCTATCCTTGTCCCCACAACCATACCCCTCACCCAATCTCCCTTGCTTCATTCCTTTCATCACTCCACATCCGCAGGGGGAGATGTAAAGCTTTTGGAGTAAATCAAGGCTTTCTCCTTCATAAACGCCTGTGCAATTAACTTAGCTCTTTCTCTCTCTGATTTACGGCGACCATGTTGGAGAGTGGAGTCAACCAGGCCCTCTGGGTTTAAAAAGAAAGGACTAGTTGGCTAACTTCCCTCTCACTCTCTCCCTCCCTCCAGTATGCACACTTTTTGCCGCAAAGCACACATGGAGCTATGTTCACATCTGCTTCTCTGAAAAGAAAATGATGATGGAAAAGGAAAAAGAAAAGAGCGGGGAATGAAACAATGTGGCTTAATTGTAGAAAAATGGATGAATCAGAGGAATAGTGAAAATTCATTGAACATTTTGCATATTACAAAGGTGTGTGTTCAATCACATGAAGAAAATGGAGCAAAATTTCAGACAACTATTAATTATGTAATACAAAGAGCTGGTCATTTCACCCTTCAGCTAATAAGGTAACTTTTTTATTTTATCTTACATCACAGTTTAAAAAAAAGTAGATATGTATTTGGTTTCTTGAGGAATGTTTCTTACAGCATGATAGGATATTGAGAGCAATTGTGCAAAAAAAAAAAACATGAGATTCATAAGAGATGTTCAGACAGATCCAAGTGGATCACTCAGTGCTCCCTTTTCCATGTTGGCCTTTATATTTTAAGCAACAACTTCCTACCAACTACTGTATGTATTTTGACAATCCCATTATAACAAAGAGATATGGAGAACTATTAGTGCAATATGTTTAGTGTGAATTAGAAAGATATCCAGAAAGATTGCCCAAATGTTACAGAGCTTTACTGCTGTTTAGGAGAACACCTGTCGTTATGGTGGTTTTATTTCTTGAAGTGGGACCAACTATTTTTGTTTCTTTGACTTTGAAGTTTTCCACTTTTTTACAACCCCACTATGAGAGCTCAGTAAGATTGTTCAAAGATACATGGTTGTAGAGTGAAGGTTGTAGAAAATGGTGCGTTTGTTTTATGCTGCTGCAGATCACCTCCTAACAACACTGATACAGGATTGGTCTGATTGTGCACCGAAGTGAATATTACTAAAGCAAATGTTTGCATCAAATTATTCAATGTACCTAAGAATGTTGTGTTTTTTTTAAGATTTAAAACATTTCTCCTAGCTTATGTTAAAAAACAATTCAAACAGATGAAGGAAGTGGACATTTTAAAGTGACCAATAATATTTTAATATTATTATATTTACAGAAAAAAAAACTACAGTTTATGTGCATTCCTGGGCTGTGGGATTAATGAAAGGTAAGACATGATACAGTTAAAGAAGCTAATTTTACTTTTATAAAAGGCAGAGAAGTGTGTTACTAAAGTATTCTTGAGCAAAGAAATAATGCCCTACCTGTCATTAAGTGACTTAAAAGTGTTTGGCATCTGTGACAGATGAAGATATGGTCTCTGGGGGACCTTGAAAGGACTAAACTAATAAAGATGTTTGCTAAGGTTTTTAGGGTCACAAAATATAGTCTTTTTGTAATATTATTGTTCCCTACTATAAACAGATCCACCTACAAATCTAAATGATTGAATTCATGGCAACAAAGTTTGAACATGTTTTTCCCTGGTATTTTCTAAATAAATTTCTAATGTATTTGAACATAATCCATTATCAATGTTTTTCTACAGGTTAAGTTACCTATGGGTGGTATTTATTGTATTTGCTGGTCTCAGCAGATAAGACGGTAAGCATGTAGCGGCAGATTTTTCATTTCTGTGTTCAGCATTCCTTCTTCCTTCAAATCCTTTGAGTGTTGCCTTTTAGACAAGCTTCTATATTTAGCATGGAAATAGCCGTGATTTTAATAATTTATTCCCAAACGAGTGTGTAAAGATCAACTCTTAAAGGGTTTTGTACGTGAAATGTGACCACAGATCTCCTCATTTGTCACATTGTGTCTCTGAGAACTTCTCAGATTCTATTTGTGTCCCTGTCTAGTTACTTAAATTCATTTCAAATTAATTTACCAGGGCCCCTCCCCAAACCTACCCACATTTTCAAGCCTGCAGCATTCTCAACACACACAGTTTCATACACACTGTCACACACATGTCCCTGAAAAACGCAGGGCCCTGCCCTTGTCTGCTAGCAGCCTCACACACAGTAGATCCATTCTTCCACACCAAACATAGGTTTGTGTGTCTGTGTGAGCGTTTAAATGTGTGTTGGGTCCATCAATGCCGATAGTGCATAGAATGTGCTGCAAAGCCACTGTGTAAGTAAGCGAGCATGAATGATGTGGATAAAGGGCTGTGGTTTTGTGTTTTTGTGTTGCTACAGTTATTATACTGTTGCCACTTAGAGACAAGGCACAAGCTACGGATGGGGTTCATGCAAGTTGAAGGCTAAAACATTCACGAATGTTTGCATGTGTCAGATGTAGATACAGCATATTAGGATATGTGTTGGGAAATTCAGGCAGATGACCCTTTAACACCATATATTACTCCCACTCTCAGTCCAAATCACCATCACCCCACAATATTTCCCCTTTCCATCCCTTCCATCCAATCTTGCCCTTGTCAGATCAGTACACAATGTTCCAACCAAGTCTGACCTTTCCTGGCATAACATGTCAGAATGCATGCATAGTGCTGGTAATAAATTTATTATTTCAACTCATTTCTTTTCTGATGGGTATACATTTTAATTTGTAAAAACAAACAAAAAAAACCTTATGTGTGAAAGTGTAAAATAATGTACTTTTTGGTAGTCTTCTAGCTTTCTTTGATACAATAAATACCTCCAATTCTGGGTGATAAAGCTCCACAATGCTCTTGGTTGGGCACTTGTTTTCCTTAAGGACTTTCTTTTATTATATGTAAACAAAATAAAATAAACTGCATTCTTGAATAAAGTTACTTTGAGTTCTTCTTTCCATAAAACAAAGATTTCCACATGTTTGACTTTTTTATTCATTACAATCAATAGAATCCAACTTGGTCTGAAGCTGATTGGGGTCCACCAGGTTTAATGTGCAGGATATGTTACACTCCATATTTCTGCAAGGTAGTCTGAAGTCTTTAAATGTTGTTTTTACTAGGCTTAGTTTGTTTCTTTGTTTTTTCTCTGCTTACCAATTTCAAACATTCACAAGCATTTATCAGTGCAGTTTGTTTTTAGCACTCTGAGTAACCTGTAAGCAAGTTGTCGAAGGGATCCCAACGTCAATGACAATTGGTTTGAGGGATATTAAATATTAACTTCATAACTTTCTGACTTCCTATTAGACTACTATTTGATTGGATGTCAGAGTAACATTTGTAATGGACATTTTGGAGCTGTCACTGTCCAGCAGGATTCCAAATCTGACAAACCAGACATCTCAACCTTTGCGTCTGGGACACCCTATGACATTTCTGCTGAGTTTCACTTGATGCACACACTCGCAAGTGGATTTCAACACACTGGCTGTTTAAATTTTGCACAGTGGCTAATTATCACATAATTTAGCAAAGAAATGCAAAAAGTCAATCAGAAGAGGAAACAAAAGATATGAATGTATTACATTCCCTGGGCTCTGACCTGAGGATGTATATGTCATTATGACCTTCTGCAAGGCAATCACTCCACACCTGGGCTGCAGTTCTGGCAAGCACAATCAGTCATCATCAATCTCACCTGTTGTCAATTATCCCATGTTAAGGACCCCCAGGCTTCATTTATAAAACTTTGCATAGAATCTCTACTAGAATTGCATTTACACTAACGGAGCACAAATACAGAAATGTGTTGCAAAAAGTAAAACAGCAGAAACACTGCAAATTCACTCCCACAATGGAAGTAGGTATGTCAGGTAAGTTTATATATATATATATAAACTTACCTGACAGACTATATGTGTAACTATATTTCTATGTGAATTACTGCCTCTTAAAAGCCCACAATCACGACGGTCTCCTAAGCGTTTGAACGCCCCTTCGTTGACAAATCCAGCCTCTTTGAGAGATGAACGAGGCCTGGGTTAGTGTGGTCACGAGACATTTTGCATGGTGAAACAATGCTGGTAACACTTGTATTACACATGCTCAATACGTGCTCGAGCGGATAGGCTCGAGTATAATGTTCTCTAATTGTTACATGATTGTGCATTTTGAGTTAATTGAAGAAAGCAAGCTTTCTCTCTCTCTCTCTTTGTGTATAGCCATTTTTTGCTGTTTGTTTATTAACTTTAGTATATCTCCTTAATAGACTTTTTTGTTAGTGTTTTTGCTCATAATAAGTTTTGGTTGTAAATAGTAAATTGTATATAGATAATTGTTAATAATAATTATTGTGAGGTTGTTGTGAGGTCATATTTTGTTAATAGTGGTTATTGGTTTGTTTCTTTTGTTTACCGGATAGATATAACCCAAATGTGGACACCTTTGGTTATTTATTGAACTTGGGGACTTTGATTTGTAATAAAAAAAAAATTATATCTTAAGAGTTTTGGTACCAATTTTTGTTTTGTTATTGACCCCAAAAACCCCTAGTTTAAAAAAGGGGTTGTAACATGATGTAGAGAGCAAGAAATAAGTCAAGAGTCAAAATCAGACTGGATTTTACTAGCTGGAAAAAGAATCACAGTGGAGATAAGACATGCCAGTTCAAGCCTCGGTGTGAGCGGGGTCTCCAACCGAGAACCTTTCTGTGTGGAGTTTGCATCTTCTCCCCATGTTAGCGAAGGTACTCCGGCTTCCTTCCACAGTCCAAAGACATGCACCTTGGGGATAGACTCTAAATTGCCCATTGGAGTGTGTGTGAGTGTGTATGGTTGTGTGTCTGTGCGTGTTGGCCTTTTGATGGACTGGCGACCTGTCCAGGGTGTACCCCGCCTCTCACCCAATGACAGCTGGGATTGGCTCCAGCCCCTGCGACTTTGTTTGGGAATAAGTGGTAGAAGATGGATGGATGGATGGATGGATGGAGATCAGACATAGGATTGATACCAAATTAACCATTGATATTTTTTTTAATCAAAAGTAAAATAGTTATCAATAAACCATGATTCCCACAATACTGCTCTCATTGATGGGCACCAATTAATGGTCCGTCACAGCATTTATTGACTCTCATTTTGCTCTAATAATGTATTTAATGTATGTTGATCTCCTATAGAAAAGATCAAAAGTGACCAAATGTCTTCAATGCAGTTCAACAAAGTAAAGATGTTGCAGGAACCCTTCTGGCTGGATGCATGTCATGTTGTTATACATGTTGATAAACCATACGTATTTAAAAGTACCTGCTCATGTCCATTTATGACCACCATGCAACCAGAAAAAGAGTGTCACCTGCAAAACTAATGTTGTTTATCTGGTCTACCAATAAGTTTTGTGCAAACATTGGTAAGATGTGTGCTCAAATACATGCATTATCAATTTTTGCTGTTGTTGTGTTAGGCACTCAGCATATTTAACCACATTTTATAACATAACTGGCCATTAAGCAGAACACACATGGAAATGAGAGAAATATGTGAATGAAAGCTGTCTTTTGGAAATTATGGTGTATTGGTAATTGGGTGAATGCCTTTAGGCATTCAACCTATTGTATTCCTGTTTCTCTTTATTTACGTTTATTATTATTGGGTGAATGCCTTTAGGCATTCAACCTATTGTATTCCTGTTTCTCTTTATTTACGTTTATTATT
>JBAMIG010000015.1:9694902-9705200 GCA_037177335.1 Kiunga ballochi
TATATATATATATATATATATATATATATATAGTGCAAACAATAGCCACATTTATTATTTGTTATTTATTCATTGATTTTACAAGGTATGTCTTAGGAATTTTAGTTGCAAAGAATATTTCCAGCGTTTTACAGTCTCTACATGCTAGCACCTTTGTGTCACACACTAAATTCTAATCCAGGGAACGCACTGTATGTGATCTGTTTACTGTCTTCCTGCAGCTCACTCCAGGATGTATATAGCTAGCTTTCAGCTTCTTATCATTTTCTCACAGTCTTCCCTGTACAGCACAAACTCAACTTCTAGGAGATGTATTTATTGTGGAAAAAATGAGTGAGACAGAAAGAGAAAGAAAGATGGAGAACGAAGGAGAAGGGGATAGAAAATGTCCTGATATCTCAGACTCCACTTCACAGTCAGTGAAGAAAAAAAGTGAGCAAGTCACTAAGCCTTTCCTCCCCTCAACCGCCTGCAAGGTGAAGATATTGCAGTTCACATGAACAGATGCAAGAATCCCTCTGATTTGTGTGTATGTGTTGGCAAAATTAAGGCTGTCAACTGTCACTGGGATTTCCATATGCATTAAATAACTATTAGTATAAAACTTTGCCTACATGTTTTCTAATCACAAGAGCTTAGACATAAATTCCAAACAAAGATCATTTTAGTACAGACTTCCAAATATGTTCTTTGTTGTAAACATGGTGAGAAATTTCCATTTCTGAGCAGTTTGTGCTGCATTCAGGGGAGTGGGAATCTTGCAGGGAACAATGGATAGCTGCTGAGTTTTATGTATCCCAAATGGTCAATTTTGAGAGCCTTTGAATGGGTTTTGTTATGGTCAAATTTCTAAATGCACAGCAGGATTATTTTTGAGAGTGAGCTATGAAAGGCTTCATGATTGAACTGCAAGGGGCAGCAAAGTAAATACACAGCAAAAGACAGTTGCACTATCGGGTGTAATACTGTATACTGTGTGGGACAGTAATAGCATAATCAAACATGACATGATCTTATTGCCCTCCTAATGTCAACTGCAAATGGCAAACGTTCAGGATCAGAGTAGGCAAGCAAAAGAGTGCCAATGATCACAGTTTGCACAAGGCTAAAAAAAAAGCTTGTAAAATAAATAGTAAAAAAAACAGCTGCAGTCAGCACATAAACCTGCACAAAATGGGTATCTATAAGTAAATCTGAGTGACTTGTCCAAACCCTAGTCTCATGTCTTATGCACTTTCATGTTGCATTATACTTAATTATAGATCATACCGGGACAGCCCTTAACAGGGTCTGCATGCCTCACAGGTACAATCAGTTGAATAATTCAGCAGCCAGCATGTAAGATAGGATATGGTGTGAGTGCAGCAGGAGAATAAGCTTACTGTTATACAACTCTGAGTTTCATCCTGCTGCGGGACAAAATGGAGATTCAGTGTGGTTAAATGGCAGATTTTTTAACTTGTCCCAGGCCTGAAATACCGAGGGCATCTTTATCCAAATAAAAATATCAATGTTGCACTGTACATTAAACTATCAGCTTGATATAGAATTATTGACAAATTATATTAAATTACTTATTTTTACTTAACTGTTTAATCCAATTAAAAGGGTCACAGGGAAGCTGGAGCCTATCCCAGCAATCCTTTGGACGAGATGCAGGGCACACTCTGGACAAGACGCTAGTCCATCGCAGGGCCACACAGAGAGACAGATGACCGCACACACACTCACATTTACTCCTATAGATAATTAAAAAAAAAAAATTAACCAAACATGCGTGTCTTGAGTGGTAGGAAGAAGCCAGAGTACCCAGTTAGAACCCACACATACATGAGGATAACATGCAAACTCCACACACAAAGGTTATTGTTATCTTACTTTTACCATGTATCCATCTCTTAAAATGCAATTATTCCTTTTCTGATCTTATATTTGACATGTTCACCACAATGCATTGATTCTAAATAAATGTTTTCTGTTTTTATGGTATGTATACATTATGACTGCGTCTGACATTTGCTTCATATATTAACCAGCACCTGATAATTTGCAACTCATATCTCATTCAATATCAGTTCCAATACTGTTTGGTGTCTTCTTCTTGGACTTGAAAGATTCAGTGGTTACATTTATACTGGTGTAAAATAGAAATAGATTTTTTATGCTTTATGCTCGACTGACATAGTAAATTATTGTCAACACTGCAGGAATAATTTCATTGTGCTCCAATATGGTGCAGGCACACTTTGGGAAAATAGACTACAGACACAATATCAGAATAAAAAAGATGCCTGTTGTAACATTTGAGTATTTCCAGCTGCTGTCTCTGCTGACTAGGCTGGGAGGAGGCTTTGGATGCACAGCAGGAGTCAGAAGTGGGTGGAATGTGTTCTGCTCCCTCTGTGCCTTCTACTGAAACCTAACAATGAAAGAAAACTCTGAATATGTGTGCCATCTTCTCCCTTAAAATAGTAAGTGCAAGAAAAGGGAATTTTTGTGTAGGCTGTGGAACATACCTGTACATCCTTCCAATTTGTCTAAATCCAGTTAGATTTTTATTGGGATTTAATGCCATGTATGACAAAAGTTCAATTCAGACCTTGTGCATTAGAATGATTAATAAATTAAAAATTCTTTTGCGGTTCGGATTTAGTTTGTTTTCTTAATACAAAATATTTCATGTAATACTCTGCTAAACCAAGAGAAAAGTGAGGAGTCTTTGCATATGCATGATAAAATAGTCGCTTAAAGGGACAGATACTAAAGAGGAAGACAGGGAGAGAAGTGATAAATTGAGAAAGAACAGCACAGAAGAGGAGAGGATGCAATGAACAGGAAGCATCCGGAATAAATTCCCAGAGATGGCCACGCATGGTTGGGCTGAACTGGCCTGGATCTGAGAAGTAGAGGCTGGGTGGGGGGTTGAGAGGCTCTGCACGTCCAGCTGGACAGAAAGAGAGAGGGAGAGGCCCCCAAGCGCTGACAGGTGTAGCCTTCCACTCCAGCTGAGGCCACACAGCTGACCTGGATCTCACTATTTCTCTATGTATACATCTCCCTTGCTTTCCCTGTCAAAACGCATACATGCAAGACCTCTGAGACTTTTACTCATGACAAACCATGGTATGTTACACCATGTTCACTATTCTGGATTTAACAAGCTTCCAAATGAGAGAATTCAATGGGCATTCTGTTCAGCTTTATGGTCCACTTCATGCCCTTACTTGCATCTTGTTTCAGATATTTATTTCTTGACTGATATGCAGAGGTGACAGTAAACACAACTGTGGATGAGACAACTTGCAGGAAGAGGCAGTAGAATGAGAGAACTTTTAAATTCCACATAGGTCTTCTTCTTGGCAAAGACTATACCAGTTTGTAGATTGATGAAGGTGACCCAACAAACTGCTGTTCCTCCCAGAAGATCAAATACCAGAAATTCCCGGTATCCCATTGTGATGGTCTGGTTGATTGGTTTTGTTATAATTATAAGTCAAACATTATTTTGCTTCAAACAGCTTTAAAATATCCCACTTACACCTTCCAGCCAAATGAAACCCCACATTGAGGACCATGTGAAAAAGACTACTCTGACATTAATCACATGTGACATCTTCTGGACTTTGTCAACTAACTTTAAACATACATTTTCACATAACAAAATGTGCATCTGTGTTCATAAAAATACAATTTTAAGTTAAAAGATTGTTTTTGTTGTCGTGTTCATCATGTACAAAGCGCTTACCACCACTACTGATTTGTGTGTTACTAGCCAGAACAACGTGCTGCCTGAAGAAGTTTCTTAACAGCAGTTACATCTAAATGCTCTGATATTTACCAAGGATGTAAAGGAGAGATATAACATGTACAACGTATAGTCTGAAAAATACAGTATTATTAAGTTCAAGTCTTAAGAGTGTTATCATCTGATCTACTAAAGGTTTCAAATTAATAGATAATATGATATATGAAAAAAAACACAATATTCCAAGCACAGTCTCAACTATATTTGGCTTCTGTTTTTTAACTTTAGCTATCTCTTAAACCTACATTTCTGTAATTAATTGCTCAATCGGGAACACACCTCCTTAGATAAGGATCTGAATGATCCTCGTGGTCAAGTGTCCAAAAAACAACTTGTGTTAATCAGCTTTGGTTGGAACAGCACAAAATAGAGGCTGACATGAAAAGTGTTGGACCATATTCACACCAGCTGACACAGAGGACAATTTAATTAAATTTAGATCTGTACACTGGACACATCTGGACACTACCAAAACACAATGAGACTGTCAAAATTATAATTAATGCAAGTGCCACAAAGACGTAAACCCCATAGAAAATCACTATTTTAATGATAAAAGGAAAGAAAGAAGCTTCCTAAGCTCACTAAATTTCTGCATATCATACATTACTACTACTACTTAAAAGACATTCCTCATAAGTTTAGTTTTGTTCCACCACAAAGAAAACATAGCTTTCTCAAAGTTCTTCTAATGTGGTGTGCAAAAAAGATAAACATCCTGAGTGTTTTTTTTTTTTTGTCTCATTCATAGGTTCTTCTTTATTTGAAATATAAATATAATGACTAATCGCCATACTGTGATTATAAAATAATCTAAAATTTAAACTTTAAATCTGTTTGCAGAGCTGATCCTAAAGTGGAAGATTCAATTTTAGAAAAACAGCTAATCATCAGATGGTTTTGTCTAAATTATGCGTTAATGTGGTTTTTAAATATCATATTTTCATTTTATTTTCATGATTTTAATACTTGTAATTTAACTTTTTTTCCCTTTAGCCTTTCTGTCATCACCCAGACAGTACTGCCATGCTCAGTTACTTTAAACATCAACACAGTTAAAATAGCTCAAAATTAATTCAATTAGCCTGTGCCTCATTACGTGATGTGACTCTTAAAATGATGAGTAAATGAATATTCCAATATGACAAGTTAAAATAATAAGGTCAGTGAACAAAGACGGAACATTTTCTGTCCATCTAACAAAGGACTATATTACGCTCATTTTAAATAAACAATGAATTTGCGTAAGTGAACAAGAACAGATTGATTTGCAGTTAGTAATACGGTAATTAATCTAACATTGTTAATGAGGGTACAGAGAAAAATTCAAAGAATGAGAAAATGCAATGGGAACTACTGAGCACGTGCACCGATGTTTCATATTATTGTCAGATAGATTTAATGTAATGTAATGTGAAGTACTTAACTCAAGATCTGTCCTCCCATGCCTGTGGGGGACATATGTTTACATCTGGCATTGCTACAGAGGATTAAGTATTATAAGCTATTTTTTTTGTTTTTCAGTGAAAAATTACAGGTGTGTCATTAGGTTGGATACGTAAAGCTTTACTTTACCTATGAAGCCAATTTATTTCCTTTGTGATTATCATGGCAAAAAGCAAAATGTGATACAAGACAGGACACAGAAAAACCCATCCATCCATACCACCGCTTGGCCAGAGTTGGGTCACAGGGGCAGCAGCCGAAGGAGGGAAGCCCTGAAACAGAGAAGCACTGTAATAGTTCTAAGTGTTACTGTATTTTTAAATATATCAAAATAAAGTGATAACTACAATACAAAACTACAATTTTTAGATGGAGAAATGTTTATTTTATACAATTAAAATTGGATCTGTCACACCAGCAGATAAAATCATTGATTGTTAGTTGTGTGTTTACATAATTGAAAGATTTATTACATTTCAAGATGGATGGATTTGATCAATTTGAAACAACTGTCTGAAGAAGTCATTAATTCTTACAGAGTTTTCAACAAGAACACTGTGTCTACCACAGTTCAGTTATGTTTTGCTGACACCATTTTTAAATCTCTCCTGAATCTCATTATGTCCAGTATCACCCTCATGGTTTAACCATGAGCCAAAACAACACTGGAACAACCAGAATGAGAGTAGACATGCTCATTGTTACTCCTGAACGGATCATGGAAAGGTTTAAACTACCACTCTGGACTGGATTGAAAATGAATGCTGACTGGCTTTGATCAGATAAGCTGATGTGCTTACATGACTTTTGTTTTGTCTTTGTTTTTTTTGTTTTGTTTTATTATGACTGAACAGTTGATTGAATTTGACTGAATCAAAAGTGCTCCATGTAAATGTCTGGAACTCTTGCCCCCCTCCTTAGTCTTTGCCATCCCATGTAAAATTTCTAGATCCACAGCTCAGAGCACACACTAAATTCATCCAACTGCACACATAACACTCATGGATATTATCAGTGGTCCTCAGCTGAGGCTCCAGGCCTGTCCAGTCCCTATGGTGTAGCATTGACCAGGGAAGGAAGAGCTTATCTCGGCACCAGGCCCTTCCCTCAGCCCCATGCCTTGGCTCCAGGAGCTGGGGGGCAGATGCCATGCAGGCCCCTAGTGTGTGTGTGTTACTGTGGCCAAAGCATACAGCATTTAATGCTTAAGGGATGAGCTTCTAAAACAGACATTGTCCATGTTGCCTGTGTGTAAAGTGTGTGCTTGTGCAAGCTACATGGCAGATGGAGGTAAAAGCTTTTAGTATGACCATTTCCAACTGGTCCACCTGGACCAGATCTGACAATTTGGACACAATCTCACACATTCACAGACACACATACTGGCATAAGCTGTACCCTGGATAGTAATAAATGTGACTGAAGGATAACCAGGTGGGGTGTTAATCATGGGTTATGTTGTTTCTCAAAAATGTTTTTGGACATAATCAATTGATATGATGTCAGATGATGATGTAGAGGAGTTTGATGAGCATGATAAAACTGAATGAACTCCCTGAAACCAACTCACGGTGTTCTATTTAATTCATGTCATTAATTATTGATTCTCTAAGTGGCAACTAAGAGAGTTAACCACCTCCTTACACTCATGGCCACAATCTCCTTGGCACACAATAACGTCTGTGCCACTTATAATAAATAATTTCCTGACAGAAGTGGTGAGCATTCGGAAAACGACAGATGGGAACAGGTGTTTTGGAATGCACAGCTAAAAAACTGCAAATGAGTTTTAAAGAGACGAGGTTAACTGCTTTGAAAAGCATCTTTGGTCTTGGCGAATTATGCTAAGTGTTCGCAAAACATTGGTCTAAATATAGGGGTATAGCATGCCGCAGATTAGCTTTCACAGTGATGGGTCTATAAAACAGCAGCACTGAGCTGTCTTCTCTCTTTGATTGGCATGGCTTTGAACCCCACAGCTTAAATTCATTCCACAGCGTGTATATCTGGCACTGTGTATGTCTACATTAACCTCACAGTCTATCTTAGTATGTGAGCCCAGAGTGAACGTTTTGTTTTTCTGTCTTTGGAGAAATCTGTGTCCAAATGACTGGGTGAACCTGCAGCCATGTCAGGCATACCGAAACTGCAGCAGAATAAAATGACGCCACTAGAAATTATTTAGAGCGAGTGCGCCATCCTCTTGGCTCTATGTAAGTATTAAGGCAAGAGTGACATTTTTGCTTTCTGAGCTAACTATATCACACAAGCTTGCAGCTCCTGAAAACATTCAGTAGCTTGACTTGCTCAAGTCTTGTGAAAGCAAAGACACTCCCACTTTCATACTGGATTTCTGCTTTTGATGTGTAATTACACATGCATACGTCTACCACTCACACACTTAAATAAGCACAATACATTTGCTGACCTATTTTGCAGAAACAGGGTTTGGCTTTCATAATGCTGGAGTGAGTGAATGCATGAGTGTATAAAAGTGTAAAAAAATCAACACATATTTATACCATGATGATGCTGCATGACAAGCTTTTAAATCTTAAAAAGGAAGTGTTAAGATGGTTTCTTGTTAGTTTTTTTAAGTAATTTTTTTTATGCTACTGTCACAAATCCAGTCATAATGCCGTTAGCCATACTCCCATGTGGTGATATCCTGAAAATAGTCATAGGGGCAAGAAAAGGGGAAACGTTATCTTAAGTTAAAAACATTTATGGCATGTGGTGTGTTGTGCATTATATTTTATGTTCCTTAAGTGTGGCGACAAGCCTCGAAACCACTGAACATGCTCCTGAAGCAGTTAATAATCACTGTTTCACGGTGCTGGAGGAGTAAAGCGGAGATAATGTTTTGTGTTGAGATAACGCCTTGCCTTATTCCCGCCGCCTCCCGTTAGCGCAGAAGACAAATGGAATGGGTGCATCGCCTTGGAGCCATCCAAATGAGGGTGTCTGCTGTGGAGCGAAGAGAAGTGAAGGAGGAGGTGGAGGAGGATGAAGAGAGTAGGGGGGTTACAAGTGCCACAAAAATCAGGGAGCGGCTGTTCGACCCTTGCGGCGCATTACGGCAGCAGTCAAGTGAATTTGAAAACAAGGGAAAGCTTTGCGGAATATCGATTTAATGCAGCAGCCTAAGCAGGAGAAGATGCATGCTCCAGATTACATGCGCTCTAATTCCCACCCATACAGAACCTTGAGTCTCTCTCTGTCCCCACACTCCAGAGAACCACAGAGGGACAGGGAGAAGATGCTCTTTCATGTGTTGTTATCCTCAGTGAAGCCCAACTGTGTGGAGAATCAATGCAGAAATAAAGCAGAGCACAGCACGGGAAGAAAATATTAGTTCTAATCATATTTTTTTAAAGAAAAATATAAATTGGGTTTCTCCTTTAGTTATTACATCGGTATATACTTTTTTCAGTTACATGTGTCCTAAATTATTAATTAGTTTGGGAACTTGTCTGGATAAAAAAAATGACTGGATGAAGATTGTCTTCGGTGTTTTCAGGTTCTACTGGTGATGCAGAGGAATAAAGGTTCAGTAATATCTATTCTTTTATGGGGTGTGAGTGACATTGTCTCACACTGGGATTTTGTCATAGGATATATTTTAATGATTTTGAATTCCCAACACTCTTTTCCAGTGTTTATTGTGCATGTAAAATTGTGGTCTGTATACAATGACTGTGCTTGGTACCTTATTGACACCTTTCCTGATCTGCCTGCTTCAGTTCATTACCAAATTATTTATCAAAGCAAATGGTCAAACACAAGCTGTGTCACTAAACACTTCATGTACTGGTCTTCTACAAACAAAATCTGTGTTTTAAGACACATTGTTCTGAAATAAAAGGTATATGGGTTATATAATAGTGCAGTTCATAGGGCTATTAAATGATTCAATAAAAATAAAACAGATGTTTATCAAAACAATATCAAGGGAAACAAATCTATGGAGATTCCTGAACAAGCTCAATGCATTCGGAGAATGATCCATTTGACTTATTATTAGAGAGAAACAGTTTGTATCAATTTATCTGATGAAATGTAACTTTTACTCCTTATGTTAATGAAAAATATAAAGATCACCTTTTGCCTTTAAGTCATCACTTATTCAAGTTAACAACCACTCAGAAGTTGACATAATCTCACCAAATGTTTTCCCTCATTCCTCTTGTAGGGATAGCGAGGACGTGTGTATTCTTTCTCGTGTTCATAACCAACAAATACATAAATAAATAATTATGTAGGCTAAATATTAGCTATATTTTAGGTGCATTTTGTTTCATATTATCCCCAACCCCCCACCTTATTCTGTTGAAAATAATAACACTGAGTAGCACTCACATTCTTGCGCACAGTCAAGTGAGGAGGCGCCTCCGCGTCCGTCCTGGGCCAATGGCGCACAGAGTAGCCTTATCATACTTATACCCTGGCTGGCCAATGGCGCAGCTCTCCTTGACTCACATGACGCCTTTCTGTGCGATCCCTGTCCTCTCAGCGCTCAGTCCCAGCGAGTGCAGGCATCACAGAAGACTTGACAACGGCGGAATCGGACGTCCGCAGTCATCTCCACGGCTGGCCAGGTTTTATCCTTGTGCAAACTCCATCTCCTTCCGATAAAGCTGACCTTCCCTCCGTTCGGGATGAACCCCCGCGTCGCTGCAGTCAGAGACTTTTTCCGTGTCCAACCGGAGAGACGCAACGGCGAGACAATAACGCCCAGAAGTTATTGAAATGGATTGTGAGTGGCGATGTTTATGCATATATGTATATATATAGGCTATATAGCTATATTTATGATACATATTATTTTCATTTTTACCAATTAAGAAAGTAGGCTAATTGTTATTCTCATGTATGTATTTTTTTTCTAATATGTCACTTTTTGCGCCGTGTGCTCGTTTTGTTCCCATTTAAAGGAAATTTAAATACTTAAATACTTAAACCGGATTCTTTCTCTCTCTCTCTCTCTCTCTCTCTATACACACACACATCAGGTGAAAACGGTACATCCTGGATAGGTCACCAGTCC
>JBAMIG010000015.1:9705300-9729208 GCA_037177335.1 Kiunga ballochi
TGGTTTTTATGAAGCATGAGGGGATGGATACTGGTTTTTTCATGTCTTGTCTGATATTTGAACGATCTGAGACATTTTTCTCTCCTATCGACCTGCTCTGTACGGCTTTATGAATGTTCTTATTGTGAATGTGTGGCTGTCTCCGCGCAGCGTCATATCATAAAATATAGATTTAAAAAAATAAATAAACAAGCCACAGTAAACCCGTTGACCCCAGTCATGCAGGCAGGCTGTGCAACCGGTCCGCACGGCTCAATGAGGACAATTAGGGGGGTGGGACGGTGGGGGCAACAGGAGGAGAAATAAATGGAGTACTTGAAGCGGACTAAAACAGAGCTGCACTTCACTTCAACCCACCAGGCAGGATAAGAGTATATCTTCATTCATGTATCACCTCAAATGCAAGCGATGCCCAGCAAGAGAGAGGAAAACAAAAAGACTGAAATACTGTTTACTTAACCTCTTTAGAAATGTGTTTCTCAAACGAGCATTCGTGTTAAATTCCAGTGAATCATCGCATGGGGTCATATCACTCACTGACCCTTTTTATTGATTGGAAATTAGGGGGTTTTGGGGTCAGGGAAGAGGTTAGGAGGATTGGGGTGGGGTAGTGTGAACCATACAAAATTTATGTACAGCAAAAATAGGTGCCCTCTGATTTTCCATGCCTTCTGCACAATCAGAGGGAAGGAGTGGGAGACCAGAGCCATTTGATGTTTTGAAAGCCTTCAGATGGCTTTAATTAGGACCTATAAAATCTGTCTGCCCTGTTCTCTGAGGCAGCGGTCTGGAGGAACGAGAAAGGAGGGAAACTGGCAAGGGGGGGAAAAAAGAAAGAAAAGCAAACCAACTCAGAAAGTCACTTCAGTAAAGGATTGTCTAATCAAATTTTTATAAGCTCTTTCTTTTCTTCTTGTCTCACCCTCCCACCCTCCCTTCCTTGATGCTGGTGGTATGTAGGCAGCGTTCTTATTCTGTCTTTGTCTGGCTGCTATGTTATCTATACTCACCCACCCCACCTCAACCCCGTCCTCCCACCATCCGGAACCTAACTATCGCCTACAGTGAGTCGACCCCAGACACCTGAGGGCTAGACATATGATCAAGAGAAGTTTCTGTTTGTCTAGAGAACTACCAGTTGTTTTAGATTTTCTCTTTTTTTTTTATTCCGCTGGCTTGGCTTGCCCTGACCCTCTGCATAGCTTCTTTTAAATCCTTCTTGTCCCTTAATCAAGACACGCTATGTTATTTGTGAGTTAGTCTTTGTGTGTGAGGTACAAGGGTTGCAGTTTCATTGCTACTGTGCTGCTGTCACTGTGCAGCCTGTAAGGATCTTGGATGGAGTGTTTGTGACTCACAAAGCTGCAACACACACACACCCATGAGGAAACATCAAAGACTTCTTCTGTGTTCTATTGTGTGTGTCTTGGTGTGTGTGTATGAGCGAGATTTAGGCTCTGTTGTTCAGGCAAGCATCTATAAGAACATAGTTTTATTCGGCTGTTATGCCGCTTGGCTCTTTTCTTATTTATTGTGCACTACCATTGTTGTTGTAATTTCTTTTTCCAGCGTATCGCAAAACAGATTTTAATCTTTAATGTGTATCTTGGTTTTAAGTCCTTCCTTTGTGGTACTGGAAAGCCTTGATCTTGATTGGATTCTGAAGGATAACAATCCATAAAAACAATATCTCATTACTAATGAAGGCATTAAAGTTGTTTGAGTTTAAACTCATACAAGAAATATAATTTCCGGTTGACATGTCCATCTTTTATCCAAGGCTCTGTGTGGGATGTGTTTGAGCTTCGGTGGTATTAATCTCGGATATGTTTGAGATATGTTTGCATCTAAAGTGTTGCATTAGGGAAGAGAAAACTGAATAAAATGCTCATAAATTTGTTTATTAATGAAAAGACAGCAATCAACAGTGCTTTCTATTCTCTATCTTTGTTTTATCAGTTTGTGTTGGTTAGACATTGCATCATTTTGCGTCTGCTGGTAATAAGCTTGCTTCACTTGAAAAAAAAGGCTTTATAACACACCAATTGTTTTATATGCTGCACAAGGTTATATTTTTCGGCTTATTCATAGTTGTTTTTTTAAGCAGTGTCCGTCTTTTTTTTTTTTTTTTTGGATAAAATTGTTTGTTAGAAGATTATCCCCCAACAGCTGAAAGCTTGTCTCTCCGCATCAACAACAATGTCGTAATCTTCTCAAAAACGATGTTTTTGAAGACCAAATGCTGGTTTAAATCTATGCATTCTCCTGCTTGTTTTTGTGTGTTTTCTGACTCTGTGCATCATGGCATCAAGGAGATTTGAGGTTGTCTTTTCTTCTGTCACCACCCTTTTGAAGGGGGAAGTAATAAAAAAGAAGCTCAATGGGTGAAACAGTCTGTTCCTCCCTCCTACACTTTGAGGCTCTCTACCTGGAGTTGAATAGGAGGCCCCTCCATAACGAAGGGGGAGAAGAGAACATTTTATTGAAGGCTGAGGATGTGGGGGATGCATTATTGACACTTGGTGTTAAATTGTCCAGTTTTTATAATTTTTAAACCAACAACACAAAACAAACAGAAAATAACCACAGTGGATTTAATCAGCATTCTTGTTTCTTGGGTGTTTTTAGAAAAAAAAAATTTCTTATTCTTATTATTATTAATGCAAACGCATCATTTCTAAAAGATCCCATATGCATATACTTTTTTGGAAATTGAAATCACATCAGTTTGTTAAGGATGAAGTAGGTCATAGTAGCATTTCGAAATATTAACAAATTATGTAGTTAAATCCTACTAGAAGGAAATACTATCTTCAAAGCTTCATAACAAAACATCCATGATAATGATGTTGGGCCAAAAAAGCCACAGATTAGGATTTTGGTAACCAGATTTATGCGTGAAGGAGTGAAGTCATGGTCAGGAATGTAAATGGTAGACTCATTCAATTACTACCGTGCCCTTTTGCTTGGAAAAGTCCCCAGCCGTGAAGAGGTTAATTGTTTTTGAATCTCCATCTTAGGAGAGAAAATAAGGAAACCGGAGGGATAATTGAGCTGCAGATAGTTGAGTAGGTTATGGATTACTATGCTTTTTCCAAAGGAGAAAAAGAAAAGGAGGTGACCAGGAGAGGAAAGAGAGAAGGGAAAAGGAAGGAAGGGGCGTGAAAGGCCCGGCTATGCGGTGCAGCCGCGGGGGTCGTCTGGCCTCCTTAGGAAAAGGGAGAACTCCAATCCTGTTTAGCCCACGATCTGACCCTTGGCCCCTCGCTTGCTCCTCCCTGCTCCAGGTGCAAGCCCTCACTGCTGGCAGCTCACACACAGACACTCACTACTAGCCAGTTTTTCACACACTCTGCACACACTGGGGGAAACACTACAAGAAAATGCAGCTTGTAGCGTTTCAGACCCCTCACCCCCTCCGCTTTTTTTTGCTTCATGCTATTCTATTGTCTGGGGTTATAGATCCAAACCTGCCAAGCGGGTGAGTTGAGTGCTGTGATAATGTTTTTACTGAATGTTTTCTAACCAAGAAGTGGGGGTAAGTGTAATTTTTACATGGTTTAGTAATCACAGAAGCGTTAATCAGAGAGATGTCATGTATAATTACTACAGCATTAATATACAGCAAACCACCTCAGGCCAATAATGAAAGTTTCACAGTGTTATTAATAGGCATTAATAAAATTCAAGAAAACCCAGATTGAATGAGCCTTTTGCATGGGCCACTGGTTTAAGCACTGTAAGGTTAATGAACCAATTTACATACTTTCTGCCTCCATCTGGATGGAGTGACGAGGCAGATGCTCCTCGTTCTTTACTGTTGCCTTGTTCTGTTCGACATGGAGGAATGTGTCAAGTTCTCGGAGGTCAATGAGCACTAAGCCTCTGGTCAAAACATTGGCAAATGAAATTAAAATCAATGTTGCTGAAGAGAAAAGCACTGACCTGACTGCCTTTTTGTATGGGCTTAGTTTCATTTAACCTTTCTGCTAAATGAGGAAATGAGAGCCATTCTTTTATTCTGAAAGTAACTCTTATTACTGTTCCTTGTACCCTTGGCCAAGGGAAAGGAGAATCTTCAGGGATTCCCCTTTCAAACATAACAGGGGTGATCTGCAGAAATATCGTGAAGAGGAGACTTGACACTAAAGGAAAAAGAGTATTATTGTCTGTCCACCTCTCTGCCATCCTCATCTGGGTGATCACATTACAAATAGAGCGTTCTGGAAGCAGAACAACAAATTGAGTTCTGTTGGTGATCAATAAAGCTGTGTGAATGCAGGGGGATATACTTAAAAAAAATCAAAGGTTCTGGCTGGCATGGCCATCATCTCGCCCCGTCTGCTGGGATCAGATAAGAGACTGGGACCTTGCAGTAAAGGGTGTTCGGCCCTAGGGCATCTTGATTTGATAGATATCCCTCCGATTGGCACCCTCTGCAGACTTAATTCATCTGCCAATGGACTACATCCAAACATTTTGGGATCTATACTGTGATGTTTCTGATACTGTACATGTGAAATTTCAAGCAATCGTACAGATGAGCAAAAAAAAGAAAATAGATGGCAGTTACTTTCAGCAGTGTGCGTTTCTCTAAACCCTCAGTTATCCTCGAAAGGTATTGGCTTTCACCTCATGCTTCACTTCCATGATTCAAAGAAAAATAAAATCACCATGGTTTTACATTGACAATGTGTCAGAGCTGGTGCGAGTGTTTGTCTCAGATTAGCTCTTTGTGTTGTGATTAGAGAGGAAAAGCGCCATGGAGGAGTGTGTGTGTGTGTTGGAGATGGAGGGAGGGTCATGATTGTAAGGGTGGGTGGGGTGGGGGGCAATACAGCTACAATCCCAGTTGAAAGAGAAATCATTTGCACAATTTTCTGAAAGCAGTATTTGTCCGGTTGGATGATTCTATCAAAGCCCAACAGCCTCAGTGGAACATGATTTAAATGACACAGTGAGCTACAAAGCTGGTAAGATGTCGAGGTAGAGCCATTTCTCAACTCAACACTCTCCAGGTAAATGCAGATAATGCGCTCTCAAGTTTCTTTTTCTTAAAGAAGTCTCGTTTTTGCAGATGGCTCTGACACTAGCACTGCCAGCGCTTCTGTTCTCAGTGCTTAGCTTGTACAACACTTACCGGGTAAAGATGAAAAGACATCATGGCTACACTTGATGCCTGTAAATTCATCCCTGTAAAAAGTAACTCAGAGAAGCACTGAGTTTCTTCTCAAAATATTATTGGTGATGTTTCTTATTTGTATATATATATTTTTTTGGTATTAATCCACTCACTTCTCTAAAACCCTTCAAATAGTCACTTTGAAAACCTTGACGATGGGAGTAATAAACTTGTTTGTGACAGGTAAGTGAGTTGGAAAGGAAATTAGTGGATGGGTAGGATTTCAGTTGTTCAATCTGATGTGTGGTTGCAGTGCAGATAAAAGGAGATTTCGTTTTGTTTGTATCTGTTGTTATCTTCAGTTTCAGAACCCCCTGCAGTGTTTCCTGGTGCCTCACTTCTTCCCGAGCCATTTATGTTTAAAACTTTCTAAGGATGAACTGCATATTTTCTTTAGTTTAATTGTCAATGGGGGACTATTGGACATAATGAAGTTCTGTTTCCCAGCATGACTTTGGGATGCTCGTGATTACAAATGTTGCTCTCATTGTCTTTTCCTAATTGAAGACAATATAATGAGACAATGGGGTCCCGCTCATCATTCTGCATCAGTGGCATTCTCCGTAGAACGTGCCAGTTTGTTTAAAAAAAAGGGATTGGATGACGGGCAGGGTGTGCATGGATACTTGAGCTCACTCGAGCTTGTTTAATTTAGACCAAGAAGATGGACAATTAAACTACAAATCCCAGGGGGGCTGTTCATTTTGGTCAGCTTCCCCAGTTCATGGCCGCCTGCCCTTGTAAACACTCCTGGATGTGTCTGGGACATGCCTTATGGGGGTGGGGTGGGGTTTAAGGGCGGGAAGGTCTGGCTCTAGAAGGGTTGTCTCAGACGATTAAGACAGCTGAGTGAAGAGGGTCCCTCTGTGCCTGGCCCCCTTCACCTTCCTAATATGCTCTGAATAAGTCCGCCTCCACCCTGCGCTTGTGAGTTTTGGCGGGAGGTTTTGGGAGGGGGAATTGGATTATGCCTGGCTATGGTTTAGGAGTGTTTGTCATCTGCCCCCTTGAGGCCTACATTGGGTCCTTTGTCTGAGTGTCAGACGGACAATGTCAAATCACACAATGTGCTTATGCAATCAGGGCATAGAGGTTTTAGAAGCAAAACGGGATTCAGTGTTAATTTTTTTCTTTAATTTGTAATTTGAGTTTAAGGTAAAGAATTGAGACAACCAACCATCTATCAGAATATTATTTTTGTCCAGTTTTGCTTATATACACTCATATGTTCATTTTGAACAGTTTAAATGCAGCTGCGGTGTCATATTTCTGGTTTCTTCTGTACATTCAGTATTTTTGGTAAATGACTCTTGTGTCATGAATGTGTTCTTGTAAGAGCATGTTCTCAGAATAATATCAGTATGAAGTGCAATTCTATTAGCAACTGAAGGTTTTTGGTATGAGTCACTGATAATTAGCAGATATGCCATGCTGTGTCATTCTTAACTCTCATGAAAAGAAAAACCCATCACAGAAGAGGAAGAACTGCTCATCAATGAATCAAAATGATTTGCAGTAATAAATTACCACAAGTTCACCATTACTATAAGAGAGAAACATTAAGTTATTTTTTAAACCAAATGTTTTAAACAAGATTTGGAAGTAGGTCTTGGTATTAATTTCATTATTAATATTTTTTCACATTGCGTTTCCGATAACCATAACAATTTGTTTGCACAACAAGATGAAACAGGGGTACTTGAGGCTGGTTAACCACTTAATTACCCCCGGATCGTGATGAAGTATACTGTTAAATTGCCAGCGACCCTGTTTGAAGAGCTAGAAAATTATGTTGAAATAGAAGTTTCTTTAGTTAGAAACATTATATTTAAACAACTTTCCATTAGAGCTAAAAATATGACTTCATATAGGGAGTCTTATACTAGTTACCATAATCAATCATTTTAGAGGTCTCAAAAGTGTTTCTATGGTTTCCCACAGAGCAATTCTTTTTGAAATTTGGAAGAAAGATTCATTCATCTCTACACAGTAACTAACAAAGAAAGCACTGAGTCCAGGCCAAATATCACAAGTTGCATTGGAAAGAGTTCTGCAGTACAATAAGGAGGCAAAGCCACTCATACTGATAACTGTTCTCCAGGATTTTGTTTATGTGGTGGAAATGGCCTCTGTGGCTTAGCATTCAGATAATTTGACCATTTGAAATTTCAAGAAAAAAACACACATTCCTCATTTCCAGACAGTAAGTAAACTCTATTCTGCTGTCCAACTATTTCTAAATTTGATTTTTCCTTAGTTTTCAGTATTAATGACACTATTTTCTTGATTTGATTCCTTTTGTCATTTTTGCTGGTTTATTTTGGGAAAAATAGATATTTAGTTTAGAATTCCTTGAAAAAAATAAACTACTATCCAATCTGAGTAAAAGTTTAACCAGCTTTTAGCTTCAGATTGCCTTTAGTGACAATGGTTGACTGCCAAATGGAAAGCTTCACAATAGCAGCTCTTAAACTGGAGTGGCATTTTAAACTGTTGTTTATTAATTGCAATCAGTCTCTACTTTCTATTCCAAACGTGTGTGTATCAGGACAAAATATTATTCTTTTGGTTGTTCAGGCTATTTTAGGTTATTGCCTGGAAAAATATTTTTTGTAAACTTTTTTTAGTTGAAAATAGCTTTTTGCCAAAGTCACAAAGAAAAACTGCAACACATTCTTCTGCTAGAATTAATTTTTGTCATTCTCTATATTCTCATTGTTATAATTCATCAGGATATGTGATGGTTCAAAGACTGACAAAACATTTTACTGACATGAATTCTTTGTCAGTGTTTAAGTTTCATCTCCAACTTGCCTGTTACTTAAGATTGCAGGAGTGTTATTCTTTACCATCTTACTTTAATATTAGTGATTCCACCACTAGAAATTGCTAGTGATACTCTATCATTTTTATTTATGGCAATAAAGTGTACTCTTCATGGCTCTACTTTCATATTTTGGAATTTAGAAAGCAAATATATATATACATACACCAGGGGTTCAGACACATAAACCTGACAGAATTACATCTCAATGGTCTCAATTAACGTGTACGTTTATTTTAAGCTTAGCAGTTTTTTTCACGTGTATAGACTGCTTTGAGATCCATTAAACATGTTTTGACAAATATTTCTGAATAAGCCCTTCAGGCACACTGTTTTTATAACTTAGGGTTTAAAGGACTCTAGACATCAATAGCTGTGTGTATTTGGGAACAAGTAATTACAGTTGTGTCTATGTAAGTGCTTTCAGAAGTGAGGATGAAACTGACTTATATCAAAATGTTCCCCTGAAGATTTTTATCAGGTTAAAGAGGAGAAGTTGATGGTTGCTTTAAAGACGTGGTGGACTGAAAATATTTTTACCATAAATCTTAATGTAAAAATACACACACACAAAAAAAAAAACTATCAAAACTTGTTTCCAGACTCCTCAGAAGGTTAGAACATTTTAAGATGTAATACTGTCACACACCGACATATACACAAATAAAACTCCTATGTTTTTCTTGTCAGTTTGACAAGATACGGGGGTTTTGAGAAGGTTTGGAATAATATACTACAAACAGCAGTATGTTTAGATCATCAAAAAGAGTCACGTTTTTTTCTGGGGTACAAGAAGGCAAATGCGCTGCAGATGATCTGAGTGGGCAGGAAGCCTGAAAGGTTTGCATCATGTCTGCCACGTTCTACCCGAGGGCATTCTAGCCCTAGCAAAAACACATACATACAGTTGTGAACACAAGCTACCGCTTTTTCCTCACAGCACAGCAGGAGACTGTCTTCATCTGTCCTATTGATTAATGAAGCAGGCACTGCGGGTGTCACATAGAGGCAGGAGTCTAGATCAAGACTATGAGCAGCATCACCAACATGATCATGTCACACAAACACACCATCATGCATTCTTACACACTATTTTAATGTCTGTCATGTTCTCCCTGTCTGTCATAACATACATGGTAGACACAGAGAGCCATGGCACACAAGTGCATTTACCATAAATTCAGATATTTGCACGTTACTGTGGCTCACAAACACACTATATCCAGTTTCCTCAAGCTTAGAATGAATTAACATTGCACGGCTGTGCGCACACCTAAGCTGGAAAGGCATTTTTAGTAAACATAATGTTTCCAGATTAGTTGGGGTTAATGAAGCGATTGCCTCTGAGCTGCAACTGCATTTGTACGTCTGCATGTTTTTTTTTTCTTTTCTACAAGATACTGCTCAGCTCCACTATTTTAATTATTTCTAAATGAGACATTCCAAGGGCTGTATTTTGCTATTAAGGAAACAGGTTTGTAGTAGCAGCGGTGATACCAGAAAGAAAGAAAAAAAGTTAAAAAATATGCCTTTACTAACCTCAGCAGGCAGGCCCGGTGTTTTTTATTTTACATAAATTAGAAATTATATGGGCTTTTTTTTGTTGTTTTTTTATTTTTTTATTTACAAATCTCCTTTTGGAAGATCATACAGGCTATGTCTGGGCTTAAAAAAACAATGAACAGAGCTATTTTTCAAAGAGTTAGTTAAAATCATAAGGTTTTCTTTCTCCTCTTTTTTCAAGCTATAGTTAAGAGTTTAAAATTAGCTTCCCTGTCTAAACCATTGGTGGTCTTCTGCAAAAGATTTTCCACAATGCTGAGTCTGGCAGAGTCGGTGGGTTCACTGAGGGTGTGGTCAATAAAAACCCACCTTCTTCTCTCCATACAAATGCTCTCTGTGAACTGCCTCTCATGCAAGCTTGAATGAACAAACAGAGGTGTGAAAATAAAAGAGGAAAGAAAGAATGACAGAAACTGACTGGAAGAACCCTACCCTATTTTTTTTTTCTCCCAGCGACCCCTTCAACCTACATTTTTCCTCCTCCATTCCCTCCCTTCCCCTTCCTCGGCGTTCCTGTTGAGGCATGCCTTCGTCCCCGCCAACCAGCATCACTCAGGGCTGGGTGAGGGGGCAAGAGGAGATGAGGGGAGGAGGACAAACAAAGGAGCACTGTTGCTGCCTTGTTCGAGGGTCGACACAGGACTGAAGGGGCGCGGTTGGAGGGGTACAGACGAAGAGAGAGTGTGACTGAGGAGGTTGATCATTAAGAAAAGAGATTAGAATGAATAGGAGAGTAGCAGGGGTGTATGTTCTGTTCACAGCAATAAAGAGGACAAGCAGTGCCAGTCATTTCTTCACACATGCAGCTGGCATCATCTTAGCAATACTGCGGTTACAGTGTGTGTGTGTGTGTGTATTAGGGGAGGGATGAGGTTGAGGCATTGTTTTCTGGCCATTGTGCAATATTTGCTTAACCCTCATGCTTTATCTGTGCAGCTGCATGCTACAAATGTGATGGCGAAGAGTGTTTGTGTGTGTGCTCAATGGCAGCTGTCACAGCTGTTACTAATTTCATCAGTGTACTGTAAGACACCTCCTACACTCACAAAGTAAACCGTGTCAATTGTTTCGAAGCAGTGCAACCATGATCAAATTATCCAATCAGCATGTTAACTCTGTTTACAAAAAGCAAAGCAAAGACATATCAGGCTACCAAGCAAATGATAGAGCAACATAATATCTTACTTTTTTAATTTATAGTTTTATCTGAGTCAGACCTTTTACATTCACAGAGTGAGTCACTGTGTTCTTCCCTGCAAAACAAACACTAGCAGTGGACTGGCGGGTTACCCCTGAATTCCTTTAAAAATGTTTAGCCAACACTCAATGCCATATGTCTAATGCATCCTCACTTTAAACACATGCAGCTTTAGGCCATGAACTGTATTAATTTCTTGTCAATCTGCTTGTCTTTATCCTGCTTTTTTCACCATCAGAAAGAGATCGTGTGGGAACACAATAGAAATATGGAGAACAACTAACTTTATCAAAAGAAGTTTCATTTACTTAAGATATCTCGATTATGTTTCTTTCTCATAAATACGTTTGTTATCATCTAACCCCCTTCTCCTCCCCACTGTTCTGTTCTTTGTCAGGACACAAAAGAAAATGGAAGAAGGGGAAGAAAGAGAAGAACACTTGCCATTTGACCCCCCCTACCCAAAGGCAGTGCACGATGAGTAAAAGGCAAAAGTGATTGAAGTAAGATAGTTCAGTTTGTTCTAGTTTAACAGTTTCTGTATCCTTTTCACCTGGTTGTCTGAGTCAGCTGTGCACCTGGAGTGGCTTGGATATTGCATGTGTGCATGTTTTTATTAAGTGTTTGCCTGAGTGTGTTTGTTTTGTATGTGTGTGTGTCTTGTATAGAACTATGACCAACAGGTGAAGAACAGATGTTGTCTGAGTCATTAATGCATTCCACCTTCTCTGTTGTATTCATCTTGTTTTTTCTTTTGTTTGTTTCCACTCAGATCCCTGTACTTGTGGCCTGTCAGCAATTATTTTACATGTTAATTGTTGTCTTGTTACCAAAATTGTTAACACAATCTCACTAGCTCCTTTTCATTAAACAACTATATCCAGTATGGACAGATTCTGATCTGCATCGCTTTATTCAATAAGAGAGTAAAGAATAAGCTTTGGTGGATGTTGAGTTCTCTCGGTTCTGTCTGTCGGCTCAACAGACTGTGAATTTATTATCTTATATTAATCCTGTGTTGAATTAGCACATGATTAGTCTCTCAGAGGAATCATACACACTTTTGTCACATAGATAAACAGCTTTGCAACAAAAATTCCAAGAAAAGGATATAAGGTCACTGGATATGTTGCATATTTTGGAGATATAGCTAAATAAAATATAGAGCGGGCCCATGGTTATGAAGAAGATATGACCAAATAAAAAAACTTATAAATGAATCTAAGAAAATATAAACTAAACAGCCATATAAGTGATTAATAACAGCATTTCTTCCTTGGAAGATATGCATAAAATACACTCCTGTTCCTATAGATCAACTTACAGTTGAGTTTTTTTATTTCTTAGATTAGCGGGTATACACAAGCTGTAGACAAGCAGAAGGGAAAGAGGCGGGGACCAATTAGCATATTCATGGAGCTGCGCATTCTAAATGAGGCTAAGGTGGTGAAGTACATATAAGCTGTTTTAAGTCATGAGGGGATTATTTTCATAGAAGTAAAGTACTACAGATATGGAAGTTTGAAGAGGAGGAATGCATTTTTCAAGGCTTAATCAACAACAACAGAGCAACTTTAAATCCACTTGAAGAAATTCTAAGAAATTTGTGAAATCCTTCCATTTCCGTGCAGTTACTGGTCATGGATATTTTATGAACACAAAAAAAAGTTTTATCATATTGAAATATTTTATTCAGTATACATTTTACAGCCTGCAAAATCTACATATGCTATTTTTTTAAATACATATTAAATTATTTACATATTCTTTGAAGATGTATTTTTCTATTAGTATTAAAGTCTAATATTACAGTGATGCTGTAAGAAAAAAAATGTGCTGCTACTTTGGGAAACAGTATGCCCACAAGGCAAAACAAACTGGGAGGGGAGCCACATTATTGTTTTAACTGTGTTTCAGCAGTTTTTTAAAGCGAGCAGCCTCTCGGAGAGTAATCTTCTCACTCTGTGTGAGCCTGAAAGCAGCAGTAAATCATTTTCCACCATGCAGGCACAGACAGAATGGCTGCCACCATACATCGATAGGGGGATGGTTGAAAAGTAGATGCAGTGAGAAAAAAAGAAAGTTTGTGTCATTCTCCCTTCTGATGAAACACTTTTAGTCTCCTACCTTCTACTTTGTTAAATGCAAAGGTTCGATTTTTTTGTTTTCGTTTCATTATTTATACATTTATACATTTTTTTGCTTTATGAATGACCTCTTTTTGTTCATTGATTTCATTTGGAGCTTCAAAATGATAGAATGTTCATTTTGACTTACTTGTTAATATTGCTACTACATTATTACAAAATTGTTTTGATAATGAACACAAACTCAGTACACAGAAGACAGAGCAAATACCGTTCAAACTATTTAAGTTCTTTTAATTTCAGGTTAACTCATTTTATGTCAACCTAGTCCAGTTGCACGCTCGTCTCACTTTTAGCTCTGGATGTGTCACACTTACCATTTTCCGGTGTGCTTGGACACATTTTAATCTCCTTTCAGTTCTTTCTCTTATGAATGACCTGTTTCGTATTATTCTCCTCTTTTCTACTTCACACAGATTCAACTAGTACTTTGCCTATATCCTTTCATTGTGTTCATTATTTCTATTCAAGGAATAGGAATAATGTCCATTTTATGACATAAGTACATGCTTTCCACAACCAAACCTGAAAAAAACAGATAAATACTGAGTAGAAAAATATCAAAGCATTTGCAAACACATGGATTCAGATAAATAAGTAAATCGATTAATAACTAGATAAAGTGGAAGTTATTTTAAACTAGGTCTAACAGGAAATTCCTTCTTTCATCATCCTTTATACAGATCCACAATGTGTCAACCATCTGGGATTAGTGAAGGCATAGCCCCACACAACCCCATTGTTTAAGAGACTTGTCAAGTGATGCAAGTGGAGTCTTTGGGAGAAAGAAAGGAAAAAGGTGGAGGATGTTGTTAGAAAATATCCAGACATGCCTCTGCTCTTTCCTCTTCCCCCTTTTTCCTCTCAGATGTGTCTTCCCATGGAAGCAGGTCTTTCAGAAGCAACCAAGTCTGTCTAAGCTGGCTTTTAAAAGATGAGGTGTCCATTTGTGTAGACTGAGGGGAGGTGGCGAGGCTCAAGCCACAGCGTGTCACAAGTTTAATTTTTAAATATGCAGACAAGGAAATGACTGGCAGATGAGTCATTCTGTCATGACATATTGATTCACTCCAGGAGTCGATTAACTGAGTTTCATGTTCATGCAACATAACCAGCACAGGCTGCACTGTGCTCTACAATGGAGAGGGTAAAAACAAACTTTAATCCGATCCAGTTTATTTATAAATCACACTTTAAAAAAAAAAAACAAACAAACATGTCTTTATTGTGCTGAACATCCAAAATTAGCATAGATGTAAATAAAAAATGGATAAACAAGTTGTAGCTCTCACAAAATAATAAAAACAAGTAAAACGATAAAAGTACTAACTTAACTGGGAAGCACCAAAATTTAAAGCGATAGTGTCAGAAATAGTAACATTTCCTCTTCAAAAGGGGGAAAATGTGCTAAGCTGTCAAACACAGACAGAAGGTTGAAGCACAAATGGAGCTTCTGGTATAGGTGCAAGATTGCTGGAACGAGGAAGGATAGAACAATTAACACTGAGCAAATGTGATGAGCAGCCAAAAGTGAACAGAGCTGGAATTACTAACAAAGAGATGAGAATCATGGCCGAGAAATTTCAATATGAGCATTAGAGAATCACCTATGGGGTGCTGAAATGTTAAATTGACGGGTGGTAAAGGCCAATACTGTGACGTCTCCAATGTCTTCAGAAGACCGTAAAAAAAAAGCTCTTCCTGGCCTCTTTTTAATTGCTGTGAGGGATGGGATGGAGAAGTCTCAACTCTACCTGTCGGCTAAACGAGCCCCTGAAGACCTTGCTGCTTGATTTTTAGGGTTTTTTTTCTCATAGTCCACTATGCTAGTAACATGGACACACAGAGGGAGATGAATTGAAAGGTTTGCATCTCAAAAGGTTCTTATTTTCTTCTTTTCTGCAATTTATAAGAAGATGAATTGTTTACATTGGCCACATTAAATGGAGATTCATGTAGGATTTCAGAATGAGCTGTAAGAGGACAAATCCACATACTGAGTTGATGTAATGGACATATGTGCTATTTTTTTCAAACAAAAACTCATTAAAAATATGGCTGTGAAAGAAAGCATAGATGGAGAGAGGATTTTTAGTGACACAGCAGGAAAATTAGGACATTTAATGCTTCCCTCAGGTGCTATAAAGTCTTAAAATCCACAAAGTAGCAAAGTTTCATCGCTGGAAAGGAAAACATTTTTAATTCATAAGCGGCTTGTCTGAGAAACCAAAGCCCAACCTTTAACACATGAGTAAACATAGTAAAAGATAAAGCATCCAAACAAGGACATAGCTTTGTTTATTTATTTTTGTCTTTTTTCTTTTTTTGGCTAAACCTTCTCATCAAAAATACCACCTTAATAAATAGGTAGATGAACTTTTAGATGAATAATGTCAATATTTGTTTTGAAGGGAGTTAGCATTGGGCCAGCTTGGTGGAGGATGAATCATGAATAAAAACAGATTAGAGAAAACATTGTTTGCACTACAGACTGTAATGATGGCAAAATGGTAAACAATAGATATGTTAGTGTTAATTCTTCATTGTTCCTATAGCAGTATCAATCAAGACAATTACAACATGTTATTTCAAGCATTCTGTTTTTCTACTCCAATCAGACATCCTATGTACTTTATGAAATAAGACGTGATTTTAAACATCATTATTTTGTTTATTGTAAAATGTAAATTCTAGTCTTAATCTCCAGCTTTTTTTAGTGACTTATGAGCTTTTGTGCTGTGAGTCTTAACTTTTTGTTATTTTGCTGACAAGTGTTCAGGTTTGGGGGGGGAGGGGGTATATTGTGACATTGTGACTAAACTTGAGGCTCTACAGGAGCTGTAAAACAGTTGCCTTTTTTTGTACTGGGTTTTATCGGTGGGTGAACGAATGAAAGAAGAGTCAAAGGCAGCCCTCTAAGCTTTTCATAATGCGTCCCGAGAGGAGACAAAGACCTGCATTCACTGCTGGGTGTCGATAAAACCTATCATTAGCTTGCCATTGGAGGTATTACTGACACACACAAACACACTTGCATGCACATATGGAGAGTGAAGTAGGGAACTCATTCCTCTACCAGTTATCTATTCCACATGCACACACATAAATATCCCTGTGCATGTGAGAAGTGAAAGAAAAGGCAAGGCTCGGTGTGAATTGAGTAAAAGCAGAAGAGTGGACCCCCTGCAGCTTCCCCATCACAGCAGAACTCTTTTAGGCCCGCATACCAGGGGCATCCACATCCAACTACACATAGTCTGCGAATGCATTAATGCTCCTTCATGTATGATAACACCAATAGAGGAACTTTTAAAAAGTTGATGATGAAGAATGTAATGTGTTTAAATACAAAATGTCTAATGTTTTATACATTTTAATTATAGAAGTTGTAAGTAAACTAAAAGAAGAACAGTGCCATTGTATTTTGTTGTTTTTTTTACTGCAAGTGCCTCTTGTCCTATTTTGTAACCACCAGTATAGTACATACAATGCCAATCCCGTATCTTATATTATACCAGCCCTGAAAACTTGAACTAAGGAAAAAAAAACAACTCAAACATTATATATATATATATATATATATATATAATATTCACAATAACCAGTGTAACAATAACAATAACCTACTTGTGTTTGTGTTGTACCAATAACACTTGCACATTCGTCATGTTTTGTGGTGTAAAGTAGTTTTATACAGTAAAGCAGCCCAGCAGACTGAAAAATTCAAGTCTAGTGGTTAAAAGCTGTGAAAACGTCTGCAGCTATCTTGTTGGTGGAACTCCTTGTTTACAGTAATAATTCTGGTGTCCCAGAATTAATGGCCTATTGACTTATTGATGATAAAATGTGGTGCTTTTTTACATTAAGTTGACATGACAGGAGTAAAATTGGGTAGAGGAGTAGTTGGGTTTTCTATTAGCAGTCTTCTATAAGTGTGTGTTTGTGTGGGGGGCGGGGTGAGGACAAGACAGCTCTGCTGTCTGGAGTCTAAGTAGATGATGGACCATAGCTCGTTTTCCCATTCTCTCTCATTAGCCCTGCCCCCTGAGAATGTATGAGGTTACTTACCTTCCCTTTCTCCCAGTTGAAACACCAAGCGCCCGATCAGGGTCATTAGCCTCGCTACTTGGAACAAATGGCTTTCGATAGCATCTTAGCTAAACTACAAGAGAGGGAGATTAACCCCTTGATCCTCGGAGGATATCATGTTAAAAATGTTTGTAGAGAATTAGCCTCTTTATCTGCTGGGCTAGCTTACTAGTTTTTACATTTTTTAAATTATTATTATTTGTTTTTTTCCCCAGCAGATTTTGATAGTCTTTTTTGGGTCTTGGAATAAAAAAATTAAAAAAATAAAAAACACAAAGGAAAAGGTGGGCAACAGATCAAAGCACATGTAGGATTTGCTCGGCTGATACTCACTGGGGTTTTTCTTTTTTCATAATCTTTCTCTTTGTCCTTTATTTTTTTTCATGCCTCCATATATATGTGCACTCCATGCATTTTCACCTCACATTACTAGTCTGAATATTATATATCATGAAAGAGAGCAAAGCAGTCAGAATAATCTCCTCTTTGGAAGTTGTTTCAATAGTACAGCATGTGTGATTCCCTGTGCATTTCCATCCCCCATTTTAGTGCAGAGCATTGCAAAGGTGGTTATTTTAGCATTTCACCCCACTACTTTTGTTTTTGTAAACTAATGACATGGAACCCTGCAGATTTCTTTATCAAAACAACTTCCTGGAGTCTGGGATTTTTTACGTGCATGTGATAGCAAACAAGACGATAAGATACCGATTTTGTTTTTTTTGTAATGAGGGGGAAAAAAGATTGTTAAGAAGAAATAATGATAGAATAATTACATGGAGTACTAAAGATGTTTTTTTTCTATCGTATGTCAGCTTGTTCCCCAAAAAGTTATTTCCTTGTCTTAAGGCTTGTGGCCTATTTGTTGGGGGGTGGCGGAGATGTTGGTTTTGAACAGAGGGACACGCCCAGAGGATGGATATAATTAACACTACTGCCTTTTTTTTTTTTTGGGTAACTTTTCTGGGTGGTCTAGCTCTGCATGTCTGCTCTAGTTTTTATTACAAACAGACACAACATGCTAGGAATACATACACACACCAACAAAGAACAAAGATTGACATATATATTGCAACACAAACTTAGGCATGAGAACAGTCGTGTCAGTCGTTTTGTGCTTTGGTACCTCTGTTAGTTGTTTGGACGTGGCATAGTAGAACTGATCAAAGCAGCAGGTAGACATACTTGACTTTCATAAATGTTCGCTTAAACACAAGTGCTTTGCTTTAGTGAGAACTGCAAATTAAAATTCCCCTCATTTCATCACCTAAACAGCTTTAGTGTTCATCCCAGCCTGTATTTAAGTACCGAAAAGAAGTCTGATGATGGGTTTAGATTTAAGTATGTATTTTACCATAAAAACCATATGTTACCATTGTTTTTAAAATGCATTCCCTAAGGCGCATAGGTACTTGTGACAAAAGGACAGGACTTTCCTGTAAAGTCTTATCATATATTTTTCTCTTATTTTAGCATGCCTGTAGAAGTAAAAGTCTTACATCTCGGAGTGTTGTTTTCAGCTCATTTAGCCACATTAAACCACAAGTGCAGAATTGATCTTACTATACAATACTACTATACAGTCATTTAGCAGACGCTTTTATCCAAAGCGACTTACAAATCATCATTTTTAATCACAGTTATTTTACTAACATGCATGTCTTGTGGGTTGGATGAAGCCAGAGAACCCGGAGAGAACCCACGCATACATGGGGAGAACATGCAAACTCCTCACAGAAAGGCCACTGGACAAACCTCCCCAGCCTGGGCTCAAACCAGCAACCTTCTTGCTGTGAGGCCACAGCGCTAACCACTGCGCCACCATGATCTTAAATTAGAACAGAGTAAAATGGCCTAATTAAATAAAAGTCCTTTGCATCCTGGAACTGGTTGTGTTATCCAGCACTCTGCTTTGTAATATTTCTAGTATAGCACTTCACAGTTACATGTGAAGGGTTTGTCCAAAACTTCCTTTAATTTGTGAAAAAACAAAATAACTGCAATACAAATCAATCCCACAACAAAGAGTTTTGGAACAATCCTGAGTGAAAGCGTCTTATTATTAATGTATAAACACTATGTGTTCCATCAAACCCACTAATATCTGTTAAGTCTTTAAACAACAGAGGTATTTTAGCTGATCTCAGCAAGTTTGATTATTGATTCAATAAAAGAAATGGGCAAGCAGCAATGAAAAATAAAATGCAAAGAGAACTTTGTTTTGGAAAAAACAATTCAGGAAGTGGGTAGAAACAAAAGCAGCAGCATGGCATAGAAAATAGAAGCAGCTGAAGAATACAAATGATCGTACGAACAGAAAAATGCAAATCACAGAGGTGAACTTTTATAAAGAGAATTGAGCAAGAAACTTCTTAGTAGGCATAAAAGGTTTAATTTCTCCTTTATCTGAACTGAGCTGCTTTCCTGTGCTGCCTTGTTTCACCGTGTTTAAGATCAAAGTAAACTATGAACAATTGTAGCAATTTTTCTTACAACCAAGGTCAATCATTGTTCTTCGTTGTGAATTTCAACCCAGCAGAAAGGAGTTAAGCAGATCTTTATTTGACTAGGCCATCTATTCTAGGCCACCATTCAATCACTTCATAGATTTTCCCACTATTTCTCTGCATAGTTTCAGCTGTAAGTGGGTCTTTATGTTGTACATATCAGCTATGTTGTTTTTGTGAACACGAGCTTTATTAGGATTATACGGATCTGAATAAGACAAAACTGTGTGTGTGGTAAGAAATTAATATAGGGGCTAAAAGACTGGGATATTTTTGAAAAATTCTAATCTGCAACACGCTGTATGCTCTTCTTTTGAACATAAATGAGGCAGAAGTGAAACTGGCTCCAACATGCATATTATGCTTTAATACAACACATTAAGACTACTAGTTATCTTTAGTATCACACGTTTGTACTTGCCACATCTAATTATGACCACTTGCTAGGGTTTTTGCCGTGGGACAAGAAGCCCCTAAACTAAAAAAGAAAGAAATAAAAAGACTCTGAGAGAATACTTTAAACTATAAACAGCAGGGTGCTTAAAAATCATTAATGTGGGTAAAGTGAGTAAAAGAAATGATTGAATATAACTTCCAGAGGAACTTTCATGTGTTTATTGACCACAAATGAACAAGCAGATTTCACAGTGTGCAGTATGACTCATTATTTGTCACAATGGGAGACCAAACAGCTCTAGAATCAAAGAAAACATAAGTGGATACAGAGAGAAAACTATTGGAAAACGGAGATGATTCAACATCAAACAAATACATTATTTTTATCAGCATAACACAAGTTTATCTCTTTTATCTTTTTCAAATAATGCAGCTCTTTCTAAAAGGAAGGAAATGTATTTAGTCTTTAATTTGAATTAGAAAAGAATCAATGAGAAAGTTAGATCACAAACTCATCTTGTCATTTTTATTTTATACCATTTATTCATGTACTTCCTTTTTTATTTGATCAGTAATAAATGTGCCCAAATAATGTTTTCCTTATATCAAGCCTTGTATTAATATTAGGAAGGCAACATCAGAAACCTCTGTTGCAAAGATTTTTTTTTCTTTCTCTCCATCTGGTCAACTTATGATTTTATACTCAGAAATTCTTTTTGATGTTTCATTCTGTCTCAGTGCACATCCCTTCTCAACCTCATCGTGTTCTGAGCATATCAGAAGTAGCTCCACAGTCTATAATGCATTATAGCCATTGGCCTCATAATCCTAAAATTCTTCATGTTGTGAGCTCCACATAAAGGTGCATCATTTACACAACTGCTCAGTTAAACGAGACGCAACAGCCACAACAACACAGTCCACTGAGTGTATAATCAAGGTTAGATTTTGCAGCAAGTCAACCCGGCTGGTTCTCTTTTCTTTTATTCCTTTACCTAAATAAATCTTATCCTAATGTTAATACAAGCTGGCTCCTTATGTGTGTCTTAAAAGGACCACCCAAGTTGCAGAGGTGTTGGTAGGAATTAGCCCGTTGCACTTTTAAAATCACGTGAGTGCACCAATGTACTGACTTATTAAATATGGCTCATCCATCAGCTAGTACTGCTGAATAATTGCTCCCCACTACAAATTTATATTTAGAAATTGAGCCACATGTGACTCTCTTGGGCTAAGAATCTGTTTAATACTGGGATAAAGAAATGCTTGTGTTGCTTTAAAGAAATAGCTGTGTCAATGTCTGCCTGGGTGAATGTGCATGTCCGTCATCCCTTTTAATCTGCAGTGCATGTATTTGATTGTTCTGTATAACATTGCAATAACATGTTTTAACAAATAACACCTGGATTTATTCTGTGCTTTCTTTTTTCTCTGCTTGTTTTCTGTCCAGGTCCAGACATGAATGAGACACCAAGTATATACATATGCTCACTGCAGTGGCACCTAAAGGCTGTCTGCGGTCTACCACTACCGTACCACACACACACACACACACACACATACTCATGGCTATTACAGTAAGGATCAAGAGACCACCGAGTCAGGGGGATGAAAATAGTGGGAATGTGAAATAACAAACTAACTATCCACTTCTGCTTTCTTGGAATTTAAATTAAAAGACAAACTGACAACTTATGTTACTAAAAATAGGAAAAATAAAAAAGAATATTTCCCTCCAGTCAAAACAAAAAAATAATAATCTGAAAACAGTATCTTTGGCTGTCTTGTCTAAATTTCTACTACTTCATTTAAAACTGTCGTCTTTCACGATTCGTCTTTCTATTTTTGAAGGGAGGCTGCTTCAATTTTTTTCTTTCAATTTTTTTGTCAGTCAAAAGCAATCCACACCAAGTTTAACAGCTGTACCACATGTCCCACAACCCCTCCATAACCAGCCCATATAACCCACCCGGTGCTCCTCCCAGGCTTCCCAGCATTCTGCCCAGCAAACCCTCCAAAAAAACTCATGATGAAATTACAGTGCGGCATTGTGGGAAGCCCCTCCCTCCCCACGATGCATTTACCCGCCTTATACGGTCATCACTTTGCTTCGAATGAATCTGGGTATGGTTTATTTTAATGTCCATTAACCTGCCAAGTTTCATCTTAAATTATAGTGACTTCAGTTCAAAATGAGGTTAACAAGATATTAATGCAGTCCTAAATAAGATTAGCTTCTTTCTTCCACTTTAATTTTTTATTTAACGGTCTGTCAAAATTACATTTATAGTATTTGTAATTATTCATTTTTAATATATATATATTTATCAAATTTCATACTAGAATTGCTCCAGTTTTGAAAGAAATTATATTTGGAATCAGAAATAATGATAATAATAATAATAATAATAATAATAATAATAATAAATAATAATAATAATAATAGTGTTACCTGACGTCATGTAAACAAAAGCAAGCTTTGGCTAAAACTGCCTAAATAGATTAAACAGGTTTAGTTACTAATGCTGTCACTCTAATTAAATAAAAAAATGATGGTAAAACCCAGGGCTGCATGTTTTAGTCAGAAAGCAGCAGCATTTACCTTCAGCTTCACATAACTGACAGCACCACCGCAGCAACCGGGTCACTAACCAGCCTTAATGATACAGTCTTATCAGTTCAGCCTGCATGGAGCTAGCTTGGTTAACAATCGGCTGAGATGCAGTATAAGAGAGCGTGTGTGTCTGTGTGTGTATGTGCTGGCTATTAAAGCACTTGAGAATCATAGAGGAAAGAACTCACACTGCTAATGGATATGTCTATTGATGTTCCCATTTAGCGACACGCTGTAAACGATAGGGCAATGATTGTGTTGAAGAAGGAAGGAGGTGGAGAAAGAGTGAAGAGGAGAGCAGTTTGGCTTGGCGATGATAATGACAAGGAAGGTTATTATTTGGCATCCCATCGAGTCTCTCTCCACTTTGTGCGTGTGAGACACAAAGAGACTCGAGAGCAGTGCTCTTCCTCCATGCCTTTCAGCCTTGCTCCCTTCCCAGCCTATTGGCTATTATTCACTTCTCTCTTCATCCAATCAAAGCTGTTTCTTTTCCATATCCATCACTCTGTTTCTCATTCCTCAAAGGGCCCTTCTTTATTTAAATTTAAAGGACAAATATATTTCGAAACAGAAGGTAAATATGGCAGGAGACGAGCTTGCACGTTGCAGTTGAAATATTGATTCACTCCTTTTTTTTTTCCCCACAGCTGCGCGTGTTTCCTGTCAGTTCAAATCAGTGTGTGTGATGAATATGAATACAGTCAGCCTGCCTGCAGGTTTGGCTGGAGACCACCACCAGCTGGACTCAGACCCCTTACTCAAGTGTGTCTGTGTGTAATTTTTGAGCCCGGCTGTACAAGTCAGTTTGTATTTGTCAATGTAGTGATGACCTCAGGAAGAATTATCAAAATAAAGAAAACATAGCCAAAATACCTAAAAAGAATAGTTTAAGTGAGAATTAAGTTACATGTTTAAACCTATTTTTAAAAATATTTCATGATTTTATTTATATATTTAAGTTTATCTTACCCCATTTCTTTTGTAGTAATTACTTTAATAAACCTCAGTCTTGCTATCAGAGCATGACAATCTTCAGATTTGTTTTCTTGTTTACAGCAGATTGTTTTTTTTTCTTGCTGATTGAAATGATTTCCAAAATATCTTGTCATTTGCAGTAAAATGCATCTCCTATATTGCGTGTGATGTCTGTAATTGCAGGGCAACAGATTAAAAGGGAGACGCCATTCCAGCTGTGAGGAGACGGAAGAAGTCAACATACGCACACAACACACAAACACACAGCACACACAGCCGGGGGGGGGGGGGGGGGGGGGGGAAGGGGAGCCGGGAGGGGGCGGGGGGAGGGGGGGAGGGGGGGAAGGGGGAAAAGAAGAGGCGGAAGAAAAAAAGCAGAAGAAGAGAAGAGGAGAAGAGGAGAGAGGAAA
>JBAMIG010000015.1:9729308-9745644 GCA_037177335.1 Kiunga ballochi
CCCCCCCCCCCCCCCCCCCCCCCCCCCCCCCCCCCCCCCCCCCCCCCCCCCCCCCCCCCCCCCCCCCCCCCATCCAAGCATTAAGTCAGAGAGCTAAACAGATCACGTCGCGGTATGATATCTCCAGACAGGCAGACAGAGGCCGGTCTGTACCTGCAGGCACAGAGCAACAACTCACAGCACCCTCACCAGGAATTTCCTCCCACTGCTAGAAGAGGAGGGTGGGGTGAAGGTGGGAACTGAGCCTTCCACTTTTTTTTTAATGCAAACAATATTAAATCCCAAACTTTAATGTCTTTTTTCCTCTTTAAAACATTTCTATTCACATTAGATATAAGCAATTTATTTCTTGAATACTTTGCTTTGCATTATTTTATTAACATAAAATTACACAAATCCAAATCCACCTAGTTGTATTTAGACTAAATACTCATTAAAATTAAACTGTTTAAAAAAAGATAGTTCTTTATTTTTAATGTAGTTTTCCTTTGTTTAAAAAAAGGATTTGCTCATTAGCTGTCAGTTTGCAGGCTAATTTTATGGCAGAAAGCTTGTCTTCTAGACTTTTCCTTGAACTTTCATGAATGTGTTTTTTTTTTCTTGAGGCAAAAGCTTACTTTAGCACCAGAAATGAAGAGATTGAAGAATCAGATCAATGGTGAGGGAAAAAAAAATCAGTGTGCAGGAGAAGTAGCATAAAACCCATAATGCTCCATCGTACAACTGGTTGCATTTTTACCCCAGCATTCCTCCACAACCACAGGATAAAAAAAGGACCTTCAGGAAAGAAAACAGCACATTCAATGCTTCTCAGTCAGTAGATGACCGCCTTTAGGGTTTGTCTGTATGGTAAGTACAGTAATTGTTTATCATGAACAGCAATTATTATACAAACCTGTTTTGCTGCAGATGTGTCTGTAATTCTTTGAAATCTTTTTTTCTGCTGTCTTCCTTTGTAATTTGCTCAGTACACATGACCTTTAACGTCAACATCTTGTAGCATGACTTTGAGAGATAGTCTGCGAATATAGGAGATCAAGAAAACAAGTCTTTTAATAATAAAATGCTTTTAAATAATCCTCTTTGACACCCCAGACCCTAAAGTCATAAACCTTTTCTCTGATATGACTTTTATTTGGAAGACGACTGCTTGTTAATAAGCAAAACTGCTTTATTTATTTATTTGCTCAAATCTTTTTCAAAGCTTCTTATATTTAGGAAACACACACACACACACATACCCCTTCCACTTATCTAAAAATGATTCAGCGGTTAAATGTCAGACCTGTCCATGCCATTAAGGCCAGCTTGTTTGAAGGAAGGACACCCTCCCCTCCTCCTTCTTGTCTCTTCCTATTCCTCTCGCTTTCCCCTGAGCTTTCACCCCCCTCTTCTTTCTGACTCACTCAACGCGGGCTGGTTTGAGGGCTGATGTCCAGACCCTGTCATTCAGATTAAGGCCACAGTGTCAGCTCAGGGCTCTTCTCTCTTCAGTTGCGTGTCCCGAATCTTTCTTCCCACTGTCACCCGTCCCGCGGCCAGAGAAGACCTTATAAAGCTACATTTGTTCGCACCCACTTCTGTCAATTCCAAAAGTGTCACTCAAGTCACTCTTTGGGAAAGTGAAGAGAGATTCAGTAAGCAGTGTCGCTCGTAGCAAGGACTGTGCATTTTAAGCTTTTGTGACACATCATTTGCTAACAAACTGCTTTTTGGACTTAGCTTTTGTTTTCATGTATATTTTCTTTTAGCTTTTTACTGACAAGTTTTTTATCTGTAAGGATATAAGTAGCGTGACATGGTGGAAGCAGCTTTTGTGACACGAGGGAGAAGAAAGGCAGCACACTCTTCAACACAAATGTTACCACTCATCGTGTTGCTGCTGTGTTGAATGAATTTTAAATGGAAGTCGCATGTGGAAAGGAAGTATTTGACCAGATGTAGGCTCCATTTAATTTCAGCTCCTCCTTATTTTGCTGCGAAAAAGCATTTCGACATAGTATTTACAATCCGAGTACATTTTGACTCTGTCACTGTTGCTATCATGATGCATCAAAGTACTTTAGTATTCAGTTTTTTTTATTTTGGACTCTTTTTCTTCTTCTTCTTGAGATAAACAATTATTAAGCACTGTGTAGGTAGGACAGTTTCTTTCTTGGTATTTGTAAAGGAGAAAAAACCACTCATACACTCATGCTTTACCAACAATGCCACATCATAACAAGAAAACAGTACTGATCAGAGTGAGTCGGCAGTTTCATACCCGGTGTCTTCGTGAAGCCATCGAGCCATGCCGATTTCTCCAGAGGCCGAGCAGCTGTGCTTCAGTGACACTGGTGGCTGCAACAATCACCCAGGTGGAGTGTTTACCAAAAAACCTATGAGTCAGTACTTTCAGAATGACTTCCTACGTCTTAACTGCTACTTGCAGCAAAATAAAATGTGTTCCAACACACTCGCACTTGCTGTAATAATGACCATGTGTCATGGAAGTAAATTATACTTTTAGAATACTGCTAAGATTTAAAGCGGAGGTGAGTCAGTCATTTCTTTAAGAGGGTTGTGGTGAAAGAAAAGATGTCTGTAAAAAAAAAAAATCAAGGCCAGTAGGTTTTGTTTGTTTGTGTTGTATTTTGTGTATTTTTTTACACGTAGTATGTGACCTGAGGACTAAAGACATGCAGGTATGTCATGGTTAAACTTAGTTGCTCTTAAAAAAATGATTCTCTTTGTTAGATTACTGTAATTTATATATCTTTACCATATGTCTCATAACTTGAAACTGAACAACTCATTTAAATCAGTTGAGGATCATATTAAAGTTACAGAGTAGTAGCTATTGACTGTACATTTACCATTTTACACAACTTTTGTTCCATTTTCACTGTCCTTCCTAAAAATAAAGAGATGGAACATGAGTGTTAAACCTCTTCGCCTACAGACAAAACAGGCTCCCTAAGCAGACTGTCATCCCTGGTCACCATCAGGTCTGTTCTTGCCCCAGTGAACATTCAACGCTGTCGGTGAGTTTGAGCTTAATTGAAAAAAACCATCGACCGTTGACTGTACCCTGTGGACAGCATTTGTCATTCTGTTTCTCACAAAGAAAAAAAGAAGTCCTGGACATTCAGAAACCTGCATGCTGGCATGACTGATGACTACTTGGGATAAAAAAAAAAAGATCACATGAAGAACTGTTCGCTCCTCTTAAACATGCAAAAAACATCCTGCTTCTAAATTACAACAGAAAGGTCACAATCAACATTCATTGCTGTCGGTGGGTTTAACTGTGTGGAAGAGCTCACTGAACGATGAATGCAACTGTGTCCCAGTTTTCTTCTGACCGTCACAAGGAATACTGTCACGATATGCTTATGAAGGCATTATTTATTCCGCCTGTCTCTCGTCTACCCAAAGCAACAGCTACACAAGAAGCGTGAACGGACATCTTGGCATTTTGGATATAAGAGAATGAGAAGAATAAAGATTCAAGTGACAGTGGGGAATAGGAGGGTTTGGTTGAACGAGATTTTGGTCAAATAAACCCAACAGGTTTAAGAAATGATGTGTAAAAATAAAAGTATCAAAGTAATATGGAGTGACGAGTGACTGAGTGAAACTATTGTATGAAAAATGTGATCAAATTATATATCCTGTTTTTTACAAATGGATGTTCCTTATGCTGTGATGTTTAGCTGAAATGTATGATTGTTACAACCCCAAAGCCTTTTGAAGCATTTTATTCCAATAAATGATTGCACTTTCAGCTTTCTGTGATGCTGTGGGTCTTTCATGCTTCTGTGTGGTTTGCTTGGGGGACATGTGAAATTGATGATGTTGGATGTGACACAGTCAAAAGTCCTTTTCTTTGAAACATTCCTAACACTAGAAGCTATCTACAAGATTTTAATACCACTGATCAAAGCACACTGGCGACCTGTCTGGGGTGTACCCCGCCTCTCACCCGATGTCAGCTGGGTTTGGCTCCAGCCCCCCCCCCCACCTCCCCGTTCAGGGAATAAGCGGTAGAAAATGGATGGATGATTAAATAGTAGTGCTGTGAAGCACATTTAAATGTGATCTGTATTTAGTTAGGTTGTTTTTCTTCCAACACCCTTAAATCTTCAGCTTGTGATTTTATTTCAAACATAATTTCATCAACTTATTTATTTAAAAAAAAAAAATGTCAGTGCATAAAAGGATACATGGAAATCAAGTTTCTGCATATCATTGGAATGGACACATTTAAATGTGAGTGTTTATTCAATAAATCTTATTGCGTTTCAGACTTTGGAGGTACACGACCCACCCACTTATATACACACACACACTCCATTTAAAAGTGCTGAGTGAGCTTAATGTTTCTTCTTTTTCTAGATAGACCACCGTGTTACCCTTAGGAACAACCAGGTTGACTGCTAAATCTGTATCATAACCACATCTTGACCAACAAAAATGTACTACAGTAAAGGGTAAAGGAACAACTGGAAAACCCCTTAACATTTATTTTTTTAAGAGCATTTATGGGTCATACGTGCATTTTTTAGGCCTTAAAATAGTTCTGCAGTATAACATCTTTGGGCAGATATCTATGATGTTGCACAATTTTCACATGGTTTATTTTATGTATGTTTAAAGACATTGTTGATGGAGTCTGAGCTGTGAAATATATATAAAAAAAGAAAAACTCAATCATCTTGTAGCATTACTTGTCAGACCACATGGCTTCTGAGCTCTTGGCATCCTTGAGGCGAGAACGTATTTAAAAAATAAAAAAAAGAAAAGCTCAGATGACAATGCATGAAATTACTGTGGAACCACAAACAACAACAGATGAATCTAAATGAGTCATATTAATTAAATTAAGACTATTCAACCAAATTTGGATATGCAACCTTTAAAAGTGGAATGACTCAAAAAGATCATTTAATTACATTCTATAATAGTCTAATTGTTAAGCAATTGTTTAAAACCATGGCCTCTGTAGCAGAACAAAGAACAAATATAGAATGTTTGAACATCGAGTAGAACTGTATAAGATTATTTTGCTACATTGATGAATGTTCAGTGTTTACTAAAAAACAATTACAATTTTCTATACCAGCAAAAAAATTCTATGACTAATTTTCCATTAATCACAGCAGTTAATGTAATAAAAAAGCAGATTGAAATATTTTGTTTTGGTAAATGAATAAAACTGCACACTTGCACCCTTACAAATAATTATCATTGTGACAGACGTTCTTGAAAAGTAAAATATAGAAATTACTGGTAAATTTACAGTCATGTCATGGCATTTACACTGCTGATTGCAGAATACAGGACAGCATAGATCGGTATGACTCGGGGCTAATTTCAGTTTTCAAAGATGTATTTGTTAAATACCAGTAGAATGAAACTGTAAATTATCTGTTGACAAAGCAAACATAGTCCAGTCTTAACATTAAATGACATTTTTAAATGTTGCATAAATCAAAGTCTAAAACTAAAACATACCAAAAAAAGGATAATCTCAAAATGTTTAAATACAGTGGGGCTTTTACATCTTTAATTTATTTATTCATATTATTTATTCATTTAAAATCAGCATTTGTCATTGTTATGGCAGCAGGAGATATGTTTGTGGTAGCTATAGCGCTATTTTAGTTTTAAGCAATTATTTTTATTATTATCATTTCTAATGGATATGATAAAGTGTGCAACATTGAGCCCATTCTGTTAAATGTTTTGTCAAAGAAAAAGGAGGTAAATGATTTTTTCCATGTTACTGAAATAAAACTAAGATTAAAACTAAGGTTGGCACATTGTGGTATTTGATTTAAAAACAATTTAAAAAACAGCCGTAAACAATTATCCAAATCCTAATTTAAACACTCATTTTAAATCAACCACAGCACAGTATGTTAATACCAGTAATTACTGTACATGAGAATAAATAAGAATATAATAACTTACCCTGTCCACTAGAGGGACACCATCAAACAAGACATGAGCAGAGATAAAAACAACACTCATACGGTTCTACATTTCTTGTTTCTGTATCTGCATAAACAATAAAACATTTAAATTGATCAATCTGTCAAGAACACACAGTAAATGAGACTTTATTTAAAAGCAATAAAACCTGATCCATTCATTTGTTTACATGCTGACTTTTTTTAAGTTGAAGAAAAAAGTTATTTTAAAGCAACCTATCAAAATAAAGTTTAATGCTCTGTATCAGGTGTTTCATCATCTGTCAACCCTGCGCCACAACTCAACCTATTAACTGGGACGTAAGAAAAAAGAATTGAGACTTCCTTTTCAAGCGAAAATTTGCTTTTGTTAGTATAAAAACCAACTCATTATTTGGCTGTACCCTGAAATGATCTGAGAGAAATATGAGTGCTTTAAATTCTTACTGATCAGGTCACTGATGTGTAGTAAATGAGATGACAAAATTATGGAGATTATGACACAAAATAACAACTGAAGCCATAGATTCAGCAAGGAAAATGTCCTGAACACTACAACACAGACCAGTGTAAATAAAGTAAACTAAGCCAAAGTGCCTGTTGATCTGCAAAGTGCTAAATCATATGGCAATGAGCAACTGTAGCTCATATGACAGCGCAGTCATCTACTACGCCGAGGGTTTGGGAACTAGCTTCTCCAGACAATATTGAGTAGCCAGGGATGACCACTAGAGAATAACTGTAACAGAGAAAAAGCACTATATGTGTACGTATAAATAATGTACGTGTGTTGCATTTGTTTAATGTGTTGCACTAATTAGCCAAAATACAACTAGAAAAAAATTATAAATAAGCAGTTAATTTCTCATAGTGACATCAAACAATTTAAACTACAATTGCCACTAAAATTCCTATTATCCAACTATGTAAACAAGTCACAATACACATTATAAAACAATCAAGTTTAAAAGCTAGCTTTTATATATACACTAAATCTGAATTTTTACCTAAAGTAGAAACATGAACTGTTTAACTTCCAGTTCTCTTTATTTTGAACTATTCAAGAGCAAACAGTATCCCTTAAGAAATTGTGTTGTGAACCAATCAGATTAACTTTGTCCTGACTCCTGTAAGTATTCACATGTAGCTTGATAGACAAATAGATATATAAAGGAACAGCATTGGGAAAGTGGATTTGTAATGCATTTAAGATAAATGAATAAAAAAAACACTTCTCATAAGTTGGATCCAGACAAACATGTAAATAGCAACCAAGCAAAATGATCTCATATACCAAGTTGAATTACAGATTACCAAATGTTGTCACAAATGGCTACAAGATTAATTAGAAAAATTGGTTTATAAGCATAATGAAGAGACTGATTTTACTTAAGGAGTTTCATAGTTGAATTTTTTCAGGTCTTTCAGGTCATTTAAGACAGTTACATTTTACACAAAAGCTTTTCTTAAATATACAAATCTCACCAACTTTTAACCAACAAAGGACTCTGTATTGGGAATTAGTGGTATTTTCCCTCATCATGCATTTGCATCGTCCAGTAAGTTTCTACTACCTAATGTCTGCTGGTCTGAGTTGTCTCTCACCCTCAGCCAGAAAGATCTGCATGGCCCGATACAACAAGTGGATGCCAAGCTCCCGCTTTCTCTTCTGCTGCCAGCTGGACACTACACCATAGTAATCCCCACGCTTCTGATTGGTGAGCATCTTCAGCCCTGAAATAAAGAGGAAGTTAAATTGGTATCTGTAAGGCATGAGCACAATTTTATCCAATTGTGTTCAGTCATTTCATAACAACTTCCCTCACGCTAGCTCATTTGCACTTTCTTAAATATAATATTTGTGAATGTTATGGATCAACTTGGAAATATTTACAAAATTGAAAGCAATTTGGATATGAAGCAAAAGAATTAAGAATAAAAACAGATATTCCTAATTATTATCATATTTGTATATGTTTGTATTAAAAGTTCCTTTCTGTACCACATGCATATAATGAATTAATTCACACCCCATTCCCACTCACCAATGGCCTCCACCATGCAGGCTTCCCTTGTGTAGGCCTCTACTGGGATGACATTCTGGAAACAATGCAGGGAGACGACGCCCTGTCCGGCGTTCCACACCTGAAGAATGTGCTGCACTTTAGGGCACAGTCTCTGTAACAAAGAAAATTAGATTGATAAACATTAACTATATTTCTCATCTCAGTAAAAGTTTATTTTAATACAAGACTCATGTGTTTATGCTGCCTTACCTTGGCAGTTTTATCCCCTTTATAGTACTCTAAAGCCTCATAAAGGTGACTGTACGGGCGGGAGCGTTTTCCTTTGCCCACATAAAATATAGCATGGATAAAAGTCTGGAAACACTCATGTGGAGCCATGGTGTGACTGCGGTACGGGAGGTTTTTTGTCACTCTATCAGAAAAATGAAAGGAAAAAAAAAACAGAATTAAATGTTTTTTGGAAGAGAAAAGGTCTCTCTACATCAGTAGAATGGATTTGGCTCAGATCAATTCAAATCAGTTCTGAAGGCTCAGTTTTAGCTGTTTGTAATGAATACTGACTACTTAGACATCCCTGGAATTTCAGCAGATGTTTTACTTGATTCGTCAGCTTTTGATCCACTTTGTTACCTTTTTTTTTACCAATAACTGAAAAGCTTTGTTGTTTAACATCAGGTAGCTTCTGAAGCATTCAGTGATAAATCAGCAAACCTTCAAAAACAAATTACATGACTATTACAAACTATTACTATTACCTACCTGAATACAAATAGTGGACTATAAGACCATTTTTTAAAACAAAATTAAAAAACTCATTCATACACTCAGTTACACAAAAAAAAGGCAAAGAACCTCGGGTCAAGCAGCAGGTAGTTGAAGCTGGATTTAATAAAACCCTCTCTCCACTTCCTGTTCTGATCTGGTTGGTCGAACTGCTGGCACAAAGTCTGCTCATCAGCTTGGCAATCAGGCAGTTTGAAGCTCTGCAGGACACAACCCAGCTCTGCACTATAACCTAACTTTACTAAAAGAAAGAAAACAAAAAACAATAGAAACAGAGAGTGAATGCTCTGTTGGCAGTGATAAACAAAAAGTCAAATGTTCAGAAAAACAAAGCTTTTCTTCATAACAGTTTTATAGCCAACTAAAGCCGACAACCTTACAAATATTTCCTCATATGGCAAACTGGGAAAACCCTTCATACAATTACAACATCTTTTTGTAACATAATACTAGTTATTGCCCAAATAAGTAAGTAAGACTACAAATGTGTTACCTTTTTGTGGCTGCGCTAACTGCTGCTGGTCAATTTGTGGCTGGAAGTTTGATTCCTGCAAGAGGCGGCAGAGCCTTCGCATGTAGGTGGGCCTGGTACGACTGTTGATGGGACCTGGACTCTCTCCCAACTCCAATAGCTTCAGTCTCAGCTCCTTGTCAGTAACCCCTCTGGTCTCTTCTAACAGAATGTCCCCAGAGTTCCCATTCTTCTCTTTCTCAGCCACCATTTGGGTTTTCTCATCTTTGTGTTCTTTGTTGCCTTTCATTTCAGTCTGCAAACAACGCCAGTCATACAGAATGGTCTCTTCACTGCTGGTAGTACTCATGCCGGAGCTGATAGAGGTGTCTGTTGTAGGAGGGACGTGGGTCTCAATCAGCTTATGGCCCTGTTCTGTATCAGTGTACAGGTACTCCACTGGTTCATCCAGGTCCTGAATAAGTGGACGCCCACCCGGGGTGTAAGGCAGATCAGCCAGCCGCTGTGGTCGCCTGCTGACTGACAGTCTACTTATGCTGTATCTTGGAGTGCATCCAGTGCCTGGAGTACAGGGAAGGTCAGAGTCCTCCCTGGACCTCCTTGGGGAAAAACAGCTGGATGTTGATGAAGATGAGGCAGACTCTGACTGAGAGCTGCAGTCCTCAGTAACCCAGACATCATCATTTTTTAAGCTACTAAGTTGATCTTTAGCATCATTAACTTCATCTGTACTAGTCAGGTCGTCAGTCAGAAACTCTGAATTTTCAGCACCACCCCTTTTCTGTTGAATAGCAAGAATAATTTCTGCAAGATTTCTTTCGTACGCATTAACTGAATTATCCTCGCTCTTTTCTAATAAAACTGTGTCGGAAAAAGATTCACCCACAGAGTCAGATAAATTCCTAGAAAGAATGAGAGTATCGGCTTGACTATTACTGACACTGGAAGTAGCTCTGAAAGTGCTTGCCTGTGTCTCCTGGCTGTCCATGACCACCGAGTCTCCGTCTTTACCTCTCTCTAAAAAAGATGGCGTATAGCAAGGTACTTGTGGGGAGTCGTAGCAATGTCCACTGCTCTGAGTCCTCGGCGTCTGTCGGAGTTTCCTAACCGGTGTAGGCAGGGTTTCCTCAAACAGAGATGACATGACGAGGGGGCTCTGGAGAGTTCCGCTTGCTCTCAGTGAACAACGACTCAACCTTGACCTCGTCCTGCCAGTGACGAAAGGACTGGGTGTGAAACTAAGTTCGCAATTTTCTTCTAATGCTCCAGTTGCATCAGACCGAACTCGTTTGTAAAAGTCCTTTTTACTTGAAGTGTTCACATCAGGACCATCACAAGCCTCGAACACATCCCTCTTTGGTTCTCTCTCTTCAGACAAGTCCAGTTTATCGAGCATAGCAGGTAAAGACTCTGTTGTTTCCGGTCTTGGTCTTAACTCAAGCTCTGCTCGAAGGGGTGCAAGATTCTCATCTTGCTTTCTAAATTTATGATGAGAGTCAGTAAAAACCTGAGTTTTTTCATCTGATTCAGTTCCAGGTGGAATCTTGTCTACAATAGGGAGCAGAAGATGCCCTGAGTTTGTGGAAACATCCAAAGCACTGGTGTAATGATCACTCTCACAGCTGCTGTAACGGCTGCTACTCGTCCCACTGCTACTGCTGCCAACACAGGAATCTGTTCGCTGTTCGGTCGTATTCACCTGAGGTTCTTTAACATTTTGTTCCTCCAGTTCATCATCACTCACTTCTAAAGCAGAATGACTGACGACTGTTTTCTCCAAGTCTTCCTCTGTCCCCTTCCTACTTTCCCTGCAGAAAACATAAACATGATCTGGCGACGTGACATCAATGCCCTGCTTTGGTAAAATAGTTGCCATGCGGTCTGAATTCAGGAAATCAGAGTACTCAGACATGTTAAAAGGTAAGCTGCTGTTTTCTTGGCCATTTTCACCATCAAGATGCTGGTTGGGAGATTCAGGGCTGAAAACGGGGACATATTCATCTACACCTCTGAAGCTCACACTCTTCCGACTTCCCTGCCTGAAGTAAAATGCTGGACCAGTGTATTGTCTGGAGGAAAAGATGCTGTCCTCTGCTGTAGGAGTGTGTTCATTTGCTTTTCTTGTAAACATTTCTTCATCATTACAAAAAACATCCTCTTTAAGAACTGGCAATGTGGCTGCAGGTTCCACAGCAGAAACACGAGTGCTTGAAAGGACAGAAGGACCAGAGAGTCTGTTAAATGATATTCGACTGCAATTTGGTATTCCATTATTGTTTGACAGGTTAAAAAAAGATGAGCGCCGTGTGCTGCTCAATGGAGCTTCACCGAAGTCACTTATCATAGATGAGTGAGAAGTTAAACTGTAGTCTGATTCAGGATAGCTGGACATATCAGCCTGGTCCGAGTAAACAGCTGTGAAGAGAAAAAGCAAAGAAGGTGTGTGTGAAGCTCCGGTTGTTGTAATTAACATTCAGACTAAATGTGAAAATAATGTAGCTGCTATTTACATAATCTACTCTTTACACTCTGCTACGAGGAAATAAGTGTGTGTTGTCTTGGGAAAAGAGAAAACATTAAAAAATGGATTACACTTGTATAGTAACACCACTGATTAATTTATCAATCTTTCACAGAAAAGGAGAAAATATCTTACAGTACTGAAATTTAGGGAACTCTTCTTCCTCTGTGTCTGCACAGCTCGTTTGGTATTCCTGAAGGAGATGGGCACATTTCCGATTGTCTTGTTGCTCTGCTAGCTGCCCTGGTGTGTTCCCTTCCTGCACAAACAAAGCAATTAAATCACAAAAATATCACCAAAAATGTTTACATTTTGGAATACTTCTTCACCTGGAATCAACATTCATCGAGAGTGACTTAAAAACATGTACATTTCTATTAGCAGATGTGAGCACAGTAACTCAAATAACCAGTAATAGAAATAAACCTGTGGTGTTTATTGCTAATATTTTATTATAAATCATTAAGCTCCTTCTCAGTAATGGGTGCCTGTAAAGAATATTGTTTGCAGAGGTTATGTGGGTTGCATGGTTGTCATTTTACATGGAAAGTTTTTTTTAAGCAAAATGGAAGCACAGATGTTGCCAGCAGTGATTTTATTAGGATTTATAAATTCAGAACTGACAGATGGTGAACCACACACTCTGGCATCATCCATTGAAAAAAAAATAATTTAAGTTACTTTATTTGCTTTGAAGACTTTTTTTTTAATGAAATTACTACGGTACATAAATGCATTCACTAGTTTAGTTCTTTTGACAACTAGTTTAAGAAAGAAATTTGTTGCATTTTTTGTTTGTTTTGAATACTTAGTGTTTTGTGCCAACACCTGCCTTTAGTATAAAAGTTTTTTTTGTTTGTCATTCAGTTTGGCTACTTGATTAATCAATTATATAACTAACAGAATACTTGATAACCAAACCAACATTGTGCTGCAGCCTACATCTATGTGCAATCACTCAGACCTCATTTTAATATTCATACAATGCAGCAACATTATTCTAGCAGTCAACTTTTATGTCAATGAATCAAAATAGAACTTAAACATCAGGCAAGGCAATGATGTGTTGTGAATGTTATATTACTAATGGAGCTTATACACGCATTACACTCTGTAAAGGTTTATTTAAGCAGCAAAACTATGCTCATACAGAACTCTGGCTTTATTAATGTATCATTTGATGTGTGTTTGCTTGCTTCTTTAATTTCTCTCTCTTATATCACATCTGGATCCCTGATAAAGTAAAAAAAAAAAAAAAACTGATAAAAACTTAGAAAAGTAAGTATTTTTTTATTTTCTGTAATAAAAAAATGATTGAATACTCGATGCAAATTGGAATTTTGTGTTTTGTGGTTCTGTGTGACACAACCTGTGTTTATGTTAATTTAAAACATAAAAATTAGATCTGATCACAGGTAGTCACTTAAAAATGTATAAAGACATTTATTTTCTTGTCATCTGTGGACTGACATATTTAATACTGTGAGCTTATGGCTGGTAAGACATTTTATACTTAGTAGTTATGAGGCAAAAACTTTGTTTTTAAAGTAACTAATCGCAATAAGTTAATTCTGATGTACTGTCCAGTTTACCCACATTTGATCCAAGCAAAACATTTAAAAACAGGCCAAAGGACATCTTACATTATCCTCAGCATCTGGGTTCCCTCCATGCATTAAAAGCAGCTTGAGATTTTGATAACATCCCCACAGCGCAGCAATATGAAGAGCAGTCAGGCCCTCAGATGATCTGGGGAAAATGAACAAATCAATCAGTATATAGAATTCATTTTAATTTTGTTTCTCTGTGTTTGTTACTATACCTAGTATTAGGGTTTGCACCATGTTGCAGTAACATTTTCAAGCAGCGTATATTCTTCTCAGTTTCTTTCCCAACTGCCAAATGTATTGCTGCTACTCCTCTTCCATCCACCACTATGTCAGGACTGGCACCCTTTGCTAAAAGATGCTGAACAGATCTGAAAAAAGAAGGAAAATTAGACCATAAACTACATTATAAAAAAGCAGTATGGGTATTCTCTAAGTAAGAGAATTAATGTGAGCAAGAATATTGCAGCTGTATATATACAATAGCATGACCAATATTTAAGACTGAAGCATTTTTGAAGCCCAGAAGGGGCTTCAAATTTAGTGTATATATATATATATATATATATATATATGGATAAAGCATTCCTTGCATATGGAAGTTTGTCTAGATGTAATGTTGACAAACATAAAGAAATCTATTTTTAAAAGTTTACAAGCTCATAGTCAAGCAACAATGTGCCTTTTTGTGACTTGCATACGTTTTTTTTTACCCCTACATTATTTAATATTGGAGATTAGAAAAATTTGAACTATTATGGGCTAATCCTTTATTCTATAACCCTTTAGTCTTTGCATCGTTTCTGCATAACTATACCTAAATATTAGCAAAAAAAAAGCCAAGTCTTACTTTCACATTCACCACACACGTCAGTATTTGAGTAGTCTAAATACAATTTAAAACTCTTAAGACGTAGTTACCGGAAATGCCCAATGGCACAACAAAGATACACACGTTTATCAAACAAGCAAAAATATTCCGGTTTAAATGGAAAAATATACGCAGACCATGTCTGGGAACAACAAAGACAAAGGCTTGATCATAACCTGGCATCTTCATCGTTCACTGCGGCACACAGCTGACTTGCGAGCCTCTTGTTGTTACGATTCATAGCCATCAGTATTTGTTTACAAGTTATTATATTTTTTCAACTCGACATTTTCCAACTCAGGTCATAGATAACTTTCCATCGATGCTAGCTGACGAGCTACTCCAGAGACGACAATCCATTGTTTACGTAGATTTAATTGCGTTTTGTATGCAGTTAGTCTACAATAAAATACTTATGCAACTTTTGTACTTTTATATGTATTCATATTATTTAAAGTCGCATATAAGTAATCAATTCAAGTTTGATCCACCGATTAGATGGAGCTGCATGATTGTTTTTGTTAAATTTCCCTCCAAGCAGGAGGCGGAAGTCACGTCCAAAGAAAGTTTTGATTGGACAACTTTGCACCAATCAGGTTGGAGTTTATTGGAGACTGATTAGATTACTGTTGACAAGTGAGATGTTTTGTGGATGTACCATTTCAAGTATCATAATCTGACAAAAGACTCAAAATATTAAAACTAAATGCGCATGCAAAATATTATTTATATGTCTTTATGTTATTTTCTTTGTTTCAAGTTCAGTTTTATTATCAGGACATTAGGCAGTTAGTCAAATACTAAATCGACAATTCTAAATAAATTAAATCTCAAGAGAGGCAAAGAAGTGGATGTTTAGTGTAGGCTTGTAGGATTTGATCACTTGATCTTTTTTTTTTTTTTTTTTAACTTGTGAATAGTTCCTAACAACGTTTGAAATTTATACAATACCATCAGGTAATCACATTTATTTTAAAACTATCCATTAATTCTTGTTAACAGAGCTAACAGGGACTCTGTTGTCCTCATGGTTTAGTAATGCTGGAACCATTTCCAGCTATGGGCAAGACACAAGATACATTCTGAACAGATCATCAGCCCATCAGCTGTTTATTTAAAATATTTAAAAAGTAATTTAAACATGTATGGTACATACAATGGTAAAAGTAATATGCAATAGTCACAGCAATAATAAATTAACATTTCATCAGAAAATAATCTGAACATACAAATACAAGATCAAAATGGTACTTTTAAAATTGTGTAAATGTAGCTTATATTTAATTTCTTCACAGTGGCGTATTAAAATAATTTAAATTTAAACCATGTAATGTATATTAACACAGTTATTATAAAATTCAACTAATTTTCCAGAAACAGTGTTCTCAGGCAGAGCAGAAGTTAAGAAGGAGGCACATTAGAAGGAGCAGCAGACTGGATTGAAATACTACAACATGGTTTCTTGAGGAGAGGTTGCAGTCAGTGTAAGGCTCTATGCAGGCTGCATAAGCCATGGCATGGGAAATGAAGCTCTGCTCCTGGACTCCATGGAAAAGGTGAGACATTGGACCTTTGGCAAAAATAGCCACATCCTCAATACCATGGGTCTCTGAATCAAGAGGAACAGTAGCCTGCTGAAGGTATTCATTGCTCGCTGTTAGAAAAATGGCATAAAGGGTCATTGAATTAGTATTAGTTTTCTAACACAATCAACAGACACATTTAAAAGCTAAGACATAAAAATATCTTCTTTTAAGGATGTTATTAAATTAAAATATATTTTCTTATTAATTATTTTAGGAGCTTAAGGTGAACAAAGTCTTATTCTGAGATGGTATAGGTAAAATGCTAAAATTCAAATAAAATGACTAAATCATGCAGCATTTCTAAACAATTCTCACATTTCATTAGGAACCAAACAATTATGAACTGCCACAACTAGAACAAGAGTTTTTATTAGTTTGCTTTATCTAAGGAGCAACCTTGTTGTTGTCCCTGGGAGATAAAATAAATGTAAAGTTCCCACTTTTTTCTGTCCCTTGACTCCAAATTTTGTTTATCTTAACTTACTCTCTCTCTCTCTCTCTCTCTCTCTCTCTCT
>JBAMIG010000015.1:9795380-9805931 GCA_037177335.1 Kiunga ballochi
CCCCCCCCCCCCCCCCCCCCCCCCCCCCCCCCCCCCCCCCCCCCCCCCCCCCCCCCCCCCCCCCCCCAACACACATCTGCATTATCTTACATTTGCCTCATCATTCACATGTTCAGTTTCCAGTCTCCAGAACGTGTAGAAGACTGTCCAAATGTCCCAGAACATGTCCAGTTTATTTCTTGAAATATATGTTATTTTTTTATAGCCGAGGTTGATGGTTGATGAAGCTGTTTTTTTTTAAATGTTCAAATGTTACCTACCTTTCCCTTATGCGGTGGCCCTGAAGACACACAGTAACACACTATTCTTGTCGAGGAAGGTTGTGACCTTTCATGCATCAGATCATTACTAAAGTATCAAGACAAAAACACAGTAAGTCAATTATGTTTTGGGTGGAAGTTCATCCAAGAACAAAATGTATTGTTAATTCATTTTAGACGTCAGAGTTTGAAAAGTTTATAGTAATTGAAAGCCAAATGAACTCAAGCTGAGTTTCTTCCCCCTCCTGTTTCATTCCTCTCAGATTCACTTTAAATGAATGATGTCACTATTTTGACATCAGCAACATTTTGATTTTCAGCGGACGTAATGTCCACTCATGATTTAAATGGATTGTGTATTTTATGAGAAGTACTTAAATGAGAACTTTTTGTCTTTGAACCCCCAGTTTTATAGATTGAATTAGATTTCAAAGTGGTTGGATGAAGAAATCAGTTCCTCTGGGTCAGACTTTGCGAAAGGAAACAGCCTTACTTATTTTGACAGAATCACCAATCTCTGTTCAGGTGTTGGACACTGTTGTGACCCTCATGTCAAGTTAGCTGTAAACGGAGCAGTTCAAACTGAGTACACAAAGTTGGACCTTGAGTGTTTCTTTCAGATAAGTTGCAGAAATTCATTTCTTGCACTATATCATCAAAATGATTAGCTTTTCCATTCAAATGATACTGTCAGAGCTTTGCAGATCATTTGTTCTACCTTTCCAACATTGAACACAATGTTTTCTTCTTGAAAACTGAAAGAAAAAAGGCAAAGAAGTCATTGTGGTCTCTTAAGCTATTTGCTCCAGAGCTGCGGGGTGTCGATTCTCAAAGCAGGAGACAAAGGCAAACTTTAGATATACTATTTTTAAGGGGAGATGTAACATATTTTTTGTGATTTGTGGCAGATGAGGTGGTATCTGGTTAGGATGCCTCCTGGACGCCTCCCTGGTGAGGTGTTCCAGGCACGTCCCTGTGGGAGGAGACCTCGGGGTCCCCCCAGATGAGCTGGTGGATGTGGCTGGGGAGAAGGAAGTCTGGGCTTCCCTCCTTGAGCTGCTGCCCCCGCGACCCGACCTTGGATAAGCGGAAGAAAATGGATTGATGGCCTATATAAATTCAGAGCCAGTTCAAGCCTTGATGTGAGGGGGGCTCCAACCAGGAACCTTTCTGTGTACCATGTAAATAAAAGTTAAAAGAACACATTTATTGCAACTAATTTGGGGGGATAGATGTGTGGACACAGCAGATTAAACTAACTGCAGCATATACAATTTTTTACGCAGATTGAGAAAGCGAATAGTTAAAAAATAATCGCCAATCTTTAAGTAAAATGAGTTCACATATAGAGACACTAATGCAGTTGAAACGTTTTAACCACCGTAAAATGTTGTTATGGGCTCATTTGGTCAGTAATCCATCTATAACTCCATGTAAATACTGTATCTGACATGCTCAAGACAAGTTTAGAGGCATCACAGAGAAAAGAATGAATTCCTTCAATGTGGCTCTGGTGCTGAAGAACAGCTCCACACTGGCCACTGGTCTTGAGCATGACACGCAGGCCTGGTCATAGTGTTTGAGTTGAATCAGACCTCTGTGCTGAGACACTCACAGTAGGACTGTAATATGGCATAAATAGCAGTTTCTCCTTTTCACCAGCCTCCAAGTTGGAATCCAAAGAAAACTAGGTCATCTTTGTTTATTCCAGGTTGTTTCATGATTCCTTAACAAAGCTTTTGATAAAACAGCTAAATAAAACAACATGTTTATTATCCTTAATGCTTTTCCTGACAGTTACATGTCCATAAACAGACATATGTTTATGATTAAAGTGATCATACTGATTTTTTTCTTTTACAGAGAGTCCAGAGATCAGTGATGTGACTGCTAAAATTCAAATCATGCTATTGTTTCAGTGTCAGCAAGTGCCAGAACACGTATTTCAAACATAAACTAAAGTGTTATGAAAAGTTCCATCAACAAAGGATTAACCCTTCTTTTCCATACAGTGGGTGTTTCACCACCCCATACAAGTCTCATTAACCTGGGGCCTCTGTGTTCATGAAATCAGCATCTGTCCAGCTTTCCACATCCATTGCCAAACAACAAAGGCTTTTCCATTACTGCCCTGGGAAAGTGAGCAACATCAACAGCACGAGTGGTACAAATACTTATGAGAGAAATACCTGTCAGTTCAGTTTATTCGACTCTTTACTTGTGTATGAATATATGATTGGATAATGTTTAGCATTTTACTCTTGCATATGTTTCTTCAAACCAGAATTTCACTTTTGGACTTGTTCTCCTTATTTTCATTCTGCATTATTCTTTTTTCTCAACTTACTAATGGCTGGATAAGAAAGTAAATCTTTGACCAAATGAGGAGACTTCCACTCTGTTAAAGAAATTATAATTCTCTTCTGAAATTCCCCAGAGTAAAAGTGTTACTTTTCATGTCAGGATAACTTCTCCATCGGTTGTAAGTAGATATATAGGTTCACACTCATTAAGGGTACTTTGCTAATTATACTGATGGATTACCTTTGATATCACCTGGAAATGATGGTCTATCCCCATACTCTGTTCCACATTGGCATGTCTGAACTCTGTAAAAAAGAAATAGTTTTTTTTTCATATATGCTCTAAGTTGAAAATGAGCAGTCGGGACATTTGCCAACATGCCTCCAGAGCACCCCAATGTCTGTACCTGTGGATACTGCTCTGCAGTAAGTGACCAGATCACCAAAAATCACCAAAACTACTGAAATAAAAAAGAATTGTTTCAACTGATTGACATAAAGGTGATGTTAGGAAGAATCCAACCCATTAGGCTGAGGGGGAAAGAGGAATACACAAGCCAGAAGACAGATGGGCAGGCCTTTGGTTCCTCTGCTTTTGTACTTCCTGAACTATGGAAAACCCCTTCACACTGTGATACATCCTGAGGATTCCCTGCTAGCATTTACCTGCTCAGCATGCTACTGCTTCAGGGTACCGGTTTTATTGTGAGAAGCTACTATTCTGGATTTTTTTTTTTTTTTTGCGCACTTGACTGGATATTACTGTGTTGTAGCAAAAATAACTCAATAAACTTTTAGTGGGAAAGTTTAATACCTATGTGGGTCTTGTGTGGTCTCCTTTTCAGGATAAAAGCCTCATTTTCCACTCAAACCCTGGAAACTCCACAGTAACTTCAGTCGAGTTACTTGGTTCTCCATAGAAACACTGAGCCAAGTTTCTGGTGAGAGCCTGCTCCTGGAGGAACTCTCTGCTGGTTGATACTCTGAATGAGACGAGGAAAGGTTCATTTCTATGTCTATAAACTTCAAAATATTTGGACAAATAAAGTAAAACAAAATAGTATATTTGTATTGAAATTTGAATTCTTTTCATTGCTTTTATATCTGCTTTTTAAAGAATTTTCTTGAAAAGAATCCACCCAGGTTTTCAGTCAAGTTAATTTCTGACTAAGACTATTTAGTTTGCAAAATTATGAGGACTACTCCCTGTTTTATTAAATACAGGACATTTCCAAAAAACATCAGTGAGTGAATAATATATCATAGATGTGAAAGAAAAAGAAGAAATTAAATTACTCTAAATTAAGATGACAAATAGTGTTCCATCCGCACTGTTCCCTTCATTTTGATTACAGGGACAAAGATTAATAGACTAAATACATGCCATTAAGATGTACAGATAACATCATGTAACACCATTATTATTGTTTTAAATGATAAACATGAAATCTGTCAGACATGTTGTTACCTGCTGTGAATAATAACAGTTGAGCGGAACGAGTAGAGGAAAAGAAGCTGAGGTCCCTTACATTAGATAAACAGACCACTTATCATCAACCACATCTTGGCACCACCCACACAGAAGACATTTGTTCTTGGTACCATTTTCTCTGACAGGAATAATTATATTACTGTGCATGTATCTATCACAAAGGCAACGGGAAACACAGTATGTTACCGGCATGCTAATTCTTTCTGAAGCATGAGGATTTCAATTATCTTGGTATCAAATTCATCTTAGTTGGAACAGATGTACTCATAAGATAGTATCATGTTCAATCATAAATTTTCAACATTAAGTCACTGGCAAAAGAGCTTCAGTTGATGTGGAAAACTTTAAAACAACAATAAAATGAAACCATCAGGCATGACACATTAATTTATTGTTATTTTCTATTTGTTCTGCCTTACGGCTTGACAACTTAGAGTTTGATGACTATCAAATGGGCATAGGCAAGAGTTATCACTATCTATTTTGTCCTGGACAGCTGTAGAGACTAATTTTCTAAGGGAAGCTCTACAGCCAAACACAAATTTCTGAGTAGTTGATTTGTTAGTGATGAAAACAACAAATTTCATATGTGAGTTCTCAATAAAATAGATATAAAGTAATCCCTCACTTTTAGAGGGATTACAGTTAAATAGATAAATAAAGAGATATACAGAAAAAAATCAGACCCAAAATAGAATATGGTAAAGCTAAAGATGTGGTCAACATTGGTAACAAACAAACAAACAAACAAACAAAAACCAGCAAAAAAATATATATATAAAAAGAAAAGAGGTAAGAAAAGAAAAACACAAAACAGAGAAGAAAAGTTGCGTTTGACTGAAATACAAAAAAAAATCTGGCATCAATCCAAAGAAGTCAGGTTCATGATGGCACCAAAACAGGGGGGAAATAATAAAGGGAGGCAAACCAAAACAGGAAAGTGACTAAACTGGAATTCATTACCATGACATTCAACTTTATTGCTTACATCATGATATTTACATATTACATATTCTATGTTACAAGTAAGACAATACATATTACACTCGTTTTACAAAGCTACTGATTATTCTGAGAAAACAGTGTATAATGGGTGAGGCAGAATAAAAATTAATCAGGCTGTATATTAGTGAGACAAAACAAAGATTTATTTTGAAGCTCTGATATTTCTTAGAATTACATTATATGCTGACTATAGTCATTCTTTGTAAGTATAAATATTAATAAATATAATGTAGGTAGTTTTATGACTGAGTGAATGAAATACAAAAATTGGAAATAATTTAAATGAACATAAACATTAAAAACTTGGGGGGAAAGCTTGTTGCAAATTATAAACGTAATGTTGGTCAAGGTCATGTTTAAAAGAAAACCTGACAACTGTTTTGAAATACGAAACAACTGCAGCCTCCCACATTAAATGTCCCTTTTTGACCATATAATCCACCCAGATCTTGACCTTTGGTTGATGTCAAATCTTGGTACCTATGTATTTCACTGTGCTATTTCCTTTGCTTATGTCTGGAGCCAATTCCAGCTGACATCAGGCGAGAGGCAGGATACAACCTGGACAGGTCGCCAGTCCATCACAGGGCCAACACAGAGAGACAAACAACCATACACACTCACTCCTATGGACAATTTAGAGTCTCCAATCAGCCTATGCCCAAGGTGCATGTCTTTGGACTGTGGGAGGAAGCCATAGAACTCAGAGAGAACTCACACTAACATGGAGAGAGCATGCAAACTCTGCACAGAAAGATTCCTGGTTGGCCTTCCCTAGCTGAGGCTCAAACCAGCAACTTTTTTTTGCTGTGAGGACATGTTGCTAACCAACTTCACCACTGTGCAACCATTTATAAGTAATATGGGATTAAAAATGCAAAGGGGTTAGAGGTTAATTACCTCTTTGGCAGTTCCAGTGTTGATGGGGATGAATATTCTATCTAGAAATGTCTTTTAGTGAGAAATAGACACTTCACACTTTGCATCAAAGAACTAACAATTTGTTTTATCGTCATTCTTTATTTAAAAATGTTATTAATGAGAACCACTTGTTACTATGAATGTATATTACATGTCATATGAATAGAAATGCAGCAAGACAAGTTCTCTAACACCCAGTTGCAATAGTGTTAGTCTTAAATAATAATTCATTTTAAATTAATAATTTATGCCTGTTTAAATTGCGTCATATTCATGATGTTTCATTCTCATCTTCGACTTTTAAATAGAGAGGGCAGTGCAATTTGTTTGGATTTTTTGTACAAAAGAAGTCACATGGTTACACTACAACATGTCTCTATAAAGCTTCTTAATGGATGACAATTTGGCTCAACAAAGAATAATTACCACCCAATAATTACACTTTACTTTGAGAAGTGCTGCAGTGGGGATTAATTATTTTTTACTGGAGAAAAAAGAATAAGTAACATATATAAAAAGTAAAACAAAGAAAAAAAAATTAAACAATACTAAATACAAAAGAGCTCTAACTTTAAGACCCCCAAGTTTATGTCGTCATCAGGAACCTTTTCTGTGGGTCGTTACAGACCCAGAGACACAGAATCTTTGCACACAAAAACAAGGCTTGCCTACTTGATCAAATTAGTATCTGCATGGTTAAACCACAAAGTTCCACATTACTCACAATCAACACAAAGAAAAATGCCAAACCTTGTAAATCCTGAAAGACAGAGTCTACACGACCTCTGATATGAGTAGTTATAGACATTCCCAGCACGCACCTCTTTATAAAAGAAAGTGAGTGAAAGAATGGGGACTTCTTTTACTTGAGGACCACTGGGCACTGGGTACAAAGCAAGGCAACTAATAAAAATAAATGCCAAAAAAGAGAGAAAAAGGCGGAAAATGTGGAGAATGGGGGAAAAATAGCCACTGATGTGTTGTGCCAGACGGAGAGAAAGTTGTATTGTTTTTATCTTTTTGTTTGCAACAGCAGGGGTAGGCTTCCAGTCAAAGTTGAGGCATATCACTTATTTTGCTGCAACCTTTGAAAAAGTAGAGAGGGCCAAAACTGTGTCTGAGTGACTCAAAGTCTTTGAAGTCAAATAAAGCCACCTCATCGATCACAGACTCAAAAGCCTTTTTTTTCTCTCTTTCGTTCTCCCTTTCTTTCTTTTCGCTCTTGGGAAGCCTTTGTTTCCAGTACAAATGAACCTGTTGGAAGGCTACTTCACTTCCCCATATGCAGGCAGCGTACAAACAACTCTAAAGTGTTATCATACTATATCAGCCCTACATTGTTGGCCAGTAACATACATTGTGGATAAGTAAAAATGCTGACTAATAGCATACATATAAAATTATTTCATTGTTTGATATTGTTTAATTATTTATACATGTTTTGGAGAATACAGATACCATAAGTATTACACTGGAGAGAGGAGGATTTCTCCAGCATCACTGAAAAAGACCTCCCACTCAGGTAAGATTGAAATGCTGGTAAGCAGTCCCCCTGACACCCACACAGTTCACCTATAGATGGCTCAGAAAAACAAAAGCTGTTTATACCATCTTCCGAAAAGCAAAACTAAAACTGAAATGATAAAAGGCCAGCAGTATGCATGCTTAAAGTTAATAAATAGACTCCAGAATGCAACCGACTGGGTTGATGACCGACTGGGTTATTCCCAGTTAATCGTTTAAGTCATGTTTTGGTAAACCTGACCCGTTATTGTCCTTGTTCACTTTGTCTTGCTCTCTGGTGTTCCCACCCCTCCATTCAGTTTCCCCATGGTTTCTTGCTTTCTTTTGCTCTTTTCCCCACTTCACTGTTTCTGCACTTTCTGTGAGTGTTCTCCCACCCTTCCACATTTCCGCTGGAGTAAGTCGTGAGAGAGCTCAGCCAAGGGTCACTGGTGTTCTCTTGCTACCTCTGTCGCTGTGCAACTCTTCATCCACTCTCTTCATCTTTTCCTGAATCAAAGTTGTGAGTGATTTCACCACAATTTGGTGACCTAAAACACACTGTCTTTCCTTCTGGCTGTAAAATAGATGTTATTCCTAATCGTTATGAAAGTATAATAGCTTGAAAACTAAATGCTCTAATGAGGAAATGTCCCCCTGCACTTTTTTAAAAGCCATTTTGTTCCCTACATTTTTCACTGTCCAAAACTAATATTTTCCTACAGGAAATGGATACATATCAGGCACTAGAACCAAGCGAAAAAGGGCCGCACAAGCTGAAGCTCATTTCAATAAGTTTTGACCACCCACAAGTTTCTTCATTGGTTCTGCTGTTTCTTATATGATTGGATGTCCTCGCTGTCACTCTGCCTTGTCTGCACTGCTTTATACCAGACTCTAATATAGTAAAAGAGTTGGGATATTCCCATAGACTTCTATAGAACAGCGTTTTCCAAGCTTAACAGGCAGGGCAAAAAGAACGACCCGTCGTTTTACAGACTTATCAGACATTAATAGACAACATGGAGTTGCGGTTGCTTCTATGAAGTCTATTAATTACTTCACATCGAAGGACATTATGCCTCTTTTACCAAGGTCATTATCAAAAGAAATGAATATTAAATATATATTAATACGTTAATGTTTTTTAAACAAATACACAGGTCTCACAGAGGCTAATTAAAACTATTAGTACAGCAGAAGAGATATGCAGAAAAACAAGAGGCATTCAAAATTATCTGTTATGCTGCAAACATGTGGAAACTGCCAGTAGAGATTAAACTCTCACCGACTGTAAACACTTTTAAATCCAGGTTAAAAAACATTTATTTTTTCATGCGCCTATGATTGACATCTGCACGGTAACTTTATCTGATAATGACTTTTATTACTTTTATTTAATTTATGTTTATGTTTATGTAATTTATGTGATTTTTGCTGTTTTAATTCTTTTTTTTATCTGTAATGCTTTTACATTTCCATGTAAAGCACTTTGAATTGTCCTGTGCATGAAAGGTGCTATACAAATAAACTTGCCTTGCCTTGCCTTCAAAATTAGCCAAAATAATAATAATAATAATAAAAAAAAACGCATATTTACATTGGATTGTCAATTTATACTTCAATACTTTGACTTTTGTATTCCTGTATGTGTCAAACAGCTTCGACTTTAAATCCACCTGTTTCCACATGATATGTAAAATTTCCACCCTTTGTTTTTGTCCCCATGTACATGAAAAAATAATAATAAATGTAAAGCAAGCCTGAACAGCTATCACAAACACCCATGGCTGTCTTCACTCTTATTACATTTTGTGGAAATGACTCAAGATTGCTCAGTCAAAACCCACTCATTGCTACACACATCATTCAGGTCCGTCATGACTTCCTGTTATATAGTTTATAATAGAAGTTGCAGTCTTCGTAGATCATCAGTCCTGAAGGTCATTACCTCCTTTTTATATCTGTTTAGTAAAGGTTAATGTTGGTGTTTAAATGGCTTATGGTATAATACTGTTGAAGCATGTCAGTTACATTGCCATCTATGTGATTAGACTCAGTACAAATCCGAGTGAAATGACTTAATTTGTTCTTCTATTATTTGCTTCTGTTATCTTTGAAGTGAAATAAAGAACCATGTACTTGTAGTTGCAGATTTTAAGTGTGCTGAGTCCGGGTCATGCTCTCTCATTATCAGACAATGTTACAATTTCCCAGAAAAGCCTCTTTCAATTTGTTGAACTCTTGCCATCATGCAGCGTTGCAAATGGCACAGCTGTTCAGAAAAGTAAGAATGTAATCTGAATGAAAAGGTTGAATTAGTGTATCATCACACCCTGGTTTCTACAGGTTTAAACATAACAATAAAAACAGATTTTTTTGCACTGTCCTTAGTATTCACCTTTCTACCTCTGAAAAGCTACATTACATTACTAATATAAGTACAAATAAAGACAACAAAATCTGAATTATGTGCACTACTAGTTCATCTTCCTTCACTAAAGGTAAAAAAAAAACTTGAAGTTTTGCTTCATCAATATTATATCAACTTCTATATTCACAATTTAATATTTGCCCGTTTGACTACGTCTGCCATAGCAGGAGTTTACGATTTTCCACAGACATATTGCGTGTTTATTGTAGTAATATGAAACAATATCACAACTTTAGCTAACACAAAGTTCATATCAAATTACAAAAGGCAACAAAAATATTAATATATTATTTTATTCTTGAGCTTATCAGATATAATCAAATAAAAGTAATTTTGTTCTTATAACAATAGAAGCACAATTAGTCCCACTTTCAGTATTCTGAGCTTTGAAATGTCCACATTATGTAAAAGACACCCGACATAAAGACGCATGATATTGTATAAACCTAACTGTTTAGTCCCAAACTAAAATCAGCTAGAACTGATTTGTAATAACCAAAGCAGTCATCTAACTTTACCAGTTACAGTTATGAAAACACTCTAGTTGAAGAAGGTAGTTAGACTATTCAGAAATTTGAAGCACATGATTTAAAGTCACAGCTTAACTCTTACCTGCATTTGTCTTGATGAATT
>JBAMIG010000015.1:9842602-9860861 GCA_037177335.1 Kiunga ballochi
TCAGCTGGTTTGATGACTGGTTGGAACAGCTGCTGGACAGGATTTTTACTTTCTGGACCAGGAATATACACCTCTGCCAAAAAACCAATGTGAGTGGGTATATGGTACATGACCCTCAATGACAGTGACAGCCAGAAAATTTGAGGTACTTTGGCTCACCCACATTGTTTACACTTAATATTACTTCAAAATGGTTGTACTGCCTAACTACAACTTGTATTTGATTGACGGTGTTTGTGCAAAAATGCACAGCCTTAAGGGGCTGTCAGTCAGATGCAGAAGGAATGAGGAGGAGAAGGGAAATCACCCTCAGGGAGGATACAGCACAGCAGGAGACAACGTGGCAAAAGAAGTAGGAACACTTGAAGAACATGGCTGACTGCCAAAAGTAGTTTGGAGGACTCCGGCTGACACAGCACTTAACGGTAGTGGCCCCAGAGAATTTCTATGGTTAAGGATTAGATTGCTTTTCCCCGAAACGAGTTCTGCCAGCTCTATGCATGTAAACAGTGCATGTGGATTCAGATTGGTAATTCTAACTCATGTCTTATCAAAGAGAATTTGTACATTTAACTGGTCTGTGTAAAACTCACACACACACACATATATATATATATATATATATATATATATATATATATACATATATCGCCCAGGTCCTTCTTCACCATGACAGACCAGCAGAAAATTTGCATTACTGCAGATGTTAGTCTGAACTGGTGTCGATATCACACTCCATTCGTCCCTTACTTGTAAACCAGACCTCGAGATACAGGACCTTATTCCCAACCCAGAAAGGACACACCACCTTTTTCCCACTGAAAACCATGGGCTCAGATTTGAAGGTGCTAATACAAACAGACATATCATTTCCTTAGTAGCTGGCATGAATACCAAATTACAATTAAATGTCAAGCATCTCATTATCATGCTAAAGGTTTTTCTTTTGGAATCATTTAGTATAATTTTTGATTAGTTATATATATATATATATATTATATCATATTATTTTGCATATTTTATATATTTAGCTGCATATAACCTGGTTTTCTATCATGGTAGTTATTATGAGTCCTATTTGCAAAGTTTTTAATTTAACACTTTATTTGAGCCTAAGGTAGCTCTAATGTCTTTTCTACTGGGCTACAATAGCCAATAAGATTGAATTAAAAGCAGGAACTTACTTTACTTCTTCTATGTTTACTTTGAGCATACTATCAATAATTATTAAATAATTATTTCTCCCATTAGTTAGGGAAAGTATTCTATTCTATACTGTTCTATTCAATTTACCAATTGTCACATTGAGCATTTCAGCATGCTCCTAAAAGAGATAAGGACTCTGTTGAACAGACAGACTTTGGCAGTTCATTCCACCACAGAGAAACAATAGAGAAGACTAGATCTAATATTGTTTATAAAATAAAGAGTTTGGCTCTTGGCTGTCACTTTGCTGTTTTTCTTGAAGTCAGAGGTGACAATAGTCATTGACAACAAGATGGAGTTAGGACATAATCTATATCTAAGAAATTATAAAATAACTTACAGAAGGAAGTTGCACACAAATCAAAAGGGAAGAAAAACTAGCTACCAGCATGGTGATGCTTCTATGAAAAAATATTGTGTTTTTATTTTGTCACAGAAAGTTTTTGTTCTTTTTTGAATTGCTAATGTTTTCTAGCATAAATTTTATTGTCACTGATTTTGAACTTTGAAGCACTTTCACATCTGTTTCATGTCCAACAGAATGATAACATTGTCCATGTTATTTCACAGCTTATGTTAAGAAATTATGCTAATAATAACTGATGCATCAAAAAGCACATTTTTTCAAGACATATTTGTGCTGTAATCAAGTAGATCCTTCATGCTTCCTTTTTAAACGAAATCTACTTTAACTAAAATTTTTACCACTAGCTGAATTTTAGCATGCAACAGAATAAATACCAAAGGGATGCAAAAAGGAAATATTATGACTTCTAATAACTGATGACTTTAAAGCATAATCCTGGTGTTGCAGTACGGCCACTCAAAAAATCCATGATGTAGTAATGTGTCTGTATGATGACATAAGCTAGCTGATAAATGGGCTCAAATCCATAAGAAGAACATGTAAACTCTGTTACATACCCAATCCTGTGGCCTGAGAATGAATGGGGAAAACTCTGCAAGACAACATCTCCACCTGAGCTGCAGATCTGGATCCACACCCTCATCAATCACCCCATCAAGTCACCACTCACATCACCTACCTGCCTCAAGTCCCTGTTATCACCTGCTCACTCCTCCACTTCATACGTCCCCCTTCCCGACCAATCAACCTGCTCCATGGACTTTACAGGAGAGGAAACGACCTGCAATCAGGGCAGCAATGTCCTCCTGGCTTCAGTCGACCTCTGGGATTGAGAGCGCTGGTTTGAACATTTGAAAAGCTTTAAAGAATTTGACTTTTTGTTGAAACTTTAGTAAAATTCCCTTTTGGTTTTGGTGCATGCAATGCTGTTTAAGTTTAATTGGGAAGAAAAACTTTTATTTGTGTTAATTGCCTTTTGGGTTGTTTAGTTTGGATTTATTTGATTTATTGAAGGTATTTTGTGCTCCTTATAAATAATTGTAAATAGTGAGGGAACCTGGGACCTCTCGCACAAAAAAACAAAAAAGCACCACTGTTCCTCCCAAGTTAAGGTCATGACCTCTTTGTCTGCAGTACTAAACTTCACACCACCAAGTTGTGATTTATCTTTCAGGTAAATTTACAGTATGTACCAGTAAAAAAACTGCCATTGTCTTTTTTTTAAGGTCCAATGTTTTCTATTGTGAGAGACTTTTACTCTGTCATCAGCATAATCTACCTGCATCAGATATTTTATTTAGACTGTTGCCCTGTGATGTATTAGCATATAACGCAGGAAATAACGATAATGGTTCAACTGAATATTTGTCTTTAAATTAAAGCAATCTAGTTGATATCTACAATGATAATATTTCTTGTATGCCATTTTGAACGCTAGAAACATTTTATAACCTGGTCATTATAAAACTATAAATGCTTTTTTGCTCACTGTCACAACATGGCTAAACGATTCAATTAATTCAATCTCTGTTGTTGCTAATTTTAGGTCCTTATGATGACACAAGGATATTGTGTAAATAGTACATCAATATAGACAAACAAAGGCTGGAATAAAACTGATTATGGTCACTGTAGATGGAAATGGTTGCGGCCCAAAACTGTGCTTTCTGTAATCAGTGTGAAGAAAAAAGCACAGTGAACCTGATCAATTCAGTCCTTTTAAAAAACAAGCCATGCAAAATAAGTAAGACAAGGATGCCTCCTTGAATTATTAATGTTTATTTTATAAACCTCTTACTGGTTTTGTTTTAAGGAACTACTGCAGACACACGATTTATTACTGAGGTGACAATATTGACAAGCGTTTTAATAACCATCAAAAACATATCCGCTGTCTCCAAATAGGTTTCTCTTGGTGGTCTGAAAACTGTTTTCATTACCTTTTTTCTATCTCTCTCTTTTTTTCCTAATCATGGTTGCAACATTTATAGCCTCGGGGCTGAACCAAACCGTTTCCCAGCAGCAGAGTTTTTGAGGTCGAGTTTTTGTATCCTTTCCAAACTGTCTGATCACTCCTCTGATCTTGTCAGACTTAAGAGCAATAGTATGCACTTTCTGAAAGGATCACAATTACAACAAAAACGAGCAAATATAATTTCATGTTTGATAGATTTCACACAAAGCTGGAAGTTATTGAGTTTCACGGTTCACGTAATGTCATAGAGACTTGCTTTATTGTAAACTAAGTGGTTGGCTTGTCACTGAGGTAAGAGAAGCTAATATTAGCTAAGACTGACACAGGAGCGGTACTGACACTGAACAGTTTCATGGTTAACTATCAATGCCAAAGAATGTTGCTACCTTTGACACCGCTGTCCGGTACTACACTGTTTTCCAGTGCTTCCTGCTAGCTGGAGGAACACATAGCAACAAATTATCTCAATGATTTTAGCAAAGTAGGCCTACCCCTCAAATGTTAGGGCTGTTTTGGGCATATGTAGTAAAACTAAAGAAACAACAGCAAAAAAAAAAGAAAAAAAAAGATTGCTGTTTTACAATTACAAGCTCTTGTGAAAGGTTTCCCTTTTGATTAACAAATCCCTTTTTGGAGAACCTAATATTGACAATTTTGGGGTAATTGTTAAGATATCCCTTTTATCATAGTACAAATACGAAAAGCCTTATTGTGATGTAAATATTTGAGATTCTGAATTCATAGGATTTTATTAACCTATTTGAGTTACAACTTTATCTGCTGTCCTTAAATAAACATTGTGATTCAGAATGTTGAAAGCCTTCATCATAACATATGTGGTCAACAAATTGGCTTATCATAAACAACACTATGAAATGTGTTTGGATCAAACATGTTAATCTCATCCTTTTTTCCAGGTAATATCATATTACATTTTGAAAACCAATATGTTACCACTATTTGTTTACATAAGAACTATAGGTTTATAGTTTCCCTGTAACACAGATAACAATGAATGGCTTATTGAAAGCTTGAAACCACTAAGAATGAATGTTTGATTGAGGTGTTAAAAGTATTGCCTATTACCCTTAAAAAGGCATGTAAGAGCAGAGACAATGATTTAGCTTGAGCCAAATAAACAGAGATCATATCAGTTTATTTTCTGCAAGTCAGAGCAACAAAGTAATCATTACTGTGCTGATCTCACGTCAAAAGCCAAGAAAAGAAGTATGGAATACATTTTTAGAAGCACTAGATGATATCTAGCTGTTATCAGTATGCCAGTAAAAGGCCACATGATCATTTTAAAGCCTGGGGGGCTCAAAAAAGGAAAAAAATAAATGATAGAAAATAAAAAGTAATAATGACAAGAGTGAAGACTGAAAATGTTTCAAAATAGTAATTGATATTTAAAGAGCACAGTTATTCAGTGTTCACATGCACGCATGAGAGGGTATCTAAGGATAAAACTAACCAAACAACATTTGCTGTTACAAGTTTGTTTTGACTTATTATATTTTTGCTACTTTTCCATATTTGAAAAGAAATGAGTATTTGAAGAAGAAAGAAAAGCAAAAGTAGTAATTGTTAGTTATTAATGTTTTGAAGTGGGTAAATGCTGTGGGATTCCATTATACGGCAAACACGCAGGAGACTATCTGTATGACATTCGTCTTTGAGTATTATACACAGGCATCAGCTTTATGGCCATTACAAAACCCTAATTTAAGATTTATTTTCATAGCAACAGAGAGAACATAGAAAGAATCTCAATTAGCTCAAACATAAAATAGAAAGTGGACATGATGCACAACATACCATCCACCACAATCCCACCCCGTTTCAGTTGAAGAAAGAAAGAGGAAAGCGTCTGTCCACAAAAAGCTACACATTTACCAGTTTGTGAGGACCGTGGCATCCTAATATTCATTTTTTTCATTGCTAGTCAGAACATGGTGGAAACTTGTTTCTCATTCTCATAAATTGGACCAGTTTAACAGCTTTTCCATGAGAAAGCTTTCCAGTATGTGCCAGCTGCTGGGAGAGAAACATTAGATGCAGGGTTTGAATGTGGGTTAGGGTGAACCTTTGTTATAAACTGGATATCCCGACATAGAGGTAAACCTTCCCATGCTTCACGCCTTCCAACAGTAAAAGCCTTGATAAAGGTTATTCCTGGCAAAGGAGACAGACCTTTGTTCTTCCGTTTACTCCAAAATGATGCTAAAACATTTTCATTTAGAAATTAATTACTCCCAGTGAACATCGTCTAAAGATACTTTGAAAAGTATAACAAAAACCTTTCAGTTTAGGGTTGAATCTGCCTTAAGTTAGGTTAAGATTTAATAAGATTGCTAGTTGATATCTTTTTTCTTTCTCTCTGTGAGAGGAAAAAAAGGACAATTCTTGCTTCTGGCAGTTTTAGTTATTAGGATTCTTATACTGTGCACCCTCAAGTCAAAACAATTACAATGTTATTGAATATGATATTATGCTTTAAAAAGGCAAATCCAGTGCAAAATAAAATGTTGACTAGTCTATTTCTAAAAAGTTTTTTTTAACTTTACAGTTGGCTTTAATGACATCTGATCTCATGACAATGCTGAATAGATCCAACATCATACAATGAAAAGCTTAAACATTTAATTAAAAAAGGCTCAAAAAGTTGTACAATGACTCTGTATTCCTCACACATTTCCTTTTTTGCTAATAGAAACCATTTTTATGTGGTTGCTTATGTGGTAACTTTCCTGATGGTAGAATGTATTATACTTTCATGTCTTTAATGCACAGCATTCACAGTATTTCACTGTTAGAAAGGTTATTGTTAAAGGTATACTGATTAACTTTTGAACTAAACTTTAGACTAATGTGAGTAATAATGGATGGTTATGGGTTAGGAAACAGTGGTTTTCATGTGTTGGTGCTCAGAGGGTTATGCCTTTCTAAGAAATCAGACATTACTTATGTTGCCATTGTTAGAATTGCGTAAAATCTAAATATATCAATAAAAATCTGGTAATAGAAGCACCTTCTATACTCTCATGAAATGATTTTTAGATGTTTTGATATAAAAGTGTCTTACAAAACTGTTATGGAAACACTTTTTTTACAATTCTGTATTCATAGCAAACAAAAGGAAAACAGAGTTTTACAATTAATAAGGACAGAAAATGAAAAAAGAGGAGCTTCATAAAGCTGCAGTTTATTCAAATCTCTGCAGCAAGTGGAAAAAACTCAAATATTATCACTGGCACAAACATGTAAGATGTACATGCAAAATAATGGCTGGCGACCTTGCATTAGCCGCAATTCTCATTCGGCTAATGTGCAAAACATGGTTCAATGGTAAATGTTGTTTCTTGAAATTTTACAATTGCTTTTATTTTGCAACAAACTGAAATGGAAGCACAGGTAGAATAACTTTGCAGGAGTGGATCTGTCTCTAATGGGATCACATGACTTGAAGTGCTTTGCTTTAAAGCCCCACTGGGCTTTGCTGCATGCTATGTTTGATTCCTCTTCAAACAAAGTTTGTCATGGCTGAACCATGGCTGGTACATTACATTTTTTCAATAAGTTATTTTTCTATATTCCAGAGATAGGTCAGATAGGACAGAGATGGCTTTTTCATTTTGTCTCTTTTTCACAGATTAGGGGTATATTGATGAACATTGTCTGGTTTAACAAGCACAATGATGTAAAAGAAGCTTTCAGTATAAGTATTTATCCCCAGTATATATATACCCTAAAAGTTGCATATAAATCTTTGTTTTTATTATTTTAATATTGGATATAACTAAATAAGTATAAGTTAAGTATATAAATACTTGACCCAACAAAGGGAACTGAAAAAGGGAGCGAGTGACAAGAAAGGAGACAAGGATGCTAAATATAACCAACTAAAGAAAACCAAAAGAGCAAAAACTAATCAACAAGCTTCAACACCAGTTAAGAAACTTAGCACAAAACACTTTATGGCACCTGAAAGAAAAAAAAGAGGAAAAGCATCAGCAGGAGCAGAAATAAAGGGAAAGTGTTCAGAATCAGTAGCAGCAGACCCTCAGAAGTGCAAAGCAACTGTGTAATAAGCATGTGTCTTAATGAATGTGACCATATCTGTGTGTCAGTGAGGGAAAAAGGCACAGACACCCGCTGCCACCAAGACAGCTCACTGCGAACATGCACTTACCCAGAAGAGATGAAGATTTCAACAGGACCCCCCATTGCCATGGAGCACCGGCCCCAGGGAACCAGAGATGACAGCCTGTTAACCCTGCCAGACACCAGCTTAATCAAAGCATTAATCAAACACAAGACAGGGGGTCCCAGGAGAGTGAGAAAGAGCCAGGGTGGTGGGTGGGTTCTAATTAATAATAATTTTTTTTTTAAAAAGCAAGTTAAAAATGAAAAATAAAAGTGCAGGTTATAAACTTTTAACACATTTTGTCATAGAAGATCACTTTATATTGATGACACAATATACAAAACAACAGGGTACATCATCAAAAGTACTGACAGGATTGGTTTTTAACCTGTTTGAGTTTTTCTGTTCTTTACAGCCAGCCCAGTTTACAAGAATAAAACCCAAAAGTTTTCTTTAATGTGGCATATCAGACTGCCATTTTAGTTTGTTGGCTACTATCTTCTTTGATTTTTTTGGTTCAACTACTGAGTATTGGGGGGGGGGACAAAAACTTTATTGAGTTAGGTGCTGCTGGTACAGTTACCTGCAGCCAGTCTATGAACTTTTTCTCAGGTCTTGTGCCAATAGCTTTCTTTCCATGCAAAAGGATCACAGACCTCTGCCTTGTTACTTTGCCCTGCCTTTGTGTGCAGTCATTCAAAGGTAAATATGATGTTCGCTTCTGTAAATTATGCTGTTAAAATAAACAAGATCAAAAAGCCTCTCATCTGATAGTCATACAACATTAAATACATACTTATTGAATAAACGCTGAGGCCAAATGAGTTTAGGAGTCAAATCCAGATTCCTAAACACTTTAAATGTGTTATATTCACTTACACAAACACTTGCTCCACCAAAAAAAACATCAAATTGCCCCATATGCAAATCACACATTTACTGTAAATATAAAGAGTCTGCATTTTGCTCTATGCTGTATTGCTGATTATTGACCTGTGTGGCCTCTGTGCAGGTTTGCCATAGTTGACGTCAGAGATCACCCACTAAATAGAAGACACATGTGATTTAAGGGTGAAGGTTATTATGAAATCTCCGTTGCCAGACTGGCTTGGTTTGTCTAATTTGGGTTGGACTTCACATAGTCACCATGCCATGCCATAGTCAAATGTTTTGTTTGGTTTAAAATACTTAGGTGTGCCTGTGACTATAGCAGCTAGAAGACAGAGCCATACATTTTTTAAATACAATGTACGATGAGAAGCAAAGCCAAAATGGTTCCTCATTTTCTAGAATATTTAATTTTGCATATAAATTTTCACACAGATTTAACACAGATAAAGTATATAAGTTGATGAAATAGGAGGAAAATAAACTGGTAAATTAAAAAAGTTGTAGCATGTCCTGAGACAGCTAATTTACTCAGTAAAACTAAACTATGTACTAATATTTGAGTTTATTTAAACCTTTTTCATGTACATCTTGATGGTCATGAGTATTTATTTTCCATTAATCCACATAGACGTGATGTCTTCATTCAACTCCATACAGTATGAGTGTAATTTAGCATGGAAATGTTAGCTTTTATTTTTTGTAGATTAGGTCTGTTGTGTGGGATGAGATCACCTCAAATGTATTTGGACATTGTGTTTGAAGCCTGGCAAAGCTAACAATTCAATGCATTGTGTGTAGATCATATCTTTAACAGTGACATGTCCAGGATAACACCACTGCTGGTTAACCAGCACTGTAAATCCACCTAGTTAGCACCTGGAGCTCTTCTTTATGTTAGTTAGCAATCTCATGGTACCCATCACATCTGTTAGAAGAAACGTTTGAATCTTAATTGTTTTTCTCTCTGCCTCACTCCTGCCCTGCATCCTGTTCTTTATTTTCAACTCCATTGGGATTTAAAGTGTTATTACATTGATAATCTTGAATTTGGATAGGATTATTAGTAGATCCCGGTGGTAAACAAGTCTTGTTGCCATGAAGACAAGTCTTGAAGGAGCCAAAAAAATACATGCAGAAAAACTCCCGTGTAGCACAGCCTCTGACCAACGTGTAAAGTCTTCTTGGACAAACCCAAATTAACAACTAATGTCTTAAAAAAGACACCTTTATTACAAAAATCACAAGTGTTACCAAATAGCTACCACTTTGCAGCCACATTGCGGTGTCTTAGAACTGGTTGTAGAAAATATGATATAGTTGTGTTTATAGGAACAAAATAGGAGATGTGGTTCTTCGGCAACAGCATCCAGAGGTTCAAGGCCTTTAACTGCCAAGCTGTTGACTGGGTGTTGAATTCTGGTAGAGCACTTCTCTCTAGTGAGTCCAGAGCTGGAACAAAGGCCAATTTCCCCAATTGGGATTAATAAAGTATAGATTATTACTGATTATCTCAAATTAAAATGTTTGACTCCAATTGATTTTCCTTAGTTTAGCTGAAAAATATCATTTTAAGTAGCTTGTGTATAGACATGTTAGTTTTCTGTTAAGCCACAGAACTTTGTGGTCATTTTGACACATTCTCAGTTGTTTTTCAAGTTAAAAAAAACTGGTGACCTTACATGGAGCATGTGCAGCCCTGGATTTTTGGTTCAGCTGTTGTTTGATTACATCACCATTTGTATGAGCTTTGTCCTCAGACATTACGACAGGAACGATTTAAAGCACATTACTTTTTAGTTGTAAGGAAAGTTATTGTGTTACACCACATTGTCTTGGCTCTTCCTCTTTCTTCTCATTTAAACAACCATTCCAGTGGTTTTTATCCAGTAAATGCTGTGTGCTCAAAATTAATTTTACCAACAGTCATGTGTTGATTTTTTTAATGAGGCTTTCCTTCCTTTCAAGGGTTCATTTGTTTCAGCTAATCTCAGTACACTAAAAATATCTGAATTGAAACTTGAACCTTGCTCAAAACTGTTAATCTATCAAAATAACATACAATTTGTCGTAAACACATAACATTTAATAGTAAACACCTTTAATAAGAAATTCCAGCTTGAACTGTATGACCTGACCAGTCTACTCACATGCTGAAATTGGGGGTCACACAGTTTCTCCGTTCAGATTCAAAGTGATTAGATGCTTTGAGATTGGGATAATTCAATATGGAATTAAAATCTAAGTTTTTATGCGGAGAAAGTTGAACTTTCCATCTTTTTAAACTTAAAACTTTGATTAAATATTTTTCAAATATAATGTGAGTATACTATATTCTAAAATGCAAATATATCATCAACATGTCTTGTGATTTGGTGCTATCTTGGTGTTATCAAATCTGAGAGCAATGTGTAAACACAAGTTAAACTAGAGATTGATTTATAGGTTTGACACTTCTTTTTGGGATTGGGGGAAGGGAGGAAGGGTGGAATTATCAGTTTGTGGTTGAATAGAGAACAAGATTTAATACACATTTTAAAAAAAAGTTGTACATGTGCATTTAAATGTTTTACAAAAATAAAATCATGTTTAGTTTCATTCTGACATTCCCACTCCCATTCTGACATCTAAGTAATCTATATAGGCAAATACACAACCTATGCTGTAAAATAATGTCTCTTTAACTCACAACATGTTGCATGTACTAGTACAGAAGTAGCATATGGAAGATTGTACTGTGAGCATATATAGTGGCTAATAATATTTATGACTCACAGCAAGTTTTAATTGCAATTACTCATGAGTTAGATATAAGGAAAATATTGCTCTCATAAAATTAAATAGGGAAATGTTGCATTTCCGTAGTAGTGCAGCAGCATTAGCTATTGGTCTTTTCACTTATAGTGAAGCTAATTATTTGTAACCTTATTGCTTGATTATACATGTGCGCTGCAATGTCCTGTTTCCATGTGCCACCCTAACCCCAAACAGGCATTTTTCCACACAGCCAGTGGTTTTGAAAAAAACATTTCCGCTACCAAGTAGGCTATGTGTGGTAGTGCTGTGAAGTGTCTGAATTTTATTCGCTTTTGTGCTTTAAATAAAATCAACTGGTGAGAGGTGGAGTTCCCTCCGGGCAGATTGTCAGTTTTATAAAGATATGTGGATCATCAACAGTCAGAAAAATCATTGGTTCATTATTGTTATTTTCTTTTTGACTGTTTCCCTTTAACCACTATTCAGTTAAATTCATCTTTGTATAGTGTAACTTCACAGTGTATTTTTAAAATATTTTACACACATCAATTTGAGTCAATTCATAAGAAGTAGCCTAGCTAAGGAAAACCAACAGATGACATTGACTCTTCACTTTGATTCAATCTTCAAGCCTGCATGCATGAGGCGACAGTGGAAAGGAAAACTCCCTTTAAACAGGATGGAAAAACTTCAGGCAGAACCCAGTTTAGGGAGGGCAGCCATCTGCTTCAACTTCAGCTGAAGAGGACAGGAAAAACAGATCAACATGCACTGCCACTTTTATTCAGTATCAGAAATTTGTTAATGATGTCACTATTGTTATATATTAATACATGGAGCAGAGAAATGAAAAAGAAGCACTCAGCTTATCATGGGACACCCCTTGGCTGCATGGCCAATGAATGACTAGAGGATACCAAATTTTAACATTTGGTAAAATAAGAAATCTTAAACTTAATCCTAAAGGGACGGTATCTGCCTCCCGAAACCACTGTAAAAGCTGGTTCCATAAGAGAGGGTCCTGATAGCCAAAGGCTCATCCTCCCATTGTACGTTTAAAGACTTTGGAAACCAGAGTTAGACCTGCAGACAGAGAGCAAAGTGCTGTTTGAAATATAAACTAAGAGCTCTTTGAAATACAATGGAGCTTGGTAGTGGACAGTCTAATATATGAGAAGAATCGTTTTAAACTCTATCCTAATGAGGGGAAGCTAAAGCTGGAAAAATATGACCTCTCCTGTTAGTTCTCATCAGAACCCTCCCTGCAGGATCAACCGGAGACTTTTCATATATTTGGGACGGCCTATAAATACGAGATTACAATAGTCCAATTTAGAAATAACAAAGTTATAAACTTTTATTTTTTGCGTCACTCAGATGCCTCTTACTTTGCACATTTAGGTGGAAGAAGGCAGTTCTTCAAACTTGTTTTAAATACAAAACCAAAGGAAAAAATCTTGGTCAAGAATAATTTCATGTCTCCCCATTGTGATACTGGAAGCCAAATTAATTCTAGATTAATTATATAGAAAGACAATTTTGTCCTATGTTTTATAGGTTTTTAGATTAATTTTCCTGTCACTGAAAATATTTTGTTTTTGTAGTGATAGAAATGTTGTTTGCTGAAAAGAAAAAGACTTAGGACATAAAAATCATGTTCATCACAATATAAACATCAAACAAAAAATGACTGAGTGCTTGTTGAAATGAGGCCAAACTGTAGCAACCAGTAGTGTCTAAGTTAGTAATTTAATTTAATTTATTACATGTTCATAGAGTCATGAGACTGAAAAACAGAACTGTTATATCTATTTAAGCGTTTGAGCTAAGTGATCTTTTTTTGTTTGCTCTTTCTCCAGAAAGGAATGCAGTTCTGACTGAAACATGACACAAGAAGAAAAGACCAAAAGCAGTATTTTGGACTGCTTTTGGTACATAGATAGTTATATATGAACACTAAAAACATCACCATCGTGGCATTAACATAAGAGGTTGTTTTATTCAATATCTTAACAGGAATTATTGTTGACTTAATTTTTTTATTTTAAAATACTTTGCATTTATTCTTAGTTTAATTACTATGACTGACACAGGCAGAAAAATAGACCTTTGTTTGTCAACAGTTGATTTTTTTTCCACTTTTTTGTCATTATAGTGTCTGCTAAAAGCTCATCAGTATATTTTGGTTATGGAAATTGCAATAAAGTAAAGGCACCAGTGTATGCTTTGGAACAGACAATAAAATCCTATTGTTCATATGAGTGTATTCCACTGTGGTTACTTCATTCTTTGTATTTGGTTTCATGCATGAGCAATGCTGAACAATATTATGATGGAATTCCTCAATTGTTTGGAAACTCATCCATCACACTTGTTCACCTGCATTAGAGTAGGACATGCAAACTTTGTTTTGTCAGTGTAAATGTACACACTTAGCAACTGGACATTAAATAATAGACCACAAGTATGGCTGAGAAAATCTGAAGGTTTTTAATGACATCCATTTGATCACAAACTGGCATCCTCATGCTTTGCAAGCCAAGAAATTTGATTTTTTTTTTTCTTTTCTTACAACTGAATATATTCTCATTTATTTGGGTTTCTTGTTGTTTCATTTTTTTCATACTACACAGAGGGATTTAAGTGGCCAATTTTTGTACATGTTTGACATGTTTCACCTCTCTCGAACGTGATGTTGTTTGATTTGGGGTGAGAACTCTTTATTTATATAATATATATCCATGATGAATTCAAATACTGTAAACAGGTGCTCGTTACACCCATCTCACACTAAATGTCTAATAAACACCTGCTTTTTAAAGTCCTTACCATGATGTGTATACATTAATCTAAAAGATGAGAGTTCATCCCTCGCCATTACAGGCAAGTGTGTTGTTGGCAGATGCTAGAGCCGTCAGACCGCGTGTGTAAAAAGCATTAAAATTCCACATGCAATAAAACCGTTATTTATAGGACCATAACAGCCTTGTAGTTTGTCTTACACAAACCCCAGAGGAGGAATCAAGACACTCAAGCCTCCCATACACACATACACAAGGTCTACGGCAACACATATGTTTGGATAGCTTCTTGATGCAAGTAAGTTAGACTGCCTCATTTTCACTGAGCCACATAAAAGCTAAAAAAACTGACTTGAAATCAAGCGGATAAGAATTTGTGGCAAAGTCAAACCCAGGAATGGAGAATGACAGGACAAAAGTAGGTGCTGCCGATGAGCAATGCGATGTCATCTGGAAAAGTGCGTAACGTTGTTAAACTGCATGAAAAAGACAAACTAGTGACACAACAGCTGTGGCATTAAGAAAGTATGTGTCACCCACTCGTTAAAATTCAAAATAAAGAAATTAGCAAACCCAGAAAAATGTTTTTCAAAAACCAGAGATGTTGTCATGGGGTCAGCAGAGTTCAGTGGCTTCCTAAAAGAAAGTTAGAAGGATTTGTTTGATAAAGGAGGAACATTTTTTAAATGACTAAACTACCACTGGCCTACAGACAACTGAAATTTTCTATTAAACTGGGTCATAATTGGTTACGTTGTAGCAGGACAACATGGACGGTGATAAATGGTTATGATGCTGGAAGGGGAAACTGATCTCATCACAGCACTGGACTCTGTGGACAAAGAAGCAGCATCTCCTTCCCATCTTCTCAGACAGGGGAAGGGAAAGTTAACAAAGTTGATGACTAACTCCAGTAGCATCAGGAACACTAGCTGAGCCGCTGGTTAACGTACATTAACATAGACTATGTGTTTGTAAAATCTTGTTTTAATGTGATTTGTTCACTTCATCATGCATATTAAAAAGTGAATGTTTTTAAGTAAACACCCAAGCCTTGCCTATTTTTTTCAACTAGCAATATTTCCTCGACCATTTCTGTCTCTAAATGATTCGTCAATCTTCATACAGAGTTAACCAAATTAATCAGTGAAGTCGGCCAGAACAAGCCAACTAGAGGAAGATTAAGGTGGATCATAGTCGGACCATTTTAAGCTCATAGATACAACTAAATAGCAGAAATCACAGAAAATTTAGAAGTGGGTATAGTGGGTATAAGTGGGTATATTCTGTATAGCTGCATATACCCTGGACTACACCACTGCTTTCATTCAGAAAGAAACTCAACAGGACAACTTTTCATCTCCAAAGCTACTCCCAGTAAGTGAACGTTGGTCTGAAATTTATTGAAAATGAAAACAATCTTTTTATTTTGACAGAAAAATCAGTCTTCTGGTGATGATCTTTGTATATTTACTGCATTTCATCCATTTCTTTTGATTTTGTTTACAGGTGCCTTTATTTGAATATGACTATGATATTTAGATTTTTTTTAATTGCTTGCTTGATGGGTGTTCTTGGGCTTTTTTTGAGCATCTGGTTTGTACCTTGACTGGGGCCGTTCTTTGTTGAGTTTGCATGTTTTCCTTGTGCCTGCGTGCATGGCTTTACTCTTGCAGTTCAAAGACATGCATGTTAGGATAATTGTAAATTCTAAATGGGCTGTAGGAATGAGCGTGAGCTTGTATGGTTGTCTGTCTCTCTGTGTTAGCCTTGTGATAAACTGCTGGGTCCTGCAGATACCTGCCTCTCACTCGCTGTGAGGGTCTCCAGTGCTGGCCAGAATAAAGCAGGTGTAGAAAATGGATGGTGTTAATAGATCCTTTCAAACTTTATCTGTCTTAGAAAGTGAATCCCACAAATAGGAGTTTTGACATAAAACCTAATGATTGATTATTAAATTATTCTAGGCTTTAACTCATACAGCTCTATATCCAAAGAATTATGCATTTGTTTTTGATTTGTTGTTATTATTGTTTTGGTGGAGGTTTTTTGTTGTTTTTTTAAGGAAAATCATCTTTACCACAGTACTAATCAAACATCCAGTACACTGTTTCGATTTCAGGGCTAAAGCGGCAAAAACACTAATGCAATAACTGTGACCCTTTTTTCAGGCACATATTAAATCTGTTCCATTCAGTAATACCTGATTTATTCATGGTCTTCTAAATACATGCTGAGTTTCATAGGACAGTGATCTATTGACCACATGACGATGAAGCATATTCCCTTGTCAGGACAGCGAATACTGCCACTCTGTGTTCCAAAACAGATTTTGCTGCTTGAGATTTTAACACCACTCTGATGGCATCCAGACTGATTCATGATAACACAAAATCATAGTTGTATTTTATTGTATGTGCATCACAGAGATGTGAAAGATCTGCTTTATATTTACATAGCAACATGAAAAGCTCATTTTAGATTCTCTAATTGATGTTTCACATCTTATCAATGACTCTCAGCAGGTCACTAAACATCATTTCCAAGATTAAAAGCAAAAAAAAGATTACTTTTAAATTGTTCTGCTATAAGACCATGTAAATATCTTTTCTTTCTTTTCTTTTGTAGCTGAAAAGCTTCAGGGTTACTCAAAAATCTCTGAAGATTGTCTTTAAAACATTTTATTTTGTGTATTTAGCATTTTTTTTACCTGCAAGGTGCAGGATTTATTTATTTGACAAGTTTTTAAATTATATTATTGCTTTTTAATACCAGTAGGCTATCCATCTGCCGTTTTGATTGCTTCTGTATGCTGGATGAACTGAAACACACATGTCCTGTCAAAACACTCAGACCCAGGTGGCACAATAATTTTGTTATGAAATGGAGGTGTGAGCAGCTGATAAAGAGGATTTTGTATTTCTATTAATCTTATTGATCACGATCTTCTTATCTTCAAGTTATTTAGGCACAGATGCTCAACTCCTGTTACAAATCGCATTTTGTCCTGTGCTTCCCAAATAACATCTAAAAACAATTCCGTCGTTTTTATTTTATTGAACTTTTCTTTTCATTTTTTATGTAGCCTATGCTACGCCTGATCGATCGAGGTGCTTTGTAAATGCTTTCAGAAATAAGCGCAATAAGAAAATTCCAAGAACTTGTTAAAAAAATGGCCTGATTTGTTTAATTCTAGCGTCCGATGGTCTGGTCTGCCTGTAAATCTGCTGTCCCTACATCATAACCAAGGTTCACAGCACACTGCATCTCAGAAATCACTGATGTATTTGCCAAAGTCACTCCAGACATTCAAAGTCTTTGAAAACACTTTTGGTTTCAGAGGCTGCGTCTCAGCCAGAGGTCTAACAGCTGTGACGTCTGTGTTTTTCAAACATATCCGACATCATTTCTTCAAAATCCCGATGACCGAAGTTTAATTATCCCCAACGTCACATGTTCAGAATCAGGTACGACAAACAAAGAATTTGCGAGAGGGTGTCGTGACATCACACGGGCTGGCTATAAAGCAGTGAGGACTGATGCTCAAGAGTTAGAGGAGCACTTGAGCGTTGGAGAACAGGACGCTCAATCTTACGCGTAAGGAGTTCCTGAACGAGTCCAAGATTTGTCAAAATGAACTTGTCATATTTGGTTGCGTGTGGACTTTTGGTCACCCTGCTTTCAGAGAAGATTGGTGCAAAACCTTTAACTCAAGCTCAGCAGAAGGTAAGCCACTTGTACCCCAATCTGGCTGAAGGCAGGCTGTTTGATTCGCGCAAAGGCTGTGGGACGCATGGTGCTTCATACGTGAACAGATGTTCTGTGGTGCAGGCGTCCAAGATTGTTGTTTTACGCGTCACATTTCATCATTACCTCTTGTGTTTAGCAATTAAGCAAAGGTTCTATGTATTATAAGGTTCTAAAATATTTCTCCTTGTGCTTTTCATTTATAACCAACCTTTTCCATTCTTCTTTTACTGACTGTAGATGCACTTGCAACTTAAGTCTTGTAGCCTATAATTGAATGCTGTACATTTAGTGGTCTATCTATCTATCTATCTATCTATCTATCTATCTATCTATCTATCTATCTATCTATCTATCTATCTATCTATCTA
>JBAMIG010000015.1:9875029-9889739 GCA_037177335.1 Kiunga ballochi
CTTTTGTGGGGGTGTGTGGGGGGTGGTTGTGGGAGATATATATATATATATATATATATATATATATATATATATATATATATATATATATGCCTCCTTATATATGTGCTTCCTTCCTTAGTGAATAAGTCTCACATCTGTATTTTATCGTGCAGATCTCTCTACCAGATATCATTTTACCTTTTACTTCTTCTATCCCTGTTCTTTTTTTTAAACCTCATTATCTTTTCTCATTATTGTCCGTATTTTTCATGATCCCATGTACTGTCCATCATTAGTACTAGCCCTCCACAAGTAGCTTTTTAAGAGAGTACACCTCTGACGTAAAATCCCAGAGCAGCTGACTTGTTGACTAAGCCTAAGGCTTACTTCGATTGGTGTCAGTAAATTTGAAGCTCCCAGTCAGCATGCAAAGGAGAAAGCTGGCTGTGTAGTCGCTTACAGCCAAATATCCTCACTGGAGTGGGAAATATACACTAGTTTACAGTAAAGTGTAACTGAAGGTTGTTAAGTTACTTTTCAGAGCTGGTGCTTTGCTTTCCTCTCATTTGGCTGGGAAAAAGTTTGGTTTTAGTTCCTGTCTGCTTTCAATTTAAAGTAAACGCGTTTTCAGAACATACTTATAGGTAGTCTATAACCATCTGTATATGTTTTCTAATCCTTTTCCCAAATTATATAAAGCGTGACCTTTGTGTCACACAATATTTGAGCCTTTTCACATAGAAACACTTTAAGATTTTGTCCCTTTGAACGTGGCACAACTGTTCTGTTACTGAATCCTTGCTTTGCTTTTGCTGAAGATCCTGCCAATGATGGGACTTCAATACAAATACAGTAAATAATAGATGTCAGGAGATATCCAATAAACCCCAGGATAAATGATACAACAGCTCAACAATAGAGACAGTTCAGCTCATAGGTTTGACTTTGGATCACTTTAAAATGGTCTGTAACAAAAGGGGACAGCTGAAAAAGATATACATTAAGGTAAGCATCTGTGCTGGCAAGGGCAACCGAATGAAACACAATATAAAGAGGATCTTGTTCTTCCATAGCTCTGTTGTCTTTTGTCATTGCGAAGAATAAGAAAATAAGAAAATTATTTTTGTTATCTTATACCTTCTTTGTCCTATGTGACCAACTTATAGCCTTTCACAATAGCTTCACAGTATTACTAACAGTTTCGGGGGCAACCGTTTCTGTGTAAGTGGTGAAAAAAACCTTGTTAGACATGAACACTAAACAGTGTTGAGTGCCACATCAATCATGAATGTGGGTCATATTTTTGTTCATCGTATATGTAGCAGAGGTGGGACAAAGTCATTGTGTAGCAAGTCCCAAGTAGGTCCCAAGTCACGACTACCGAGTCAAGTCCCAGACAAAAAGTCCAGAGTCAAGTACAAGTCGTCAACACTGAGTTTGAAGTCCCAGCCAAGTCACCATGAGATCTTTATCAAGTTATGTTTTTGTTATAAATATTGAAATATTAAGTTTACACAAAATATTTTTCTGCAATTTGTGTTTGTTTATTTAAACACTTTTTTAAATTCAACATTTGTTTGCAAAACACAGTCCTGTAAAATATTAACAGAATTTATTTCCATTTATCCAGTTCAGCAGTGGGAGAAAAGCTTTCAGAAAAGTGAATGACGTTAACATGGGAATAGCTAATATCTCTACTGTAGCAATTATAGTCAGTTAAAACCCGTATAGCATGTCCTTGTATTCTGACTAAAGTGGAGTCTGCTACATACAGACACAAACACACACACATACACACACACACACACACACAAAAAACATGTTTACTTTGTAGTGTAAGTGTGGGCTCAATGGATTGCAATATGCATCATGCTAATGTTCTGTTACTAAGCTAAAATTAGCTAGCTAACTTTGACTAGCTAACTTCAGTCAATAGCCCAAAGTCAAAGTTAAGTCACAAGTCATTTCAGTGCAAGTCTAAGTCAAGTTGCAAGAGTTTTATAAATTTGTTAAGTCAAGTCTGAAGTCATTAAATTTTTGACTCAAATCTAACTTGAATCCAAGTCATCTGACTCGAGTCCACACCTCTGATATGTAGCTATATAATATGATGAGCAAATATATGATTTGACGGTATACAGTATGTTTTCCTGACCATGTGACCGATACTCCTAAGGCAGCACTTGTTAGATGACCAGATCAGGGCTGATGTTGCACACTGATAAGCCTAAACAGAAAAGCAAACAATCAAGGACAGATTTTCAAAGACATCTGCATTGTCAGGATATTTATTTACAAAATAAATTTGATGTACATGCTGACTTGTACATACATTTACATCATTTAGACCTAATCATTTCCCACTATCCCCATCACATTCAATTTTCTGATTATTCAACGTTCCATTAATATGTTTCTTTGTTGCTTTAAATTAAATATAAGAACCCCGCGTTTGCCTCCCCCGTTTTATTTGGAGGATAATTAAATAAACATGTCCTACACTCGTACCAACAAAGTTTCATTTCACAGTGTCATTGTAAACCCTTAAACCAATTTACGTCAAGTAGATATCAGCACATTCAAATTCACAGACAACATGTCTAACAAGTAGAAACAGTCGCTTAAAAAAAGAAATCCAGTAATATGCATACATGCAGAAGATGTCCATATCAAGTCAGTCATGTTTCATATGAACAGTGCAAGAACTTCAAGTCAAATCCTATTTAAAAAATGAAATGATAGCACAAAAAGTGGGTGAGTGGTAGTGAAATATTTTTGCCTAAATCAGTGAGGTAGAGACTATTTTTAGTCATTGCTGCATGCCACTCTGATGTGAAACTGAGTGAGATCTTAAACAGAGAACTACGGGCTGTGCAACATGTGCAAGTAAATTCAATGTCCACCGATAACTGCTGCTCTTACAAAATATGCTACACTGAGTAAAATATGTTAATGTTATCGTCTACTTTTATTTTAAAAGAAATTTACTCTAAACATTTGAAGTCTTGTCACATTTATGGATTCATCACCAGAAATAATTTGGATTCAGGATTCCCGATTTAGTACGTCAGCAGAGAGGGGTTCTTCTTCTGACCATCGAGAAGGAAAAATGTTTATGTCATTGCGTAGCAGGAGGGCAAAAATATTTACAAGAAAAGCCCACAGCAGATTATTAAATAACAGAATCCATGTAAAATAAGGTACTGTTGTCCTTGGTGTGCCTGTTAATACAGCAGTCTCTGAATTTGAGTTCTGACTATTTTTTAAACCACCAACATAAATATACATTTCTAAATAAATCTTTTTACAAAAAAAAAGAAAGAAAAATTCTCTTTCATGATTTACCTTTGAGGAAATTCCTCTAAAACTTGCATTGCTGCCTAAAATCAGCAAATTCAAGGATTATCTCGATGTCTCTCCCCACAAAGGAGAGTTTACCGAGAGGTTGGCTTTCAGCTCTCCTGTACTGTAGCTACTGCGCACTCAAATAGCATCCACCGAGGTAAAGCTCGGCCTGTTGGCACCGACCTTACCCGGTGCTCTCGCGGAGCTATAGCAGTTCCACTTTCTGAGAGCACACCAGGTCACTGTTGACCATATTCCACATGCGTTTGAGGTCCAAGGGGAGCAGCTTGTGCACCACAATCATGTTTTTAAAGAAACAAGGTTCTCGGTTCAGCTTACTGTTCTTATTCTTCACCAATCCAAACGTCTTAAAGGCATTGTGTTTAACAGGGGCAACCTGCAACACTTCCAAACACATGCCCAAGAAGACATCATCAATGGGGTAGAGCTCTAGTGTGTCTGCAGCCCAGTAGAGCCTTTTAGCCAATGTCCCGTCCATCACAAACCCTCCTCCACCTGCATACGGAGGGTAGAATGTGTCATTATACATTGCTTGGGGAATGTAATATTTGTTATCCTTATTACGAATGGGTTTTGCCTTAAAAATCACATCCCCAACAAACAGGTTCTTGTTTTGGCTGCTGCTCTCTAGGAATTCCAAAATGTTCTCCACACCGACAAAGACATCATCGTCACCCTTGAAAACATAGCGGACACTGTGGCAGTAGGTGTGGAACCACTTGAGGAAATGGGTCTCTTTGAGAGTCAGATTGAAGAAACTATCTAAAAAGTCCCACTGGAGAATATCTCCATAGATGTAGTTTTCATACTCGACAAGTTTCTGGTGGTTCATTCTTTCTGCCTCGTTGGAGGACTTGCCAAGAAGGAAGAGGGTCTTTATTCTCTTGCCGTTCACAACCTGCTCTTTGCCCCAGGTTTTTCGAATAACCTCCCTGCGGTCGTGCTGGGTGGCCACGGATTTAATCACCATAAGCAAATATATCTCCCCAGAGCACTTCTCTGGGTGGTTGAGGAGCATAGGAAAATAGCGGCAATGTCGATAAAGCATGAACTGCTTGAAGTTGTTCTCCAGGCCCTTGAACCACGGCTGGCTTGAGAAGTTGAGGTTGGCACTGCAGTTGGAGCTTGTCACATCCCAGGCACCATGGTTACTATCTGCAACAATGTTCTGCTCCAGTGTGGCACTTTGAGGTTTACTCTGTGACTTGTGCCTGTTTACTTTCCAGAAGCTTTTTATGCCTAGATAGGAATCAGCTTTCTGAGCTTCGGGGTGTGCTTCCTGAGATGAATGCATGCGAGCCTGCCTCTCAAGTTCGAAGGGAGCCCCCATATTAATGCTCCCCCTCTGGACAACAGTCAGCGCCACCACGGCCAGGAAGAACATGACGCTCACCCTTTTATACACTCTCCAGCGTTCTCTGTTGTTCATTCTGTGGGGCAAAGATCAGACATTGAGTGTCAGATCAGGAAACATCATCGTATATATACAAATAAAAATAAATATAAATGGAATTTTATTCATTATAATGTCATCTGATGGGGTTAGTTTTTCTAGAGTAACAAAAAATTTATTTTTTAATCAGACCTGGCTGGGGTTCATACATTGTCATACATGTAGAACAATAATGGCTTATTCTCACATTAAGCAATATCCAAACAAGCGACAGTGGAAGGTTTTTTACCAGTAAAAGCAGCAACCCCAAGGGCAACATTTTTGTATCCCCAGTTTATACATGTTCCCACATGTTTACCTGATCCATGTTGTGTTTAGTTTTATTGTGCTACAGCCTTAAGAGATTTCATTAGGAAGATATACTTTTTTTAAAAAGAGCACAAGAGACAAATAGGCTATCATCGGATTCATAATAAAAACGTTAAAAACCCCCAATGACCTGGTATGGTACCTTTTTTATTAGGCTACTTGCAAAACACGTTTTACCTTATTCTTTGTTTAATTCTCCCTGGTTTCTTACGAGTCCCTCCTAATATCCAGCACATGAACATGTATCAGTAAAGCAGTATTAATGTCCTCCTAAAGAGCATGCGGAATGTAACTCTTATTTCCATCATGTCATGCCGGGGCTTGTTTTATACCCCTGACACACTTTACCTCTATGGGGCTCCTTAAAAAATCTTATTATTAGTTCAGCTACAATTCAAATAAACGCCGAATCAAATTTGACTAGTTTCCTCTTAAACCAATTTACATTTTGCTTGCGAAAGCTTTCTCAATTTTCCGATAATAATGAACCTGATGAGAGTCCAACATCATTTTCTCCCAAAAAGTCTCCCTAATAGTCCATAAACCCTACTAAGTTTTTTTTTCAATTAACGATGCCACGAATAGAGGACATGCCTACAGTGAAAATTATAAAAGAAAAGGCGCAACTTACGTGTTTTCCTCCCTGTTTTTCTGCAAAACCAAACAATGGACAGAACAGCAGTAGTTTCACTTCAAATGTCTCTGGCTTTTAGAGGAACAATGTTCGAACAATAGTTTCCATCGATTGATTATCGAGGCAGGGAGTTAAAGGAGAGCTAGTGTGAAATCAGAAAGGTTTGGGTGCGCAGTGGCGCAAATGCCACAAAGCGCCGCGGAGCTGCTTTTAAAGGCTCGGTTACGCAGCAGCTCATGTCGAACAGGATGTGGACGGTAAACGAACAGGCTTTAAGAGCATTGAATTCAATCGTGGAATTCACGAAACCCTTAATGACAGAGCAGACAATGATATTATTGAGTTCAATCTGTTTAGCTGACGAAGTAGCTGCTTTTACGCACCCATTAACAGAATTATGAAAATGGCAAATATGAGGATATTTTATTGTAAATTCTGACTAATATTGTCCACATTTGCATCTTGCCTTAAGCAAGATGATAGCTCATGTTTATTGAATGAGTAGTTAAAAAAGAGGGTTTACAGGCACTGTTGAAATCGTGTTGAAAACTGGTGTTTTGGCTCATTAATACATAGGCTATATAGTAAAATTCTTCAATCTCTTGGTCACTTACTCTAAGCAACAAAGAATCCTGCATCAATACTTGAAACCTCTTCTCATAAACTGTTCGTATGCGCTTTCATGCTTTCTTAAAAGGTTGGACTTGACCAAAGCTTAACTGCTGCATATTTTAGTGGCACTTCCAGTGCAAGCTGTAAGCTTCCATACTCTCATGCTGTCATCATTTGATACTGTCAAAAGTTAGTTTTCTGCAGCTATAAACTTTGTGGCTGCAAAGATACTCTTTTCATTAATTGTGGACGCAGAGGCCGAAAGCCTAGAGACATGCCTAAAAGGGTGAAGTTCATAAAGCCAGTACAATGTGAACACTACTTTTTAATATCAAAACTATAAACCATGAAAACTGCCACCCAAAATCAATAAAAGAAAACCTACAAAATCATATTGCTGGAATATAAAGTGATAAAGTTATAGGTTATATATATATGATATAAGGCATGGCCTGCTGCACCCGCACAGACTACTGTGAGCACCACTTTTTCACCCTCACTCACAAGAGTGCAAAAAAACAGGAGGGGGAGAAAAGTCAAACTGACAGACCCTCCCCCTGCAGACTATGCTCAGGACTCTGAATCAGAAAATAAGGATCCAGCTGTTTCTATCATGGCAGGAACATACCCCTTAGTACAGATGGCAAATCCTCATTATGTGGAAAACGCAGTCAATGACTGATACATGCTGGTTCCATGGACTTGAGACGACATGAAAAAGGACTGGCTAAACCAGAAGAAGACCCAGAAAAGTGCATGACTATCATAACTGAACTTATGACTAGTTTATTTATACAGATCAGGGTGTGTGTGTATGTGTGTGTGTGTGAGGATAAGGGAGCATATGGGAAGCTGAAACCTTGTTCTGCATCGGCTGTCTGCCTTATCAGAAGAAAGACAGCTGTGTGTGGTCAAACCTGTGAGCTTGCAAGGGTTCAAAGAGAGCTGTTGCTACACAAAATGAAGAAGTACTGAGAGGACAGGAACAATACATCATCATGATAATTGATAATTACTTGGATATATTAATAACATATATATACAGTATATATATATATATATATACAGTATATATAGTGGTATTCTCTGCAGCCTGTATGTGTATTCATGCTCTCTTAAAAGGTTGGACTTGACCAAAGCTTAACTGCTGCATATTTTAGTGGCACTTCCAGTGCAAGCTGTAAGCTTCCATACTCTCATGCTGTCATCATTTGATACTGTCAAAAGTTAGTTTTCTGCAGCTATAACCTAAAGCTGTGTGAGTTTTTATATATTCTTAATTAGTACTGATATTTACACATTTGATCAAATCTCACAAGTAGACTCACTGGAGTGACTTTCTGAAATACAGCTTACTCCATTAAGTGTAGCTGACATGAGGAAGAGGCCCTTGGGTTAATGGTTGTCCCAAAGCAAACTGGCCAGGTTTGAATAAGTTAATAAATGTTGTTTATTTATGTCTCACAAAAGTGACATATTAGTTTGATAGATAATATAGTGTTTGACATAGTTTTAAAGTGATACTTAAAGTTTCACAAGTTAGCCATAGTTACACTTTATCCTAAACATAGTCAGAAGCAAGACAAATGTAACAACTCATAATTAAAATGTGATCAGTTGTTCACTAATCAAATCAAAAGGCAGTACTGTGAAGTACTGATAGCCAAGTCATCTCCTCTACAACTGGACCTAACATTAGCTGTGGTAAAATATGTTAGTTCCTCATTTTAGTCAGAGGAAAGAACAATAAAACATCTCTCTGCTGAAAAACACGATTTTTTTTTCAGTCTGGATGCAGCTGTGATTCCAAATCTCACCTTCCTCTCCTTTTCTCTCCATTTCCTGGTTCCAACCAGCCATCCTTCTCAGGCCCATATGCATCCTGTTGCCTTGCTCTGTCTTTTCCTGATTAGATGCATTTGTATCTCTGTAAATTTGCTCTTTGGATGATCTGCAGGGAAACAAAGTGTTCATGGACATTGCTGTGCTTCAACTTTTCTTCTCTTTGTGAACTCAACTTTAACAAAAATGCAAATTTAAAAAGAATTAAACCTGACCACAGGAGACTTTTGCTGCATTTTTATTGAATTATGGTTTTACCTTTAACCCGGAATCATTGAGACAAGCCTACTGAACAAATAACGGCAGCTGACAACAGCAACTTTAAAGCTAATGTAAACGATAAGAAAAGATGGATTAGTAATTATGTGGCATAAATATTAACAAAAACAATATAACGATAGAGATCCCTGTAATCTGATTATTTCCAACTGATAATATATTACAGTTTTTTCTCATTGCAACATCAGTATTACATCATTTTAGGGGGGGGTGAGTCTTAGCACAAATAAGTTATTGTTATTTAAACATTCCTTCCAGTGTAAAGAGATTGGGAAGATTTGAGGTTTGTTTTAAAGGGCATTTCCAAAAATCCTATTTTAAATCATCTGCAGAGCTCCAGGACACTGTGCCTGTTTATGTTCTGAATTACTGTCAATTATTTCAACAGACTTAAACCATTTAGTCTGAACTGGGGATTTTTTAAATTCACAAAAATATTTGGACAAAAGGTAATGCAGAGGAGTTTCTTCTGTATTGGACATGTTTGGTTTGTGGCAACATGTAAAAAAAACTGACCCACATCCAAGGTCACATTCTGGACCTGGTTATTTCTGAAGGTGTTGATATTTCCTGTGTTGCAGTATCTGACTTACTCATTTCCGTATCTTGTTGGACTTACTGATCACTCAAATGTCCAAACAATCTGCTTCTCAGTTAGAAAGAAGTATTATTGAGAGATCAAGTGCAGCGTTTATCAAGGCTATAACTCTGTTACCAGCAACCACTGCAGAGTCAGTTGATGGACTCTTGGATCAATGTGAAAATCTCAAATGTAATGGATGCTGATGTACTAATAAGTATCAAGAGCACCTATGTAAACAGAAGACGCCATGGTGAAATACCAATGAACTGTGCAAGGCCAGGGAGCGGTATCTATCTCAGATGATTAACAAGAATGTCAACAAATCTCAGACTTTGTTTGCTATTTTTGCTAAAAACATACAAATTATCCTATAAACAGTTCAAATGCAATGATTTTAACTTTTTTGTGTGGAAATTTCAAACAATTAGACAAAATATTAATGACACATAGTCATATAAGAAAACTATTCTATGTCCTAAACTTAGAATTCAATCTGAAGTAATAAAATAATCTAATTGTATTGTGTTGCACCATTTTTTTTACTAGAAGTAACACAAAGAGCTTCATAAAGAAACAGAAAATACAAACAAAGAATGTATATGTATAATAAATAGACACATATCAGCATTAGCACACGCATAAAGAAATCAACCCCCCAATATATGTTGCATAGCACAAGTCTAGAAACATATCTTCTGTCTCTTTAATCCACATGCTATTAAGTATAGAATGAAAAGAACATCTGGCTTGGGACATTCGGAGGAAACAGATCATGTATAATTCCCATCACACCAGGGGCCAGCCCACCCACAACAGCAGAGGCCTCATCACTGGAATAAAACATGACTTTCAGGCCCCGATCCACGCCACAGTCAAAGGGCTTCAATTTAAGGGCCTCCCAGTATAAAAGCCATTCCCATGGCAACAACCTCACAGACTCAGCAGGCATAGACCCCAGAGGATCCCCATGAGAAAAACGATGGAATTAATAAAGTTGAAAAAGATCAAACCTAAATAAGACCTATAAAAGACACAACTATGGACAAAATAAACTTAAGTGAAAATAGAAATAAACATAAAACTACCAAAGTGTGTGGTATTTAAAATATGTATAACATTAATGATGAATTATTTTTTAAAAAATAGGTGAATAAAAATAATACTAATAACAACAATATTCCTGAATTAGGCTTTAACCAGATAAGATCTTCTACAAGCTAAACTAAGTAAAAAAAAGAAAGTGATCTGCTTGTGGTCAACAACTCACTGGCAACACAGCTGCCACTAGACCACTCCAAGAAAAGCAGAGAACAATGGAGGTCACACTTTCATCAATTGCAGATACTTTTCAATCCAAGGTAAATACTTTTCTTTTCTCATGCATATGCATGAAATCTGAACAGTAACTTTTAATCAATCTTTCCTTTAATAATTTAATGAATGATTTCACCGATATTTTTGCTATTTGCTTTTACAAATTTAACAAATGAATTGCCCCTAAGGGATAAATAAAGTTTTCTGACTCTGATTATGTAAAGCACCATGCTTTAAATGTGAAATGTGCTGTACAAATAAATTTGCCTTACCTTGTTGTCAAAGCCCAAAGATTAAAAGCAAAACAACAAAGAGGTACGCCGTTTTATAATCCTCCCATAAATCTGTCAGCTACAGCTTCACAGAACAAATCAGTAGCATTTATCAGAAACAGAAACTTAGTTTTACAATCTACCCCACTCCTACAAACCTTTTATCAGTGATTACACATTTCTGCTTTTTGTGACTTTTTGTTCACAAGTTCATAGTAAAACACAAGTGTCACTCTGAGCTAAACGTGTAATGGGGGAAACAGAAACTTAGAAATGCTCCGCCACCTTGTGATAAGAACTTGTTGGGATACAACACACCTGGGGAATTCAGGAGAGATTACTTTTGTCTCATTTTTGCCAACTTTCAAAAAGAAAAGAGGGAGCCCCTGAAAAAAATGTCCTTCCCCTCCCTTTCAGTGGCTGTAAAACTTCTCTGTCACCAAGAAAGAATTTACTGTTTAAGATAAGAAGAAGGCTTGGGGGGCTTTATTCTCCTTTTTTCCCCACTCAACCATCAGCTGAGAACTGTCATCTGTTAAAAACTCAGAAGGCATTAAGGTTGAGCCGTAAACACAACCTGTTTTGTACACACCATCACTCACATGCTTTCCAGAAAGTCTTAAGAAGAGCAGACTGAACTTCCTGCTTTCTTAAAATATGAACATATGACGGGTATTAATCATTTACATGAGGTCATTCCCAGTATGAAGTCATACCCAAAATGAATACAGGTGATTCTGGGAATTTTCAGGTCGTTTTCCTTTTGGGAATATCTTTTGTGAAGTGGGTTGTTTTGTCCACTGGTTTATCAAAGATCAAGTAGGCCATCTTTTCCCCTTCTTTTCATTCAATCCTAGCAGTAATGATTCTAAAAATGTCGGGTTACCTTTACTACAAACCCTAGTGTCAAACATTCATCTGTTAGGACTCTCTTTTGCTATTCCCTTCAGCATATTTACATGTGTGTATATGATTATAATGTGTGCATTCCAAATACACAAAATCAAAATATCATCACTAACTCTCTTCAACATGGAAATGAGGGACATTTGAGTTGACATACTACTCTCATATGATAATGAACTGTCAAGCTTAAGTCTACAGCTGTCTCACAGAAATAAGTCAGCAGGTTCGAAACCAACACTGCGTATAGAAGTAAGTGGTTTCGGGAGCTGATAAAATGATCCACCTGTTTTCACTTCTTTCATTTTATTATCCTGTATTATAGAAACCTAGAGGCATTAAGGTGGTTTCAGAGGTTGCCAGCTCACTCCTCGGGTTTGTTCCAATGTTCACACAGTGAAAACAAAGTGTTATCTTCCTAAAGGTTAATGGGTTGTTTGTGAGGACATTCCTGAGAAGGTCAACATGATAAAAAGTGTATTCCAAATAAAGTTTAGACCTGAGTCTATTTGATGTTAGGTCTCTTTGACATTGGGATTTACATTGCAGAGTTGTGTGTCCTTCTCGCTTCTTTCTTGGTTTGATGCATTTCCCAGAAAAAGCCAACATGGCCTCAAAGGAAAGTGTTTGTAACAATGTGTTGTTGTGGTGGGAGGGCAGGAAACAGGAGGTGTGTGAGAAACAGGCCCTGAAATGCTGTCTCTTTTTTGGTTGGAGTCATCTTTTATCAGTTGTGCGTCTGTGACCGTCACGATACACGGAGGTCTTCAGCAGACGATATTCCCATTTCTTTTGCTTTTGTTGCTCTCACTAAACTGAACAGTTAGAAAAATACTACCTAAAAGAAACTTAAAGATGAGAAATTTCAGGATAGTTGTGTCTAAACTTTAATGAAATGGCTCTATCTGCTAGTGTTTGCTTTCTGTGAGTTCTTCCTCGGGGTCTTTATCTACATTTTGTTTTGAGAAAAAGTGGCAGCTTCACTCTCTCGCCATTACAGCTGGACAGTTTCACCAGGAGCCACCTGGCTGCAAATGCGTCAGTATGTCATGCGCAGCCCGTTTCCTCACATTGTGCTTGTCCTCACGGACTGCATTCATAATGTTAACAGCTGAACATGTCAACTTTAAGGGAGAAATAATTTTTACATGAGAATTACCATGAGTTGCCCTGTCCAAACTGACAGTTCATTTATTGTACTGATTGGCAGATCATCTATTAAACGGAAACAAGTCACTTTATTAGGTGCAATAGCTAAGCAGCGCGCCACAATGCGTTTATGTATCTACACAGTTCAATATGTGACTTTGAACATGTTTGCTGGTACCAGAACACCAGTCTAACACGCTTAATCATATCTCAGACGTGTTCCTACTCTGACACACCTAATTCAGATTAATAAACCACCTTATCAAGTTCTTAGCAAGCCTGTTAATGAGTCATTCATTCATTTAGATGTTAAAGTAGGATTGCCTTTAAAACATGCAGGCCAGTGGTATTCAAGGACCAGGATTTGGAAATGCTCTGTTAAATCTTTTAGTGCTGATTGTAAGTAAATGAGTATTTATTTAGCACACCCATTCCTTTGTGCCCTTAGTATTGGGTACTGCTATTAGCCTGGGGTTTTATAGATATAACTATGGGTTTGGGGTAGCTTCTAGTTTTCAATCCAGTAGCGGACATTTAGGATGTGGTGGGATGGAGGATTTGCATGACAGAAGTACAGTTTAGTAATCTGCAGCAACTATATTATGATATCCAGGATTCACGGTCCAAAATCTCTGAGACACATTTCCCACATTTTGGTGCATCTGTATTGTAAAGACCTAATACAAAAGGCAAAAGAAGGTCAGAGTAGAAGAAAGGTGAGCTATTAATATGGAACTCTGAAAGGATTTTTTTTTTACTGAAATTCTTTTTTTACTGCCAGAAAAATTCTTCTTATTATATACTTATGCAACATAGCTGGGGACATATCAAAGAGGTGTCGCAACTACTCCAGATAAACAGCAGGTACACAGGCTATCAGATATGTTACAACTTCTCAGACTTTATATCAATGAAGCTTTTCACGGCTTATGTCTTTTAACAATAAATGCACAAGAGTACCTAAAATCACTGCATCTCCACTCAAGTAAGAAAACATCCCATCAAAAGTTTTCTGGTTTTTAGTGCACTTTGTAATTTCACACATACGATCTGAAGAGCACACATTTAATTACCATTAATTTGAGCGACTGTGGCGCATGTAGTAGAGCGGGTCATTTCTTAACCAGCAAGTTAGTGGTTAAAGTCCCGGCTCTGGCGTCCACATGTCAAAGTGTCCTTGAGCAAGACACTGAACCCCCATTTGCTCCCAGTGCTATGTCACCGGTGTGTGAATGTGCGAGCGCTTGTGTGAGACAATGGGTGAATGTGTTGCATAGTGTAGAAAAGCGCTATACAAGTACAAGATCATTTAATCACAATAACAGCACTTGCAGCTCATAGAATGTCAAATAAGACATTTAACTCAATCTACAAAGAAGGATTAAAAAAGAGGGTTGGAGGATAATAAGTGAAAGACTGCATTTGTGAGAATGCTAATGAAGTCTGAACTGTAGTTATGGTGGACAAGTTTACATGAATTGATGCAAAACTCATTTTTAAAGATATTTTTTCTCTGGAATAAAGCTGAGCATAAAATGCATTTGTTAGCTAAATGTTTATGAAAAAGGGATTTTCTGAATACATTACTATTTTATTATAATGCCGTTCCATTAGTTATGATGTGGCATGGAAAAAAAAAACCTGGAAATGTCTGTTTTAGAACATATTTATATTATAACAGATAAAAGTGACACATTTATTACAAACTACTGAATATGAATTATCCATCACATTGCAGTACAACAAAAGAGCTACACCAGCATAGACATACATCACAACAGCAAACTGTAAAAATATACAATATAAGCAAATGTTGTTTATTTCAAATTGTTTAGATTCTTTTTGTTACATGTTCAATGCATAAAATTACCTAGATATAGATCCCTTATTAATATGAACTCATTTGTCAAGTCATACCAGGACCTGTGGGTTTCCTGGAGACAGTAGTAGGTTCTTCTGTGTGAACTGGACATTAATTTCAAGCAAAACATCTACATTCATCATTTATTTAT
>JBAMIG010000015.1:9889830-9907851 GCA_037177335.1 Kiunga ballochi
GAGAGAGAGAGAGTACTCTTATGAAATGTACAGATCTGTTTGTTACTCTTTTCTAAATCCCAACTTGAAATCAAGAGCTCATAAAACGATGTCTCTGGGAATATTTTAATCAATTTGGAAGTAAAGATTGGGAATAGAAATCTGAGTATGGAGGCAAATGAAACAGCAAAGTATTTTCTCCTACATAAAATCAGAGTTTTATTTCCAAGTTCATTTGTATCTCATTACACATAATTTTTTATCATAGCTCCAAGTGTCCCAACACCTTAAAGACAGAGACAACAAAATATAGGAGCTTCAAAGTGCACTGTGTTGCATGGCTGGGGGTTGTCATTATCATCTGCCTTCATATTATATTACCAAAGTAGTCTGCTTAGAAGCCAAAAAGGAGGGGTGGGGGGGATGGAGAGCCACAATCCCACACATTGTTCTTCTCACTCGTCTTCCTCCTCTTGCTGCTAGCGCTGATGCTTGACCATCTCTGTTGCTCTGACCCTCATCACAACCTGAGGGGATGATGTTACAGGAAGCCTGATGCTCCTGGGGAGATAATGCTCGCCCATGGTGACAGCTCCTTCTTCACCTCCTCTTTAACTGGCTGCCTGAAGATGAAGAGAGAAAAGGATAAAGAGAAGGAGGAGCAGGGTGAACTGAACATCTATGGCATTTAGTTCATTGCAAGATCCTGGGAACAGAAATATACAAAATCAGAACAACTTTATGTTCATCAGACAAACCAAACAAATACGACTCATTCCTCTGAGTTTCTACAAAAGAGTGACCGCTTTCCCCATCAGGAAAAAGTCTTATTTACTTCTTTCAGTTGTGCTGCAGGTGGAATGACAATCTTATGAAATTCTGGTGTACTTCCTTTTCCTTCTCTGGTTGCATGGCAGCATAACAGATCTGTTGTCACATTCAGTCAGCTTGCTTGACTCGTCTTGCCTAAGATAGTGTTGTGCTTTCCATCCACTCCATGTGGAAGGGTGACAGAGATTTCTCTTTTTGTTTGCACTGAATGAATGGGTGACCAAGGCAGCAAGCAGAAGCCTTGTATCACTGCTTAGTCCATGGAGCGGCTGTCATTTAGCAAACTTATGTGTACATAAGGTAGACCCAGACAGAATCTATCCTGTTTGCAATTCCCTCCCTGCAGCATGACGACAGTCCACCAGGCAGCAAATATTACATGTGCCAACAATTGACTAGCAGAGGCTAGATTCCACTTAATAGACACTGGGCAGAAAGAAAGTAGAAAAAGACTCAAATAAAAAGGTACAAAACAGACCATAACATGTCAATTAAAGCTAAAACACTGCAAGCGGAAATGCACAGTTTGCTGTGAGTGTCTGCTTACTGTCATTCTAGTCGGGTTATGGTTACAGGAAGGAACTTGCTCATACATGTCTGACACTTGCCAGGCCTCAAAGGCACAACGCAATCACAGGAGAATGTAGTGGCTTTGAGTGAACACTGGATGCTATTACAAACTTTATGGTAATAGTGCCCACATAAGAGCCGGAGGTAATTGTTCATAAAATGCATTTAAGACGGATGAGAGCATAAATAGATGCTATCAGCAAGCTAAGAGCACCAGATCCCTCCTGCAGTGACTCAAGCGCTTTATGCAAGCAGTCCAGTTGACAGTTAACAAAGCCGGTTGGTTCTTCTTGTTTTTTCAATCTTTTATAGAAAATGGAAAAAGCAAATTGTATTAATTCCTGTTGAATAAAGTATGACAATGATAAACAAATGCTGTGTTGTTTGCAGCACGTGCCTCCAGCTGACTTAACATATATTCCTAAAGTCTTCTCTGCATCAACCATCAAAACCATATATCACAAACATTATGGGGTTGTAGGAACAAATAAAATCTGCGGCCGTGTGACAGGATCTTTCATCTTGACTCTACATAGACCCCTAAAAACCTTACACTTAAAACTATTAAATAACCTTTGTGATACAAAATGTATTTTTTATAGACAAGGAGGAGATGAGTACAATAAAAAGTCATGTTCAGGTGCAGCTTAAGTCGCATTATAGTAAGGGAAGGAATTGGTCTTTAGTACATTTTTCCTGTGTCCTGAAAACTGGGTACTCACAATGGCCAAAAAGTGACACTTACCAACAGTTATGCAAAAACTCTAAAACACAATGCCAGATTTTATTACAACCTTCCATTTAGATGGGTAATTTAAGATGAGAGCTCAAGAGAAACTGGAGCATGATCTGTCATCTTACAGTAAATTCCACTTTTGTTATGATATCGTAAGTCTGCTTTTGTTTTCAGAAAACACCTGGAGTATATAGTTGTGGTAAAACAATCAGAATGAGCGAGTTTGTCAGGAAGCTAAACATTGGAGCACATCACAAGCTGCATCTATGGAGTAGCATTATGAAGACGTGTCTATAACAAAGTTAAATCATATCAGAGTTAGAAAGCAGCTTTAGACTGAAACAATCCATCTTATGATTCAGTTTCAGCTAATTTGTATCTTATGGGGATGATAAATTATACTTCATGCAGAGTTTTTCCAACTAGTATAGATTTTGCCATGAAGGTAGATTTGGATAGAATTAGTTGAAGTGGAAAAATCTGTGGGAGTAACAGTTTCATGCTTATATTTATGTGGAACATCCGATCAATTAAATTTTTAAGATGAGATGCTCATTGGCAGTCGGTCATCATAGCAGAGAACCCCGTGCTGCCGGAGCATTTTGTCATGTGTGCGCTGTGGAGCGCATTCTGGGGACAGCGCACCTGGCCAAATCGTTCCTCCCAAGAAATAACAATCACACTAAATACACGCCAAAATAAACAACATGGTAATGTAAAAACACACTCATTGTTTTTCTTATTAAAAACATTAAGTTTCTTTAACCTTGAGATTTTCTGGCAGGCTGTTACACAGATGAGGACCATAATGGTGGAAGGAGGCCTTTTCATACGTTTTGCTCCTGCCTTTGGGAACAGCTGTTAGGGCTCATAAACAATGTGTAATACACCTCTTAGGAAGACCTGAGAGTATGGAACTACAGTAATCTGTTCTACTAGATATAAAGGCATCCATCAGCGGCTCCATGCTGGCAAGACAGAAACATGGACAGGCATTTTTTAAGATGATAAAATCCTGTCTGTGACTTTTCTGATGAGTGGAATAACATCCAGCTCAGAGGCAAAAACAACACGCAGATTCTCACACACTGAGGTGGATTGAATTTATGTCATTTGTTACTTCTTGCCTACAGAACTATTAGTTTCATTTTCTGACAGGCACTGGACCTCAACATTGTGGTTGGCTGTCTTCCTGACAGAATCGGTGAAGAAACCAGCCAGAACCAAACTTAGCCAACACTGTCTGGTGGCAGGTTTCCATTTGGCAGTCTTAACAATGCTTACCTCCTCTCCCCACTTCTTCTGTAGAGCTGGCAGAGCCAGGCCGGCTGCTCTGCTGTGGCTCAGACTCTGAAAACTGGGGTGCAAGGGTCAGCCCACGATCACGATGCGAACTGCCCTGACTGACTGTAGCGTCAGGTGTGCGTGGAATCTTAGGCAGGCTTGTAAATGCAGAAATATATTCACTACTGATGGCAGCATGAATAAGAGAGGGAAAAAAAAACAGATTAGCATTGTTTTGATAAGAACTAAACTAAAACCCCAAACAAAAAAGGTATTAGAACCATGACAATATTGGGAATGCTTGCAAAGGATGTGTAATGAACCAATCGTCTGAGTCTGAGGGTAAAGAAGTTCCAGCTGTTCTGTGTAACATGGGTTTCATGCCCTTGACATTAATAGTATCCGTTTCAGTCAATAGTCTCCATGCTGGTGATACAGTATTGATTAGTTAGATGGCTGAGAATCTATAAATAGTGTTCTGATACTTCTGAGACTGCAGTCTCAAGCTTCCTAAATGTTTTTTATTTGGTATTTTTACGCTTATTTTACTGCCTTATAAAGTTATAAAAAACATTTTCAAATGTGTTTTTAAGATTGTGACATTCAGGTAGGATCATTTTGTTTTACAGGTAACCTCAGCCTGAGTTTGTATCGGCAAACTCCTTGTATGTTTTCCTTCTAGTTAATTTGGACACACTCACAGTGGCAGCTTCAGTAACGTTACTAATAGTAATATGAAAATGCATAAATAAAGACACATGATTACTTTTAAGCTACTTTAACGCTGTGCTTTGTGAGTAAATATCTCAGAAGCAGGATCACTTGAATAAATGTCACCTTCTGCAGCCAATCCCACAGTAATGGACTGAATTCTCCTCATCTTCTTATCAGACAGGAGTAATATGACCTACATCCTGTGAAGCAATCCTATATCACAGCAAATGACTAGATTTAGTTCTAGCCTCTGCTCATAATACCTACGGTAGCTCCATTATTTCTGATGACAACTATGCATCACAAACCTAGATTTTATTTCTTTGCTTGTATGTTGAGGCAAAATATTTGCAAGCTCCTTCAGCAGCAAAGTCTTATTAGCATTGCTGTTACATGAATTGATTTCAGTCCTTAAAATCTGACTTAAAGTCAACAAATAGCGAAAGAACATTAAAAAGATGTTTTCTTTAATGCAAATGCAACAAGACACATCACTTATGTGGCATTTGCCAAATTGCTCTGATTCCAGCTTATAACTGAAGCTGTTTCCTGGGACTCATTACTGCTGCCGGGAGTCGAGTTCCGTCTGGGATTTGGACAGGAGAAGCATGGGAGGTTTGACTGAATGGGTTTCTTTGTAGCTGCTGCTTGTTTAAACGCATGTCACAGTCTCACAGACCAGCTTGGCAGTGCTGAGTCACCCATCGGTGTCCAACAACAGTCGCCAGCTCACTCCATGGACACACACATACTTTGCAGTGCTGCTGAGGAGCCTCTACAGTTATGATACTTCCTTTTAATTGCATAAATCTGCAATTCTGTTAACTGGACAAATGTGTTTATGGGTGCTTCTTCCTAATTCTGCTTTGTTTAAATATATTGTAATGTTCAAATCTGAGAATTTAAAAATGTTACACTGTTTGAGGCAAAACCGGATTTGAAAACTATAAGATGCAACAAACTTTATATCTGTGGAAAAATGCAATCATTTGCCGAGTATTAATGTTGATGTTTTAACAATGCTTCTTATTTTCTGCTGTGGCTTGATGGATACCTTTTAGTAAGCGTCTACACTCCTGAACCTGTGGTAACAGTGTGATTTATGACACATACAGAACCACATCCAGTTAACTTCTACCTGGTAGAGTGCTGATTGTGTTCCTCCTGGGGATGTCCTGTTTTGGTTGTACGTTCATACGCCGCTTCTATATCCGACTCCTGGGAGAACCGCCCACAAACTGAATCTGAATGTAAGCGTTGCACAGTATGAAATTATTAGCTTCATCTTACAGTTTATGACATGAAGATGGTGAATAATAAGAAGACATAAATGTGACGTGTGTGAAGCCGATTACATCAACTTCTGTGGAGGGACTATAATTCCTTCCTGGACAATGACTGATTTCAGAATTATACTTAAAAAACAACAAAAACACTGAATCAGAGTCAGTAAACTGAAATGTAAAGAAGTGAGGTTTGACAGAGGGAGACAGGGAGTAATTGGGAAGTGTTCAGAAAGTCAGGAGTTCCTGTGCTGTGGCAGACGTCCTGCAGATTTCCAGTACCTCACAAAAAATCTTGCACATCTTCAGTGACTACAGACCAGTTGCTAAAACCATTAAAAGATCTGTATAGATCACTTTTGGGATAGCTCAGCAAGATAAGTAAAAGGTGTTTTTAACCAGCTTCAGCAAACCCATTCAAATGGAAAAAGCAGGCGATCATATTGTTTAATTTCTTCTGTGTTAAAACAATTTGGCCTGAACTACTGCACCAGAAAACACCGGATGCTTTAAAACATCACAAGCAGTCCGCAGATTGTGACACCGAGGTGATGTATCTATGAAGGTGGACAGTAGCACAGGGGACCACAGTTTTACTGTTCCCTATCTACATCTCTGATTTTCAGAATTGTGTCACCTGCAAAAACACCCAGATGAGAGCTGTTGTTTGGTAATCTGTGATGGACATGAGGATGATACCTCAAATTGACACTGATTCACCTAAAATGTGATAAGTGAATGCAGTTTATAACAAACTGTAAGGCCTCTAAATAATGGAGAAAGCATGTCATTCTTTTCTACAGCAACACTCCTACACAGTAACATTTGTTCATTTTATGTTGCAACAATATAGATTCAGTTTAGGGCTTATTGACAGATTTAATTAATTTTAACTAGATAAAAAATAATCAAACACTGTTTAACAAAAAAAGCACAACCCAAAATATGTCACTAGTCATATGGAAGGAATTTTGCTGACTCTTTATCCTGTAAGATTTCTGAGGATGTTGATGGTGCTTCCTTGTCTGGAAAGACATGTGTGCCTTATGGACCTTGGGCATCACTTCAAAAAACCAGATAAGCAGCAAATGAAATGTAACAGGTGAAAGGGAAATGAAATAATCAGCTAAATTGTTGAGGAAATAGCCAGAGAAAAAAGAAGTGGATAAAAATGCTTTACTCTACCATTACTGGGGTAAAGTGCTCCTAAATCTGCTATTAGCAAAGTGTAAGAAAGGATAAATCACGCACCAATGCTGTGTCGCAGTGAATTGTTGGTACTGGGGCGGCTGCCAGAACGTGTGGGAGGTCGCGAGTTGTATCGAGAAGGAGGCTGGCTTCCTTCCTCACTCTTCTCTCTGCTCTGAGGGTATTCCCCGTCCCTGCTATTTGCATGTGTCTCAGAGATGACTCGATGGTCACTGCATGGCATAAGCACAAAGCATACAAGTTCAAAATAAACAAAAATCAGATTTTGTGAAAGTAAGGGTGTAAACACACACACATACACATATATACACACATACAGTACATTTATATATATTAATATTTACAAAAATATATATTTAGCTTGTTTTTGTTTGATTGGTTTGGTTAACCTGACATCAGTGGTACTTTTACATTGTGGAAGGGTACTCTAAAGGTGTAAATATCTCGGAGCAATAGAGGATGTTCCTGCTTAACGGCTTTGTCATTGTACACCTCAACTTTCAGGCTTGATCATATTATCTATATTGCCAAGCATAGTGAATAAAGAATGTTTTACTTTCAGTACTTAGTCATTCCTGTTCCACTCCGTTCTGGCATTTCATTCTTTTGCATCATGGACTTTGCTTGATTTAAGGCAAAATGTAACCGAACCATTTCTTGCTCTGACCCACTGTACTAGTTTTAATTACAGTAAAAGCTTTATTATGTAGCTGGTTAAACAAAAGAGCCTGTACGATCACTGTCAAAATGGCCTACAGGTCAGACTGCAAACTGTTTTTGCTGTTGTAAACTGATCTACCTTTGTCTAATTCTAGTCTTGTAGGCCACTGCTCTGGGACCTCATGTATAAAACTGTGTCTAGCAAAGAGGACTACATGTGGCATACATACAGAAAAGAGGACATTCTGCACAATTAATTCTTGATTTATAAAACAATGTGACCATACATCCCACAACCGTTTCTATTTAAAAATCAGGATCAATACTCATTTTGGCACTTGTGAAGGGGCATCCCGTCCCGCTTTTATGTTGGCTATAAAAGGTCAGGTGAACGTCCCTGATAAATATTATTTGAGCTGGCACAGCAGGAAAACAAAGCAAAATAAGGAATTTTATGGAGGAAGAAATTCTGATACACAATACTGTACAATGTGAAAATATTTTATTTGGTGGACATGGGATGGGCAGAAGATGTCAGCAGGTAGTAGATGTTGTTAACACCATCTCATCAGACAACGGGACTGTTCCAGAAAATAAAAACAAGTGGCTGTAGTGTGCACTGCACATTGCTGTTCACAGGAGGAGTGGAAGAAACCCACTGCTGCTCACTCCCACAGAATAAAGCTGGTAGGAAAAAACTGTCAAGACCACTGAGACACTGGAACCAAATGGAGCAGATGATGTTGCAGGGGACGTTTCTTTGTTTCAGATTTTACCATAAAACATATACAGACACATATGATACGTCAATTTATTCACTGTCAAAATATTGTCTTTCCTTCATGCCACTGCTGAGTTTGCACAGCTGCAGCTGTTGGAGAGGGTAAGCAGTGATTATACAGCGCCCTGTACACCTCCAGCAGCTGTGTCCTTGCAGAGGGACACAATCAGCACCATTAAGGAGGTGGTGCAGGAGTTGGTGAGAAATTACACTGAGGTTTAAAGCAGCAGCATTATTTCTGATATGAGGGAACAAGTTTAAAGTCAGGGATATCACTTGTCTTTTGGTGGTTGTCACACAATCCTGATTAGTTCCATGCTATGTAGCACATGCCCTCATTATCTTACACACTTTTACAAGAGTGTAACGAGCATAGAGGCACCTCCACCTGAGCTTCATCAGCCTGATGGTCTGCTCCACCACGGTGTCTCTGGCTGTCGTGCACAGAGGTCCGTTCCAAAGTCCAAGTAAGCAGCCCTGACCTGTCAACCAGTTTCTTTGGGAAGATGCCAGTTTTTACCACTTGCTGAGGGACTGGCAAGACATGGTTCATCCTGGCACAGCATGGGGTAGTCGGAACAAGCTGTGGAATTTTATCTATGAAAATTTGCTCACTCCAGTGTCTTAATGGGCCATGTCCTCCTGTAGGGACAGATAAATAGGTGTGCATTGAAATGCATTTTATATCCATCACTTCAATTTCTGTAGGAGCTTATATGTGCAAGTGGGGGGAAATACCCTGATCACCTCCCGATGACCACTTTTGCATAGCGACCATGTCATTTTAATTATGTTTATCATTAATCTAGAACTTGATTTGTATGGCTGCATACTGTTTAATTGATTAGCTGTGTGAAGAGGCTTTTATAACATGTAGACGGACTTTATTTCACAATGACAGAACATATTTTAGTTGATGACATTCTTATGAACAAGATTTCTGTAGTAAATCTAGATTCTTTTCATTTTTGAGTATCAATAAGATTTTTATGTGTCAAATTTCACATAATTTCTTTGGTTTTGTTCTTCTGCGGTTGGTTTTTGTCGTTTCCTGTTTTTCCAGATTTTCTGTGTACGCCTGGTCATAGTTTGCTCTGGGACATTCTCTGGCAAAGTTGTGTTTTTATAAATGCTGGTTTTTGTACATACAACAGTGTTATACATATGACTTCTGTAGTTTTAGGTAGTTTTCTGCTTTGAAATGCTCGGCCATCGGCACATTTATGCTGAACTCGACAAAAAGCCGTCAGTGAGATAAATCCTTATCTGAATCAGGTTTGCTGAAGCAGGGAAACATGTAGGAACTGCATGGAAGTGACTCCCAAAATTGGAATTGGACAATTTTCTTTTCATGAGAAACAGAACAGAAGGTTTTTTTTATATAATTGCAGGTTTCACACGCATTTCATATGGATCATCATATGGAAATGACTTGCATTTCAACACACCATCTCATTTACCTTTAACCAAAAGTTAATGCATTTCTTGCTTACATTATCATATTGAAAACATCAAGCAGACATTTTGTAGTTAAACTGTAAAAAGTGACTTAATGACATTGTGCATATAACTTACCTCATACTTAAATGACGAAGAGAACTCGGGGTGACAGGTCGTTGTAGGGGCTCATCACCATTTGGCTGTGTCGAAGGTGCGGCTTTCCTCTTCACTTTGATCATGTTGGTCATAATCTACCACAATGGAACATTAACTTTAGTAGCTTATGAAAACTAAAAAGAGGAATTTAATGCACAAAAAGTATTATTTTGTTTTTTTAAAACATTTTTTATGTTAACTTATGGACTTTTTGTCAGCATAGGATTAAACCATAAATAACAAGCTTGCTTTACTAGAACTCTTTAGCTCAATCCAAACCAAAAACTTGATAAAATTATAAGAAAATGTGTTTTTATCTTGAACTTTTGTCTTAAACACATCGTATAGCGGGCTATGGAAGTCCTTGGCAGTAAAATACCATTATGGCTGTCTCACTGGTTTCGGTAGTTCTGTAGTTACACCCTAATTCTAAATGTCTAATTGTCCAACATAAGAAGTGGTACATGATGAAATCCATCCCCAAATGGAAATTAACAGGTCGCTGCACATTCAAATATAGATATTTTACATATTGCTGACATTGAACAAACCTGTCCACTTTGGCTGTTTCCCTGAAAGGGGCACAAGTCAAAATAAATCATTAAATGACCCACTCTAATATCCTCTTTCATTAAAAAATTACTTGTATGATTCTACAGAGAACTTTACAATGATTTTTTGTTATTCACTTGGTTTTTCTTGAATCTTGTTTCAGAATGGTAGAAAATATGTAGAATATTAGCTTTTAGAAGCAAAATTCTGGGGAATAAAACTAATTATATCACACTTACAGGGCAGGTAAAACACATCAGTTTTATTGTGTCAGGTTTTGTTTCCTTAAACTGGTAAAATTGAAAAGAAATAAAACACTTTGCTCTATGCATCAAGCTTGTCAGCAGTCTGACTTGAGGTCAACTGTTGTGCATGCATAGATGTGTGCTGCTCTTACTCCCAGGTACTCAGTGGTGAGCAGAGTCTCCCCGGACAATTCTCTGTTCTGTGGCAGAAGTACTTCATCTTTGTCAAGTTCAGTCTCCATTAAGTCTTCCTGTCAGAAGATGACAAGAAATCAGATCAAATTACAGAATTTATAGTTGGAATGAGGGTCTAACACAACAGACATAACATTAATAACCATATTATAATAGACTCCCGGGATTTAATAATTGCCTGAGGTCATTTTTATTTTGTTAAATTCGCTCTTCTAAACATAAACTTGTTTTTAGGTAAAGATAGATAAAGACTACAAAAATCCCAAGACTGAATATCACTAATGGGAATTAGAGGATTTATGCAACCATACTTTTAAAAGACACATGTTCTGGACAAACCCGCAGTAATTGCTTGATAACTACCATATAGTTAATCTTGATAACCCACTTTCCTACTTCCTCAAACCAAGAAGCCATATATAAACACACACAGCAGACACACAGGTGAGACACCTAATATTGGTGTCATGTTAAGATGACAATATACAGAACATGTTTGAGAAATGTGTCAAAGCAGTTTGTCCCTGATTGCTCTTCCTCTCACTCTCATTTTTCCTCTGTTTCACACAGTAGTTCTTTCTTCATAGATATCTTGTTATGTCTGAACTGAATTAATGTGGAGAGAAATTAGGCTGGGTATGGGTCTTACATCATTATCATCCTCCTCCTCTTCATCATCTGATTCTGGCCCTTCTTCCTCAGCTGAAAAAAATAAAGATTGAAAATGTGTCACAATGGAATTTATTTCCATTGACATATAAAGTTTAAAACAGCAGCTTTAGAACCAACACTAAAACATTTACAGAAATGTTTATTACTTTGTGCTAAAAACAAATAATATATGCCTCAATAACTTCAGATCCAATTCCACATAAAAACACAGACTAGAGTTTGATACAATGTTAGGATTACTTAGTTTTGGACTGCTAATGTGTAATGACACAGTAAATTTATATTCACCAACCTGAGTTTAACTGTTTGATGATGAACTCAATCTGTCTGTTGAGATCTGGGTTTTCCTCTTTGTTGTAGCACCGGAGAATTTCCTCTAAGCTCTGCACATATGAGGGAAAACATTTCTAATCCTTGTTTTCTACTGTGGTTAGCTCTAACACAAAACCAACAATTCTAGCGTAGAAGCTGGATGAAGTTCATAAAGAACTATTTTCACAGCTTATAACTAACATGTCACCTTTTATTAATAACTTTTTTATATGGCACTTTTGAATCTCTATGTAACAAATACAACTATGTGAAAAAAATCAAGCAGAACCATGCAAAAAAAAAAAACATTAATAAACAAATTTAAACTTAAAATGTAAGAAAATTCAATTAAATCAAATAAATTTAGGATAGTTCTCTAATAAATCTTCATCTTAAGAGGTGGTTTAAAAATGCATTTATTATTGAACTGTAATTATGTCTTAATAAAGTAGACACTGTCAGTCTGTCTTAGGACACCTTGATGAAAGTGAGAAATATTCAGTATTGTCATTTCCATCAGCCCAACAGCAAAAGCTTTTATATTTTCATTCCCATGTGGATGAATTAGGTAAGCTTTTAACTGGATTTTTGTGTCTGGTTTATCCAAACACCCTCTTTTCACAAATAAATACAAACTGTGCTGACACAATAAAAGAAGATAAATGCATCAGCATCATCACAAAAACTAAACTATGTCTGTTTCCTTCAAACAACATTTCTGCTCTCTCACCATTTCTTTGGCTTCCTGTCGCACAGAGGGGATACACAGGATACTGTACAGCGCTCCATTCACATATGGTCGAATCTGTGAACAATAAAGTAACAGCCACAAAAATCAGCTCATCTTAGTGATCTGCACAAATTATAACAACACAAGCAATCAGGAACAATGTTGATTGTGAATGCAGACTTACAATATATCCCTAATTGTACAGAACAGAGCTGTGTATAGAGACAAACAGGAAACGAGGCTTAACTAAACTTAGCTCTAAAGTCAGTTTAATTAAATCTGCTTGGGTTACAGTTGCACTGGAATTTTATTTCAGATCCACTAAAGGCAAAGCTGTATTCATTGATTTATGCAATAACTCCTAATGGCTTATATATGAGGTGTATAAGGTGGATCCAGCAGAACTTAGAATAAACAAATTGCATGTACTCTACATGGAACGTCTGTGTTCAGGGTGTTGGCAGATGTGTAAATCACCTCATGGTTCTCATGTCCCAGGAGGTCTGTCAGAACCTTGAGCACATGTTTGGCATTTTCTGCACACTTTCTTTTCCCTGTATGAAAACAGTCATCCAACATGGAGACACACACTTTAATAAAAAAAAATGTTTATAACACAATTTTGTTCTTAACTATTATTTAGGTTAATAACGGATTCAATAAATCCCAGTATTTATTTAAATGTTCTTTATGTTTCCTATGAGTGAGGCGCTTAGCATCCATTAAGCCTGAGACACCAGAACTCTTGAGTTTTCTATTGGAAGTTAGGAGCTTTGCTGTATGTATTTGTTTTACTGAATACTGTCAACAAACAAATAGTAATTAACATTTTTATGGCATATTTGTTATTGTTTTTTTTTTAAGAGGGGTTGTTGTTAAATGGGATTTCATAGAAATTTAGCTGTGTCTGTTCTCTACGTCTACTTGTACATGTCATACTGTTACCTTTAGTTCGTAGACACAAGTTCATGAGCAGAGCTGCAGAGTAATCCAGTGTGTAGTCACTGAGGCAGTCTGAGTCCTGCAGCTCATCCACAAGCCAGGAAATCAAATCGTCTGCTATCATGGCAGTTTGCTGGCTTCTCCTAGCAAGAGCACAAATATCAGAAGTTCTTAGCACAAAAAAAAAATCATCCTTGTGCCAATAAAATGTTTTTATTCTCTCTAATTGTTTAAATGATTTCTTTAGTCTTACTCTTTAGTAATACTGTTTATGATAATATAGAAGCATCAAAGCAAGAAAATAATATTTATTCTGTTGTATCAAAACATGTTTGCTTAATGAAAAACAATTTTATATCGCTTTTAAATTTAATTTAAATACCATTAAATGATCATCCATGACAGTAACCTTACGTAAACATTAATATATCTGCTTCCAAAATAAAAGTATGAGATAATAGACAATTAAGAAAGCAAACGTTTATTTAAAAAGAAAAAACAAATAATACATCTGAGATTGTTGAGTTGAGTAAAGTACCAAACAGGTTTATTTATTCCAATTCTGAATGTCTTTCCTATCAAGACACTTATCAGGTTGCATAAATGAACAACTGTGCAGTTCAGAGAAATGTTGCTTCCCTTGTCTGATACTATGGTGGCCATCAGGTGCAAACGCACGTCATATTTAAAAACATGTTACGAATAAAACTATTTAAAAAATGAACAGCATAGAGGCTGCATAAAAAACAGCTATAATAAGGAAACACTGGATATTCCCTCTGACATCATCAAATATAATGAATAAACATGTTCCATGTTAAACTCTATTTGCAGATATTTTCATGTAAACCTGAAGGATAATACTTTAGTTTGAAATTACTTAACTCCAAATGATTATTCTGAGTTAAAAAAAACCCAAAAAACACTATGAAAACAAACTCATTTTAAGACTGGTGCACAGATGCTCATTAATGGGAGATGAAAATGCAACAACTTGTAGGAAGCGACTGAAGGAAACTTTCGGGATAATGTTTTACAGAACTGGATTTTCAGTGAAAAAAACTTCTATTTTCAATATTGCTTGTACAGATTCTTTAAAGTGTGGTAACTACATTGTGAAATCCTTGCAGAACTTGTAAATGTCGTAAGTTTTATAGGTTGTCGACTGTTTTATTGCAATCATCTGAACGTTTCTCCTCTTAAGAAAGTCTACCTCGGAAAAGAGATCTTTGATATCAATGAGACTAACCTGGTAAAATAATGACTAAAAAAACAACAGTAGATTATTCACAAAAATCTTTGCTATTTAACAGTATGTCAAGCGTAATCACTACCACAATTTTTGTGTAAAATGTTTCATTGTGGAAACTGCAAAAGAAAGAGTTCGTAAAGATGTTTTACCTGAGGCTCAGTTTTTGCAAGGCTACCAGTACATGCTCTTTTGTCAAGGAGTCTTTTCCCTCCTTTCTGAGAGCCTCTGTCAGCAGTTTCAGAAGAACAGGAATTTGGGAGAGATAAACACGCCCTGTAATCATAAATATAAGAGGAATAAAAATTAGAGAAAAAAAACACACTTCAAGATGTTCCACAGACATCACCAGTTAAAGCTTTTCTTGTTATTGTCCTCTTACAAAGTGACCTACATGGTACAGTATTAGTCATAGGGGAGGGCATATTTATCCATTTATTTTGATGGATACTGTAACTGAGTGCAAAACAGTACAACAGGAGATAACTCATCTTAAAAGCATCCAATGATGTTCAACTAAATGTAAATTATGTTGAAAACCTACCCTCTGCAAGAGAAGCAAATGTGTTGATCAGACGAGCCATGTATTGTCGGACAGTCTCGTTTGTTGATCTCAATAAGTGAAGCACAGTTTTCTAAAAAAAAAAAAAAAAAAGCTGAATGAATGTCAGTTTAAATATTGATATTTTCTGCTATAAATACAATTGACAAAAATCTGAATTATTGTAAGCAGCCTGCTTTTTTTATTAAGAATGTGAACTTAGCCACGCTATAATGTTAGCATACTTTATAATCTTGATTCTTAGTTTGTAATAGAAAACTTTCATGATGATGGAGTTAGGTCTTTAGATTGATCTTTGATAAGACTTTTGCCATTTCTTTTGCAGTATATATACACTGTGAATTCTGTATTTTAAATCATTTTAACAGATTTGGAAATGCTATGTTGACTGTTTCCCATCTGTACTCCCCATCCAGTGCGAAGCAGTAAGTAACAAATTGAATTGCACCCTGCATATGTTCCAGTTCATCAAGTTAGACCTTTCTGGAATTAAAAGTTGAATCATTTGGCAGCATGGTGAACGAATGGTAAAATGTAGGTTTTTTTTCTCTATTTACACCTTATTTTTTGCTCAAACAGTAGATCAAAAATAAAAGTCACTGCCAGTCCAAAGTGCTCTGTAGCCTGAAAACAACATGCAACTGCACTTTAACTATTAACTCACCTGCTTTGTACTGTAGCACTCCAGCAGATCATTGCTGATGTAGGCTTGAAGAACTGTGTCTCTCTGTTCACCAGGAAGTGAACGAGTAAGTCTCTTTAAGAAAACACATTAGAAATTGACCAACAATTAACAATAGGATTTTATTTAGGGTGCCAAACACCCTACATTTGCTTATGTTGCTTGAATCAGTCAAACTTTGTCCTTTTCTCTGTTTGGAAGTTATTTAGCAAAAACATTTATCAATAGAGATTTTTTTCCATCTGAGAAAAATCTATTTAAACCATGAGATCACAAGAAGAGCGAATACATGGAGTACAGTATTGTGAGGCTCAGTAACTATTGATGACCATTATTGCATGATGTAAACCAACAAAAGTCTAACATAAAAGAAAGAAACTTTTTCCTTGGCCACAGACGTCACTTTTAATTAACTGCAATCACGCTTCAAATGATATACTATATGCAAAACAACAACAGCCATGTACCTCGCAGCTGTATGTAGAAAGACTAAGGTAGTTGAGTAGCATTTTCTAGTAAATACAAGGTATTAAAGCTGGCTGACATCATGAGAACATAAAAAATGCAGGTGAGTTGATCATTGGAAAATAATAAATGATTTCTAAAAACAAACACACAAATTAAAACCTCACCCAGCGCAGTGCCTGCAATAGCAGACCCCGAAGTCTGTCTGAGCCTTCAAGTAAGTCCTTCTTCAGCTTCTCATAATCTAATGAGGGAAGCATTGGCACTTCCTTAGATCTTCTAGAGATAAAAAAAAAAAAGCCAACTTTGGTTTTGCATGGCATCAAACTTTGGAGATCAGCAGATAATAAAAAAACAAACACTTCTTCATACTTACTGTGGTGCAATGGATGCCCGAAGCATGGAAGAGGCCTATACAAAAGTGAAGAAAGTTTTTCTTGTCATTATTTTCATCACATTTTTTCGATTAAATTCTTTAAAAATGCTACAATGAATGATTTTTATTTTCAGGTTACCCAATACATGGTAGTTTATTACTAGCCAAGTCATTGTTAGTCTTTTAGGAATGCATGCATCATGCTTGGGTTACATGCTAAACAGTAAAATTCACATTAGATTATGGTTTTGTTACATCGTCCATGCAACCAATGACAAAAAGGGTAATAACCAGAACCGGAAAAAACAGGTTAGTATACCTGCAGCTGTTATCCCTCAGGGGGAATCTAAGCTTATAGTTACATGAGACAAAAAAGGAATTTAGCCTTTCAACTGTACAAAAATATGTGTAAATATCATTATGGAGGTGGTAGAGTGCACGTGTCAGTGTGTGTCAATTAGGTAAATCTAGTAGTGTGTGTTCTCTGTGTCTCTCTTCATTTAAGAGGATTTTAAGCCCAGAAACACAATCTGAAGCCAGCATAATTGGACCTATAGAGTGAAAAGTGCATACAGTCAAGGGAGTGATCCATGTCATGTGAGGTATCAGTTTGCCAGGTCACATTTTGGGAATAGTGATATTTGGATTATTTTCTCTGTAATCATGCCCTACCCTGAGGAATAGTGGGAACAAGTGAAAATATATTTCCTGAAACGCATAACTAAGTCATATCTGACTAAGGGAAAAACAACTTTATTTCTTAAATGAACAGCATTCCTTCTAATATATACTAAATAAATAAACAGACGTGTTATAACTATATCTTTTCTTCAAAAGTGAAAAGTTTTAGTTGTTGTATAGTACTGACAAAAATCACATCCAAGTAATGCGGATTATTTACACCAGCTATAAGCAATAAAGATTTATTTAAATTAATCCAACCTTTCAAATCCAGGTTGAATGTTACGCTTCCTTATAAAATGATGAACTGATCCATGAAAGGTATGCAAACAAATTAAAATGTTCTGCAGATCCCCAGTGCCTGCCTTTAATGCAGAGAGCCATCGCACTTATAATATAGCCCTTTGGTTGACTCTTTTCATATGATTAATCTAAACCTTCCTGTCTGACAATGTCCGCATGAAACAAGTGTTTTTACATCAAAGCATCTTGTCTCAGCTAGTCGTGTCCAGTTATGGTGTCTAGCTAAATACTTTTTTTAACTATACCATTAAATTTGAGGGAAGAAAACTGAAACTCCTGGATAAAAAGACAGGCTACCTATAAGGAGATTTGATGAGGGGGAGGGGGGGGGGGGATGACAGCACCTAAACAAACAAAAACATGTCAGTTCATTCAGATTGTATAAGTAAATAGGTTTTCTGATGTCTTGGCT
>JBAMIG010000015.1:9908241-9923200 GCA_037177335.1 Kiunga ballochi
CCTCCCCCCCCCCCCCCCCCCCCCCCCCCCCCCCCCCCCCCCCCCCCCCCCCACGACAATGGTTTTTAGGAAAAAGAGGATATAATGAGGAAGAATGCTCTGAAAGACACTGTTGTTTAGCATTATAAGCAGCCTAACAAAAGAGGTTATTCTTCAGACAAAAGACAAAAATCAAAACAAAAAATCTTAACTAGGACAATCTACTGCCAAGCAAAAAAACCAAACAAACAATGAGGAATATGGACTGATACAAGGTCAGGCAAAGACATGCATTCATGTCTCTGATGAGTAGACACAATAACTACATTAAGAGGAGAGACAGCGAGGCACAGTAAAATGTGGAGCAATAAGTAGACGAAAAGATGAAACCATATGAAACTTACATAGCCATCATCATATGGACTCATAGAGTAATATCCCTTTGTAGACAGAAGCATCATAGACATAAGACACACACACAAACACACACAGATTGTTCAGTTCAAAACAGAAAGATAAGAGAGTTCAACATGACAACCTCATCCAAAGACAGGAACATTTATCTTCAAGTTGTTCCATTTATTTCTGTATAAATACTTCTACAAGCTATTTACTATCCCTTAAAAAATAGCAGTCTGACAACTTGTTCAGAGGCAGTGATAAAACTTAACATTTTTACAATTTGACATTGTTTTTCTGATCTTTAAATCATCTTTAAAGCCATGAGCTGGGGCGAAGAAAGGAAAAAAGAAGTACAAATTAGGCACTTTTCCATAAAGCACCAGTGTAAACATTTGGGTACTTAATTTAAAGAAAAGTAGAAATAAAAACATCAGAGGAATGGTTTATCTATCGTATGACGGTGCTTTTTTTGTATTATAAGTATTACTGTGGTCTTTTATCAGAATCTTTTAAAACAAAACAGTCAAGCTACTGGTACCAGCACGCACTGTGTTCTACCAGGTGAAATTACTGGTTGTCCTTGAAAGTTACCCAGGAGAGGGCTTCATAGAGGACGGCACAATCTCTTCATCTTCTCATTCAAAAAGACTTCCTGATTGCAAGATTAAAGAAATTATGACTCAATTGTTACGTTATGTAACTTTGGAATAATTTCATAGAACATGAGGGAATAGGTGGTTATATGCGCCGTTAAGTCAAGGCTTGTTTTTAATGTGAATATCGTGCCGCTTCAGTGGCTGGATAAAACCACCACTATGTTCTGATGTCAGCGGGTAAACAGCCTGGTAACAAATTGGTTTTACAATTTACTGAATTTTACATAAATGAAATATCTGCATGTTCATCAACGAGTGCACTGAAACCTAAACAGCTTGAAGTGTTTTCTGCAGAAGCAGCAGAGGAACATTTACCTGCTGACACAACCAGCAGTGCAGGAGGGTCAACATGAACTGCAGAACAATCCAAATCTGCAGCAGACTTCTAAAAGGATGTTGTGACAGGGGTTACGTGCACCTTCATCAGCTGGTTGTTACCTCCATTCCTTTGGTGTCTGTCTATCCCCTGCAGTGATTGGCTGAATTGGCTGTCGTAAACATTTAAGCTATTTAATTGTAATTAGCCTAATTTTATTTTAGCTAGAAAGTACCATCCCTATTCATGTTTATAGAGGGATGCTGTTCCAGTGTAAAAAAAAAAGAGATAAACTTTAAAAAAAACATGGTAGGGGGCCTGCATGCTCTCTCTCTGTGTGTGTGTGTGTGTGAGCATGATAACAGAGGAGAAGAGTATTTGCTACCAGGAGCTGGAAACAATGAAGCAGAAATACAGGACTCCTGTATCACTGGTCATCACAACTTCTGTCTGAATAAACCCGCTTCAGCTGCAATAAATATGTGAAGGCATAGCTGTAACTATTTGTTTTATTACAAACATAAAAACGTAGAAACTGCTACAAAGCTGCTGGTATTCCTATCAACAAAACCGATAGCCGTTTTTGTGCCAGCATCACTTAAGCCTCCTTTCTCCTTCTTTAGTGAGCAGCACCAGTCCAGTTACCTGAAAAGTCTAAATGCTCTCACGAGCACTTTAGATGTGTGGGAATAAACCAAATATTAGTATAAATTATATCATGATATAAATGATATAAATAAGGGCTTACTTTAAACTTTAAAATGAAATGAGTGACTAAATATTTTTACCTGCTGATCTAATTAAAAGCACTACACTTTGCAATACACAATTCACAATGCAATACTGATTTAATATTCAAATACATCTTGATGGTGGTGATTGTTTTTAACCCTTGTGACAGAAGAAAATATTTTATTTTAGAGGTTCAAAGTTGCTACATTTTGATTTTATTACTTTAACACAAGTGATGCAAAATTACTTTCTGGTCAATAGTTTCCAGGATATCTACTGTACATTTAGGATGTGGGTTTTAAGTCATGACAAAATGTATAAAGAGAGACACTGGCTCTTGTTTATCTTTAAAACTCCTTTTCAAACAGTGTTAGTTTAATCAGCTCTGAATGACGTGGGTCTTCTCAGCACTCGCCCAGTTGACATTTTCCAGTCTTCTATTTAACTTACCTTTTTCTAAAGGCCTATGGTGGTATATATATATTTCTATCAACATGTGAAGAAGAGGGAAGGAATGGCTAGGTGTGCCACTTACAGTGCCAGGCCTGGTAAAATCAGAGCTCTGCACAACGTTCTGCCTCATCTGGCTGCTGAATAGGCGAAAACACACACTTTGCAGGTACTCAGGGGAGATCTACAGAAACAAAACATTTTTGCCCAGTTAACACACGTAGTAAATAAAATAGTTACTATTGGTAAATCCATGTTTAAAAGCATTACTATAAAATAGAAATGCTCCATTTTGAAACTTCAGTGTGTGCTTAAAAGCACTTATTAAATTGAATGCAGTTCCAGAGGAGTGTGTTTCTACTTTATGTCTATCTGTAGTTTGTAACTATAAATGGACTTTATTTAGTTTGCCCAACACCAAGCCAGGCCTACCATTTTTCCACTGACTGTAGCTTCCAAAGAGTCGACCAGCTCAGCAGTAATTCCAATCAGGTTATGGTAGTCGGCTTGCATCTTGTTAAATCTCCGCATATAGCTGGTGCCACGTCGTTCTGATTCAACAAGCTGAAGCTGTAACTGCTGCATGGCCTCTGTGCAGCCACATAAACACATAAAGACAAAATCTTAGCATGAGTTTTATATTATCACAATATATTTTGGACCCAACACATTTACATGCACACTCTATCTTTGAGAGATTGTTATGTAATTATTTACTTTTACCAGCCTTTATTTACAATAACTTAAAGTACTTAAATAGAAAGTTGTGTCTTTATGTAATATTCTGCGAGGCTTTCAATAACATCGTCTGTCAAGGTATACCTAAGCAAATATGCAAAAGGCAGGTGTGGTCTTGGGCATAATGGATAGAAAAGTAAAAGAAAACACCACCTCTTGTTTAAATTAACAACACAGATATAATAAACTAAATAAATTATTAAAATTGTTAGGACATATTAGACAAGACATAGTTAAGTTATTATGAGATATAATTCTGGTTATATTTACCTTTACTGCTCCGTACACCTTCCTTCTGCATGACTTGTGTTAAAGAATATCTTATTATTGTGTAAAAGACAAAAAAAAACCTGTTCTGGTTCCCATAACTAAGGTTATTTTTGTCCCAGTCTGCAACATTGCATCAGGTTGGATTGTTTGTATCTTGCTTTAGTTTTAAAAAAATATTTAAAAGATATTGAAGATCCTGTTTAACAGTTCAAACTCATAATTATTATTTGCTTAGGATTTAGCTTTTATATATTGTATGGTTTAAGTGAAAGTAAATTTAAAGTCATTATTTACCCACTTTAAAATATCTATCAGTCTAATAACCAACATCCTTGAGTAGTCAAACAAATTTGTCACCCAGTGTACCTACAAGCACTTAGATGTATGCAAATTATGACACCCCAGGACATTTCGATTTGAGTTGTTTTATACTGAATATAAAAAAATGATGTCTTTGTGTGAAATAATAAAAATAAAAAGAAGAAAAAAAGCTAAAATATATCCCTGATTTCACCAACAGTCATTCACAGATTATTCTAAATTACGATTCAATACTACTGAAGATTTTGCCGGACACCAGTGGATCTACATCAACCACCAGTTCCAAGAACTATTTATAGTCTTTTGGTAATTTTGTGGTGGGAGTGTTTCCAACCTGAAGGAAACTGTCTGTGAAGCAGTTTTTCTTTTTTTCCTCTATAAGGTTAACAGCATATTTTTATATTATAATAAGCAAGGAAGTGCATTAGTTGGTGAGTAACTCTAAGTTGTATCAGAAGCCCAATAAAACAAATGTATAAGAACATGGTACTGCAAATCCCCTAGCACCAGGTCAAAACGTCCATATTTAGGATGTCTGACACAAGAATGCAAAACTACTGGATGCATTAAGCTTCCTCTGCATGCCTCAGTAAAGCACAAAAAAAGGATACGTATAAAATCATCAGCCTTGGAGTTTTGGATGGTTTTAGTGTCACCGACAGAAACCTCTCCAGCTTATCTTTCAACTGCGGTATCCAGCATTCCTATGCAAACACATGTATGTTAATTAATACAGACAGTAGGGTGAGAATAATTCTGATAGTGAGAATAAGTGATATGTCATAATTAAAAATGAATATATATCAATGTAATGTTCTGAGCACCTGAAAGAGATCCTTGAATGAAGGATGAACGGTTGGGTTTGGAACAAAAGGTAAGGCATAGTAAGGCAAAAACTCAGTGGTTTGGCTCAGAGCTGCTCCCCGTGTTTCGAGATACTGCTTGAAGTAGGAAATCCTTTCTTCAAACTCGGCTCGGTTCTAGAGACAGAAATGTGTTTCCCAAGTTATATCATTCTTTTAAAGTCTTTAAAGCAATGCAACAATAATACAAGTATCTCCAGTTACATGATTGTATCTATTTCCTAGGTAAAACCACTAACAACTAAGGAAACAGCTTTCACCACAGCTTTTCACAGGGTAAATTATACAGCAGAAGTCTGAAATATCTCTCTGTTAGGTCTTATGCCAATGACATACTAAGAAAAGGCCTTTGGCACAGCTTAGTGGACATTTTTAATAACAGCATATAAAGTTAGTCTTGGTAAATTTCTTTTTCAGTAAGTAAATGAATACAAATATCTATTTCCTACTTGTCTGCCAGGGTGCCTCCTCAGTGGGTATATAGTGAAGTGGATGTGAAGATAGAACTCCAGGCTCTGTGCTTCAGCATCAACGTCTTTTACTCCTGAGGAAATATTCTCTGTCCATAGTTCAAAAAACACCTTCTGGTCTCCATCATCAAAAGAGCTAAGAAGGTCTTTCTGTAACATTTAAAAGTAAATAAAATAAGGCTGGGAAAAATATTTATTTACATAAAACAAATGTTATAACTTTTAATAAACATGTATTTGCATATCATACAATAATAATTGATCAATTTAGTTAGCATGTAGCATATAGTTTGGCTCAAAAACTTCTAAGTGATTAGCCCAGCTATGAGAGAAAGAAAAATACACACTCATGCATACACATACACACACACACACACACACACACACACACAAGCGTAAGGCAAATATGTACCTTTGTTTGCTTTATAATCAAATTATTTAGCTGGTGTGGTGATTATCAACATTTTAACATGTGCCCTACTACAAGTCAAATTAGCAAGTTTAAAACTTAAAAATTCTGTTTAGTATATCCGTCTTGATCAAGTATGAGTACTGAGTACCAATATTTCTATGTTGTATCTTGGTAAGAACAGGGAGAGCACATATCCGGTCCCCTTTTCACCACTCTTGCTGCCCATCAGCAGAGAATACCTGTGCGGATAAACCACCATGAGAAAATAAAGGGTTTTCAGAAGAGAAGGATTTACCTGAATGACATAGGCTTTTGAATCTCTGAGAGTACTTCCTTGTGTCTTTGAGACAAGCTTGCCTTTGCTTTTGCACTCCTTGTCAAAACTCTGAACAGACTCTTCAAATTCCTCAAACTTCAGGTACTACAATACAGAGACAAGCATAGGAGAAGCTATATTAATTCCAAAATCGCCAAAACTAAATGAAACTGTGTTTTGGCTTAAACTAATTACACAAGATGTACTTTTATCTAGGGATACCTTTCAATGCAAGTGTTAATCATGAGATGTGTTGGACATTTTTTTAATGGATCTATTGGTCATTACTATAAATAATATTAGATTTATTAAGTATTCGCAAAATTTCACCTCTTTGATCATTCCAAGAAGATCTGCTTCAGCTGCCAAGATGTCCCCCATCTTGGCTGGTTTTTTGGAGCTCATGTGCAACCAAAATTTTACACCTACTGACAGAAAGGCTCAGTTTGTAATGACTGTATTTTCCCGTTAGAACATGTTGACGACTACAAAGATATAACATGACATGTGGATTTTTCTTTTCTTTACAAAAAAATCTATTGCTACACTAAGCATCCTTTATCAAATAACTGAAAACTGCACATGAGAATTTATCTTTCTCGGCTCAAATGAAAAACACCAACTCAGGTAGAGCAGGAGAACAAGTCGGTAATTAACAACACATTTAATTTCAATCCACATTTTAAAGACAAGCCGCACGTTATACCTTCATTAACGACATTGTTATTAGCTTGCAGCGGACTAGGAAAAGCTAGCTAGGCTGCACAAATGGACACCATTAGTATTAAACCTACCTTCATTCACTTTAAACGTACTCCATTTACATTTACTCCATTGGTGAATACAGACATATAAAAAGTTCTTGTATGTATTATTCCGTGTATCAAACTAAAAAGAATTTCTGGGAAGATGACCTATTTTACATTATGTGTGTGGGTTTAACATTAGGTAGCAACAGTACACAGGAAAGACGCTAAAAATACATAGCAACGAGATGGGCAATGCCGGAAAGTAAACACAAATGCCGTAAGCAATATCACGTGTTCCTTTTTTTACCCAGAAATAATATCCACACGTGGTACTTTTCGAGCACAATAAAACTTAATTTTCTTCTTACTATATTTTTTAAAGGGAAGTCAAATGATTGTTTTAAAGAGTAACAGTTTACAGAAGTAATATCAAAGACAAAACATTTTGAAACTTCGACCGGAAGTAGTTTTGGTGTCAAAGGTTGAAAACGTTGTTCCTGCGCGCTCTGGTTGGTTTAAGTCATAAATGAACTCAAACAATAATAGCAAATTTAGAGCTTATCCATATTTTTTTCCTTCGGAAAAGTCTGTGACTTCGACGGCTTTTGTACACAATATACTATTAAAAGTTTATTTCAGGTAAGCATGAGGAATGATGTGAGCAGCACGTCAGTGGCTAACAGTTAGCTCAAACAGAAGATGTATGGTGATGTTTTCTTTAATCTCAATATATACTGGTGTTGATACTGTTTTATCTGTTTATTTATTTAGAGGACTTGTCTACTCGTACGTCCTCAAACCATTATAATTAAATTAAACTAGCTTCATGATTTTTCATTGTTTATTTCACTTGTAGGAAGGAAACCTAATTTGGGATGGCTGGAATTTTGTTTGAAGATATCTTTGATGTAAAAGACATCGATCCAGATGGAAAGAAGTTTGACAGAGGTTTGTAAGACGCAATGCAATACAGATTTTTATATGAGATCACAGTTTACCCTGTAGCCTGCTTTTGCAACTTTTCCATTTGTTTATCATTGTCCATTTTTACCACTCATTTACTGGATGTATGTTATGTTTACTGCAACAATCAGTAACTATCAAAATGAAGGAAGCATTGAGGTGTACTGTGACACCCTCTAAACAACATGATTATAAATCTGCATCTGTTTAGTGTCTGTTTAACATGAACAAGAGTGGAAAACATATAAGCTAGGGGTTTTTTTAATAGATAGATAGATAGATACTTTATTAATCCCCAGAGGGAAATTCAAGTTTCCAGTACAGCCAGAACCAATCTCCTGGCATCTCCTGGCTGTAAGGACGTCTTCCTTCCACAGGAAATTTTCAAGACTGAGAGTGTGCCAGACTAGATGATAGAATCTGTTTGGGTTTAAGGTTGTTGTTTGCCGACCCTGAGCCAGTTAGCTGGTCTTTCACCAAATCCGAATCGAATGGTGGTAAATTTCCAGTGACCCGGCTGGCACCTCTCTATGTTATTACCAGCCCCTGAAAAAGATCAAGAACCCTGCCAGTCCGCCAATCAATCTAGTTTGTGGTTCATCCAGACAGTGACAGTTCACGGTGTTTAGCACAGTTACACTTGTCATCCTTCCTGCATTGGTCCGCTGCAGCTTCCAGTTGCAACTCACCAGAAATCTGCAAATATTTTCACACATTGGGGGACAGATGGTCACAGCATCAATAAGATTATCTTTCAGAAACATCCCCATAAGGTACAGGGCTCTCATTCCTTCTGTACCCAGTGGGGTATGCCTTTCTCGGACGTGCAGGGTCCCCTTTCGCCGCTCTCCGGGTGAAAAACTTTTGTTCATTTCATTATTCAACCAGATGACCAAAACATGGTGATTTTATAAGGAAAAAGTGCAAAAAGGTTCTCTTAAAAGAGATACACAAAGAGAGATAGAGCAGGAACACAGAAAGAAATGTCTGTCTCGCTCAGAAGCTGAAAGAAAGAATATTTTTTTGGTCTGATTAGTGTATTCTTTGTTATATTGCTTCCAAAATGGAAAAGTGCACATTTCTCATCCACATTATTTTGTTTGCTGCAGTGTCTCGTCTACATTGTGAAAGTGAATCCTTCAAGATGGACCTCATTTTGGATGTGAACATTCAGATTTATCCAGTTGATCTCGGTAACTCAGTAAACATTTTATTTATAAATATTGTTGGTTTCATTAAGCTTCATGTTTTTATTTTTCTGACTTACATGTCCAGAATAGAATGCAGCCTTTATTTATTTAGGTCAAATTTGTATTGGTACAAATTAGTGTCTTTTTAAAAGACTTCTTTTCTTTTAGGTAATGTTATGTTGGCTTTTTTTTTTTTCTAATTTGAAATTCTTCCTCTTGTCCTGCCTATTCCTCAGTTTTACACATTATGAAGATGTTCTTTCTTTCTTTTTTTTTTTTTTTTTTTTTTTGGTATGTAGTAGTACTGTTTATAAGTCATCCAGAAAGATCCAAAGCCTTGACGAGTACTGTGAAGGCAAAAATACTATCAGACGAGGAGTTTGTTCTGAAATGAAAAAAAATACAAAGTTTATTGAGACAAAGAAAAACAAAATAAAACAAGGCAAATTGCAATTTGGAGCAAACCTTTCTGAGCTATGACTGTACAAAAGTCAGAAGGGGCTTCTGATAAGGGACCAGGATGCAGATTTTTTGAAGCTGCAGGAGAAACGCATCAAATGTTTCTCATAAATCTACGTTGTTCTGAAACAATGAGATTATCTTTGTCATGTGCTAGCCATTCTGACAAGCACTCTGAGATGGAACCTATGTCCTTCACAAGCAACCTTATGATACCTTATCAGATACGTGAAAAGGCATTGACAAGGTCATCTGTAAAACCTTTAACTGGTATCAGATGAAGGATGAGTCAGGGAAGGGTCTATCGGACCCTGACTCCAGTTCTGCATTATCCATCAGTATGCAGCGTCTGGTATATAAAGCTGAGCTTTCAGTGATCGTGTAAGAGTGTGTACATAATCATAAAAGTAGATTAAACATTTCTCATGAAAGTAGTATTTTTATTTACCCAATAATTTAATGGACACATTGCTCCTGCAAAATGGAGGGGTAAGACTGGGTGGTAGCTGTTAGTGGAAGAACTGGAATTAGGCCACTTCTAGGTTAGCTATGTATCATTTTTAGGTTTTTCTAACTTGATATTAATCAGTGTCAATTGAATCATGCATCAAAAACAACCATGTTTCAATGTGTACATTGATACATCCAATACCTTTACTTTCTGTTTGTTTATTAAGGTGACAAGTTCAGACTGGTGATTGCCAGCACTTTATATGAAGATGGAACACCCGATGATGGGGAGTATAATCCACAAGATGATCGACCATCTAGGTAACACTTGATTTTGTGCAGAATATTGTAGATGAATGGTATTTTGTGAACATGTTCATTTGTACTACCTAATACCATATCAGTTTTTGTCATTGCACACAATATGTTTTTCCAGTTTAAAATGTGTTTGTATTTTATGTTATTCAGAGGAGATCAGTTTGACTATGTGATGTATGGAAAGGTCTACAAGATTGAAGGCGATGAGACTTCAACAGAAGCTGCCACGCGTCTGTAAGTGAATTATGACCCCGCAGTGTTTTGCAAATACTCACTTTAATTTTGAATAAAAAGTCATTAACAAGTAGAAAAAAATGTAGACTATTAAGAGGAAGTGAATATGAAGATTAGACACAAAACATTAAATTTTTCAGTGTTAATTCAAAATTGTTTGATGTGCTTTCAGCTCTGCCTATGTGTCTTACGGAGGCCTCCTCATGAGGCTGCAGGGTGATGCCAACAATCTTCACGGTTTTGAAGTGGACTCCAGAGTCTACCTCCTCATGAAGAAGCTGGCCTTCTAAACCTCAGTCTCCTGGCCCACTTGCCTGTTTTGTACCATTGTGATAGCTGTGTGGTTCTCAGTGGTTCCACCGAGGAGACTGAAGACCTTGATGCATAAGAACTGAACATAAGTAGCCTTGCAAACTGTAAATAAAGATTTCTTTTATACAAAATAATTCAAATATTTTGAAATTGAAATTTATATTTTCTATTTAGTCCTTTGGATTTTACTGTAGGTTTGCTACAGTTTGAGTTGCATTTATAACATTATGATGTCAAAGCTGTGATGCTGTTTTATATCCTCTACAATCACATGCAGATAATCACTGGTGCACCTTAAACTGGTAGCATCTGATTGGCTCCTCCGTACTTTGCTGTCGATGAAACAACTTTATTTTGTTCATTCTTATGGATCCAAGTTTCTGTTGCATTGTAGATGACTTCTTAATTTATCTGGAAATTGGGTTTAGTTTTCAGTCACAGCTCACCGATTGGACTTTAGTAGCAGGCGTGTCACAGAAAACTAGATGCCAGTAAATTAAAATGTTAACATTCAGGGAACATAAAATTGAATTACAGGCAAAGAAGCAGCTTTTGTGTATAAAACAGCCTCGCAGAGTTGATGCTAATGGATGTCATAAGATGTGGAAGCAACGACCCCCAGACTACTGGTGACTACATGGAATACTTTAAATACAGGTGGAGCTACTGACGCTGCAGTATATTAACAAAAAATCCATACATTGTGGAAATACCCAAATGCCTGAGCTCACTTTAACTCCAGAAACAAAACTTGCTTTGAATGCTTTGCAATATAAGGATTCCTGACACTGAACTTGAATTTTTTATTTTTATAATAGGTATCAAATGTTTATTAGTTTACCATGCTCTCAGATGGCTTTTTATTAAGATTATATTAGTAACATTTGATTATATAGCCTTTCCACAGATAAATTCCAGTGCTTTACATTAAAAATCCATAAAAACAGCTTAAACATTCAGCTTAGTGGAATCAAAGAAAATTTTAAACAAGGCAATATTATAGAAAGATAGTATAACTAATTAAATAGCCTACTTTGCAAGTGAGAATTTTTCCCCTTTTGTACAGTAAAAAGGTTAGAAAACTGCGGTATACAAAATAAAACCATGTACACTTTCCAGGTTTTTAACGTTTAATCTTCCATCTTTAAATTATGAGTAGCAACGTGACTATTTTGTATCAATAATTTTTTATTATTTAAGCACTATGTCTAAACCCAACTCTAATCTGCCATAAATCCACGTTTCAAACGTCACGTGGGGAGTGAGGGATGCTGCGTTTCCATTTCAGTTTTTCGCTAAATAAAAGACATTTGTAAAGTTTCTACCAAAAGAAGAGGAACATTGTTACGCGCCTCAGTTTTACGTCATTACGTAGAATTGCTGCTCACGCAAGGTAACCATCACAGACAACAGACCCAGGTAAACACGTAAACCACCGGAAGTGATGTAGGCTGTGAAGGCGCTCGTCGTTTACTCATCAACCCTGTGTGATCGAAGATAAAATCAGAATTTGTCTTGTCTGCAACGAGCTGCACTGGGAAGTAAAAGACTCAAGTGATCGTCATTTTGGATTCTGGCTGGTATTGAGAGACGAAAATGCGTCCCTATTTAAAGCTTAGTTCCTGATATGTTTAGCATCTCTAATTGGAAGCATTGAACCAGGGATTATGTCTGCAGTGTTTTCAAAGATACAAAGCTTGAGAAATGAATGCGCTCGAACCATAGAATAAAGATTGTAGTCCCACAGTTGTCAAACAGGATGGATGATCTGCGTAAAAAGAAACTGACATATTTCACCATTGGACTCATTTTTCTTCTGAGCGGTGTGGAATATGGTAAGATGTCACACTTATTGACTGTATCTGTTGATTTAATCACAGAAAACTGTCTTTTAGCTTATTGAGTCTTCTTCAGTCAAAGTTTAGATGATTTGTGCCAGAAATAAAAACCCTTAGGATAGCACAGTTCAGATCTGAGACAAAAAGACTCAGACTATTTACTACCTGTCAGAATGCCCCTGTTAGTGATTGAACTACAACAACTTTAAAGTTTCTCCAAGCCGTAATTGTCAATATCCTAACTTTAAGGAAGTGTGGCCTCCTTTACTGGGCAAGTTCTGGATGATGACCTTGTCTGTTATAAATAAATGGAAAGTGATTTTATTGGTAGCACCTGGGAACTACCAATGCAAAGGCTCCTATAAAGCAGAAAATATATGTATTTATTTAACAGGCTACAGTAATGTGAGTTTAGCTTTATAATTAACTAGGAGCCTGTAGTCCAAAAGAAAAAAAAACCTATACCAGGCTTTACACTAGTTTGTGGCTAACACCGTGGACACTATTTATTTTAAGAACCGTTAAACATGGTGAAAGTAATATCATGCTCGTGATTACATATAATGAAAGTGAATATCCTCAAAACTTTAGTTGAATCTTCCAACAGAGCAATGCCTTAAATTACATTTATTACATTGCTGCTTGTGGATATAGGGTCGTTTTGACCTTCTGGAGTGAGGTATGACAAAGTTTTAATCAACAATAAATAAATAAATGAAATAACTAATAGAAACAAACATGTGGGTAATAATAACATGTATTTTTTGCATCCAGAAGAATAAAGTTGACTCATTCTGCTAGAAGGAAAGATCAAATATCCAACTTATTATATTGTTGTATAGGCTTGATGTACAGTGTGGAGACTGGATTTAAGAAAATAAAAGTTAAACATTTTAAAAATACCTCACAACCATGAAGTTAGGTTCATTTGACGTATTATCGCTTTCACACAGTAATCTCTGTCCAAGTGATGACACAATGACATCTTCCTGATTACAAAAGAATCGGTGTAATGATTTCCTCAGGAATTGTGTGAGAGCATGCCTTCTACCATGTCATCTGACCCAGTCATTGAGTTTGGATTGTATGAGTTTGTGGCAACCCTTTGTCTCTGCGACAAAAGAGATAGATACCCTGATGGCGTTTAAGAAGCACCACTGTATCAAAATATGAACTTCATTGTGTTAAAGTGGCTTCCTGAGTGCTACTTAATATGATAAGATTTAACGTTGCAAAATAATTAAATCAACCAATCACTTGTTAGGCCTTGTTTGTACAAGTTCACACAATTATGAACACGAGAAAAATGTCTAAAAGAGATTCTTAAGAGATGTTTTTTTTCTTTGATATAAATAATGTGAATACTCCTCTCTGTCTTCTCAGCGGTTATATTACCCACAATATGGCGGTATCTGCAGACTTTAGATGCAGCTCCTTACTTCCTGGGTTTGGTATTATCAGCCTTCAGTCTGAGTGGCCTGCTGTCGGGACCGCTTTTTGGCCACTGGTCTGACAGAACACGAACCACAAAGAAAATTATTTTGCTCTCCAACCTTTTTGAAGTAGTTGGTGAGTCCACAGTCCCCAATATTTTATACTCGCTGCATTAGCCAGCAATTGAGACTTTCACTATCATTATGAAATTAGTTTTGGAGTTTCCCCTGTAATTTCTCTTTTTGCTGTTCAGGTAATTTAATGTACTTCATGGGCTACTCCAAGTGGCTGTTACTGTCAAGTAGGCTGGTAGCAGGTAAGCCTAAGTGTTTTGAGTTAAACATGTATTTCCTGTTTAACTTTGAGGGAAAAAAGGTGAATTTCTGTTTCAGGTGTTAAATTATAAAATACGTAAAATGTTAATCTGAAAAGTTGTACAAGTATTGCTTTGTTTAAGAAAGTGATTTAAAAAAGAAAATAAGTTGGCATATTTTAGAGGAATAATGTAAAATAAAACTTTTTTATTTGCTTTTTTTATTTAATGTGAGTGTTAGTAGTGTTACTTTTGGCACCACATCAAAGGATGTGAAAATATGTGTGTGTGTGTGTGTGTGTATGTATATGTGTGTGTGTGTATGTATATATGTGTGTGTGTGTGTGTGTGTGTGTATATGTGTGTGTGTGTGTCTTGATTCCCAAGAGAATTTTTATTTATATATGTATATACAGATATTCTCTTGGTAATCAGACTTCTTTATTTATTATTTACTTTGGATTCATATTTATTCCACATGATTTACATATTTTTCTGGACTCAACCATAAAAGAAAAGAGAAAAGAAAGACAGTGGAGAGGAAGAAGGAAAAAAAGAAACAGAGAAGAAAGAGAGACACACCACAAAAGAAACTGCCTCCCACCAAACGCTGTTTTATCTGCACATCTGCACAGAAAACAAAATAAATATCTCACAGCACCTCACAAGTGGGTCATACTACATACGCCAGAGATACACACGCAAACATATTCAAGCTAAATAAACCTAAAGAAACCTAAAGGACAACTCAGTGACAGTGTGATATATTCATAT
>JBAMIG010000015.1:9961353-9975472 GCA_037177335.1 Kiunga ballochi
TGTGTGTGTGTGTGTGTGTGTGTGTACAGATGCGTCTTAAGAGACACGTTTTGGAACATGAAGCAGACCTGTTATCATCAGTTGTCAGCTGAAATTGCCAGAGAATTTTAAATGAGTCTGTCTCTGTAGAACATTTTCCAGATTAGACATGAAAGATTACAAAATACATCACTGTTAATGTTTCTGGACATGTGTGCTGTCCAGCACTATCTTGTTTAAGTTTTGGCTGTGTTGGCAGGTTGTGCATGCACATAGTGATTTAAGACTTTTACTTCTGACAGTGATATGGTTCACATGGTTTCAGGAGGTGTTCAGCTGGGTGGTCAGAGCCAGAATGTTGTTCTGCTTTAGCAGACCGATCATCTCCTGACAAGAAAATTCTCTGCTTCCATGTTTTTTGTTTCGCTTGACCCTAATTCAAAGACAAGTGCCCATTAAAATGAACTTATTGCAAATTTTCTGGAGTGTAATTAACTTATTCTTCTTGTCCTTCTCCACTTTGTTTTCCTAAGAATTGGATTTTACCTCTGAGTCAGCCATCACACCACATGACACATCCTATTTGTTAGTCCAAGTGCAGATGCCTCAATTTTCTGTTGAGCTGAAGATTTTACTTGTGAAAATACACAAAAAATTCAGTAAACATTTGAAATATATTTATTAAAAAAGTACATCAAGTTGGTTAATTAGCTAAGAAATATTTGACCCTTTGGTACTAAGTCAATACATTTCCAGTGCAGTTTAGTCAAGCTGTGGATAAAATGGTCTGCTAATCAGACCACAAATCAGACCCCGTCTCACTTTAGTTATTATTTTCATAATTTTCTATGCCACCAAGGGCTAAATGCGAAGCCACCATAGCTTTCTACTTTTTTTTTTCTGCAATCATTTAAAACAAGAGTATCTATAACCTAATAGACTGAATGGAGTTTGATTGCTTGAATGACAAGTTTGTCAGATGCTTCTGTCTTTTAAAATAACACCAGGATTTTATATGTCAAACCAGCAAAAAAATGTTTAAATAGTCTTAATGTTACTTCTTTGTCACAATGTCTGACACATTTTGCAATCTTACAATTAAAACTAATTTCCGACACTAGCTATGTGTTAACTGGCTCATTATTATACTTTATGTGCAGAATACTCAAAAAAGTAATTGTATTTCTGTAGCTCTGAGAGCTTTTTTTAATTAAATTTTGACTGAAGATGTTTAAAGTCAAGATTTGATTTGCATAAATTTTTTTTTAAAACCATGTAAACGTGCTCATTCTTTAATCCTTTCAATCTACAAAAATCTTTTTGTTTCTGTCTTTGGCTTAATTCTATAACTGCATTGTGTGTTTTTTTGAGATTTTGCTGTCTAGGTTTTGTGTAAGGTTGTTGACAAACACTAAATTAAATGGTAAAAGTGACAAGTTAAGGAGAAAGTTAACAGTGAAGATGCATCAAACAGACCAATGAACATGATTTTAACAGGATTAGTGAACTGATTGTGATCCAGTTACTGTTGAAAGCTACTTCTGGAAGATTTCTTTGAAAAGGATTCTGTTATTCAAAGTACACGTAAACCAATTATTAATGTAAACCGGTGTAAATACTAGCTTACTGTGTTGTTGTTTGGCTGCTGAGGAAAGATGTAGCTGGTATAAAGATCACTTTTAAACAAAAATGAAAAGATTTAGGGAAAAATCCCAAAGTCTTAGACTTAATTAGTATGTCCTGGAAAGTAGTAAAATTGCAGTTCTGGTTTTCTCCCAATTAGTGACCTGAAATCTCTTCAGACATTTTCCCACATGGCTGAATTTCTAAAACCTTGATTGTAAACAAACACACATCCTTGTGTGTGAGCTGTAAAACCAACCAAAATATAAAGATCTTCTCAATATTTATGCCTAAAATCTGCAAATAAAGACATAATTATTATTATTATGGCTCTACATGAAACTCTTCATCCAGCATCTAAACTACCTTATTTTTTTCTCTTCTGGTCTTTTTAAGTCACATAAAGTTGTATATAAATAGTAAAATCTGCAGGTTGCTTTCCATATTGTTTTGGTTTAGGAACACATAAGATTGGTTGATGTTGTGGGAATTGTGGGTGGTCTTTCAGTGATCTGTGACGTGTCATTCAGTGTGTTGTCTCGTGTATATTCTTTCCTCACTGTCAATGACCAAAATCTGCTCAAGTTAGTGGGAAGAAGTCTATGTGTGGTCTGCCCAGACATTTCAGTCAGTTTTCAAATATTTTCCAAATATTTGCTTTCAGCAGCATGTCAGAAACATATTTTGTCTGTTATTTTGCATCAGCACTGAAGCAAACACATGCGTTTTTTCTCTACATCACAAGTAAATTTACGTGATTTTTCTTTTCTTTTTGGTGGCTCTGTTTTCCCAATAAGGTATATGGGTTCCTGTTGTTTTGTGTAACATCTTACCCATTATTTAATCTAATCTGGCACTCTGTGGGACATCACAAGTTCGTAAATTTCTGTTTCAAAAAGGCAGATTGTTCCTACTGTATATGGAAATGGTATAATACTGAGTACTGGCCTTTGTTTTTCTGTTTTTCATTTTCAACAAAAGCAGGATGAAACTGAACTGCAACCCAGCCCCTCATTTACCGTTTAATCTTCTCTGGACTAGTTGTTCCCATATGAGCTATGAAATGTGCCTCTATCTCTGTTGCAGATAGGTTGCATATTGATCCTGACTTTCTTAGACTTAGACTCGACTCTATTGATCCCTTTGGGATGACTCCATTAGAGAAAAAATGTTATTGTATTGTTACTCTGTGACATACAGTGGGGCTGTGTACCACTGATGGCCTTTGAGACTCATTGCTTTACACTGGAAAGATTGAGTTATAAAACTTACACTGGTCATGAATAATGTGACAACAAAAATTTTCCTTTTTTCACAATTAACTTTCTCTCCGGTCTTGTTTCAGTTTATCCCTAAACACAATCAATTAAATCTGAACATGAACTTCTTTGTAACAATTCAGCCTTTACTGACTTTGCTCTTTTGTTTTTTGTGTGTGTTTTATGCAGACCACCTTGAAACATGCTGCGCACCTTGTCTGAAGTAGTTAAAATGTAGTTTCTCTGTTTGCATGTTGCCTAGCAACCTACCCACATACCTAAACGGTTCCTTCTCCTATTCAACCCTTGGTTTGATCCCTTGGGTGATTGGGTACACTGGTGAGTGATGTGTTTACGGTGAAGGCTTGAGCCAAAAGGTCTGCAGAACACAGATATTAATTACAGCGATGGGTTTGTCTGCTTTAGGGATCAATCTGTTTACTGTGTGTAAGTGTAAGTGTATGCACATCCACATGTATGTGTCCTTTATGTGTAACATTGTGGGTATATTCATATGTGTACAAGCTCTTTCCAGCAGTCCATTTTGCCATCAATCTTTTACCATGCTGTCTACATTACTCATAGGTTGCCTCCATCACATATCAATATCATGCCGATTGTCCACCTGTGCTATACTTAAATAATGTGAATTTGTATGCGGCCTGAGATCATTTCAGTAATGGCCGGCCATCCCACGTAGATCGGCAGTGACAAGAGTAATCTGTCTATATGGCAGCTGCTCCCTCAGTGCTATATGCACCCCATTTATAGTCCATTGGCTCCTCAGAGGAAGAAGCAGCAGTAGCAACATAGCTAAGCAGGGATGCTCATTTCTTTTCTATGATAGACCATTAATGAAAACATACTGTGTTTTAGGAAGTCTGATAAATACAAAACAGAGCTGATGTGAAAAATGAATGTTTGAAATAATAAATCGGAGACAGACTACTGTTTGGTAAATAAAAGCAGTGGATTGGGAGCAATCATTCAATTACTGTGTAAAGATGCCTGCAGACATCACTGAAGGAGAATCACATTTTCTAAAAGTATTGACAGTTTGCAAAATTGAGTTGTTTAGTCACTAAAGATGCCGTGATGTGAAACGTCTAAGTATCCCACTCCCTCCCCCATTGGTTTGCTCAGAAGCATTTCATATGCTGCTTTAGCTACATTATAGTGGTCTATGTCCCTTGGCTAAATGTTTAATTTAGTTTTGGATAACAGCGGCCACACAGCACAAAATGTGTGCAGTTTGCTTTGTGTATCATCTTACAAGTAATGCAATGAATATGTGGAGATGAAAACAGTGTTTCAATTGTTTTGTCTGTGGAAGAAGAAAACAAGAGATCCTGAAAGCATAAAGAAATACACTCATATCCAAACATCGCCAAACCCGCCACCACCTAACTACACACCACTCCCTGCAAAGCAAAGCTATCTGGTGACACTTGGGAATGATAATGTTTCTCATTCATGTTGGAGTTCAGATCAGAGGAGACAGCTGTTCCCCCTCTCCTTAATGTTGGTAATACAAAAAAGCCAAAAAGGTCAGAGAGAGTTCTCCTTATTGATTACTGTCTAAGATCATTAATCAGTGTTCAGATCTTTACATGTTAAGGATGACCTATCTGTGCATTCATGGAGACATGAAGACTGTTTATCTCAACAAAACCTTTCCGATATAAAATGTTAATATTTTGTATACTTCTTCATGTAAAACATGTCTGTACAGTAAATGCTTTAAATGAGATGTAGTGTAGTTAAATGAGTATAGTTTTACACAGTTTTTTGTGTGGCAATTACCCCCATATCATCATTTCCCTTGAGCCTGTAAGTCTTTTTTTTTTTTTTATAATAGCCATGTTTTTCTTTAAAAATTTCAATGATTAAATTAATACTATTTGATTGCATTATAAAGAAACCTTTATGGGTGTAAATTTTACCAAACTCACAGGACATCCACTCAAAATGTATCTTTGCATGTTATTAACACTTGCATTCATCACACAGGAAGAGCGCTCAGACTGGACCAACAGCACAACTGTAAAGTTACAAAGCGACCACCAAAAAACAAACAGAGAAATGAAAATGAAGTGCATTAAGATCCTTCAGAGAAAAAAAAAAAGAATAATACTTTGTGTAAGCCCCCCCCTCCATTAAAACAACACTGCATCATACTGACACAAACAGCACAAGTGATACACCATCAAATTAACCAGATTTGATTTGTTAAATAAGCAGTGTTGCAACACCGTTTAGAGGCCTAGACTGTTGTCTCATGTTACATGGATGCATTTTGCATGGTGTTGATGTGCACAGTGGTCTATAGATAGATTTTGTGTCACAATGATGTGGGAAAATTTAGCCAATATAACTAACTGACTGGGAAAATAGGATTTACAATATTTGTCTTTTTGCCCCAATTATGATTATTGTCAGCAAATTCATTCTTAAATTTTTATAATCTAACTATATAGTATCGTTTACACCTATAAAAACCACTTCCTTTTCAATGTAGCTAGCTAGTGCCCTATTGTACATAAAAAACATTCAATGTAATATCCTAGACATATGCACACGCAGACACACAAACACACACACCTACACAAACATTTTGCCACGTGTATTCACAAACTTGCAGTGCTTGCATAGTTGGTCTGTCACACACAACAAGCAGCCCGATACAAATCAGCAGATGAAGCAGACTGACAAACAGAAATCTGTCAGTTGCGAGGGAACCTCTCAGTCAAGGACAGACAGACAGAAAGCGACAGCACAGATGACAGCATGTGTTTGTTTCCCAGCCTTCGACAAGCTCTGTGGCTGTCACAGCCAAGTTGGAGCGAGGGATTTTTAAAACCCAAAATGAAATGTCAGTAAACAACTGTGATGGAAGGAGCTTTAGACTATGGATAAACAGTCTGTATGGACGGAAACAAAGAAGAAAGTCAAACAGACATTGTTAATCTCTACTTCTTTTTTTTAATTTCAGAAAAGGTGTATTAGTATGATAAGAACATCTAAAATGAGATTTACTCTTATTATCATTATTATTGTTGAAGGTGGGTTTAAAAACATTCTAAGTCAGCTATCACTTTATTTTGAGATATATTGTACATGCCAACACATGTTCTACTAACCGCGTTTTATAAACGTGTACAAAACCAAGAACAGCTTCATCTGGCACAAAAGTTGCTCCACATTAATTTATTTTACTGGCAACTGTTCGTACATATGTCCTCTAAAATGTAAAACAGAATGAAAAATGTTAAGTTGGTGGGAGCGCAGTGTCTTGTAAATTAAAATAAATATTATTTTTTCACCATTTCCTCATGACAGTAAATTACATACAAAAATTTTCATTTGAATGAGTCTGTAATTCTGTTTAAATACTAAACATATTTTTTAATTTTTTAAATAAACTCTTAAAATAATTTCACATATGTTAAATTTATTGTCTCTTTTAATGTAAAATTTTGTAACATTTGAATTTTCAAAACAACAACAACAACAACTCTATAAACAACCTTTTAAAGTTTCCTCTGAAAAGTTTTCTATATTTTTTGGAAAATGCATGTTGAGGTGCAGGGTCATTGAATTTGTTGCGATGCTGCCTTTAAAAGATACAAAAATAGAAATGCATTACATTAGTGCAGCTATTGAAAGCTATTAAATCAGAAGAAGAAGCCTCTTCATTCTAAGTATATAAGTATAAGTATATAACTATAAGTATATAAGTGGAAAAAAAAGCAAAAATACCTTCCAGAATTTTACTTGACAAAACAGATAAAATCAGACAAACGGATGAAAACATCTAATCTAAAGTAACTAAAAAAATCTATTTGTAACAATAATTACAACAGTGTCAGAGAGATTTACATTGATTTATATATTGAGATGGTTCACTGGCTCTGCTGTTTAGGAAAACCAAAGGTCAAATCAATGGATGGTCTGGTTGGTCAAAAGCAAGTGAAGCTGTTTTAGATATGTACAGGTTACAGTAAAGCAGACAAAGAAAATCTTTAATTCACTTTCACCTTTCTCAAAACAAGAAGATAAGCAGACCATAAAACGATAAAACTAAGATGGATGAAAATGTTTGAGGAATCAATAAGTTTTCCTTTTAAAAAAAAATCTTTTCTTCTCTTTGGAGTAACCCTTTGTCCTAACAAAATAAATAAAATAAATAAAACCCTGCCCGCTGGAAGAAAATTACTTTCATAAAATCTCCTGAATTCACACACAATGGTTACACAAGCTTCCACTTCACTGACGGCAGGGAAAACATGTTTTGGTGCAAAGAGAAAAAAAAGGATGATTCACTCTGCTTTCATCTAGAAAGGTCATAATGTTGAAAGACATTTAAAACTCTATAAAAGGCTGTGTGGCATCATTTGGAAGCAAACTTCGCTTACGTGACTTATCAGTGCCCTCTGGGTGACTCACCAGAGAAAAAGTTGCTGTCATGAAATACATGGAGATTACAGCAACTCTTAGTGATTATCTTGTTTTCTTGCTTTTATCTATTTTTTTTTACCTTTTTAAAATATTTTATTAATCTTTATATATCTATACTGACAATTAAAATATTTTTTAGCTCATCAGGCATTAGAAAGTATATATATATTTATTTTATTAATTAAATGAACAAATCTTTTTATTTTACTAGAAAGTATTCAGTTTCACTTTTGGCATTACTTTATTAAAATTATTATTATTTTAGCACAATAATAGAACCACACTGTAATTTCTAACTTTTTTAATAAAGATAAAAAACAATTGCAATTAAAATATGCAATTAGATGTTACAGTAACCATGATTACCAGTACATTCAAATGAATACTGATTTGATCTGGGAAATATTCAGATGTTTTATATAAAAATATATGGTTTTGTTCATTAAAAAAAAAGAAACAGAAGAAGAAAAGTGCTCAGATGTATTTAGTGCCCAAATGTGCTGTAACTGCAGTAACTAATAGCAGTAAATTTTACATGTGTTGAAAGTTTGCCTGCCTACCAGACCGCCACATCATCCATGGCCAAACTGCCTGTTTGAATTACAGTCTTTAATCTCTGCTGGTCTGCAGAAGACCATACAGAAATATATAGTACATGCATTTCTTGCAACCTATAGTATGAAGTTCATATTAAAACAAACCCACAAATTACTCTAGATGACTTTATTGGTTATTATTGTTAAGCTTTTTATGAAGAATTAAACCCCTTTAAAATTGATTTTCCTTACTCTGTCTCTTTTACTCTCTACACACTACAACAGCGAGCTCATTTAAAACTTACCATATGTCTTTGTTTACTTTCCAAGTACACCTTTCCTCTTGATATGGTTGGCACAGGTAGATACTAAGGCTTTATTTACTCAGTATAGTAATTTGCCTTCGACATTTAGAAGTGACAGAGGTCTTTTATTATAATGTGACAGCTGGTATAGTTTGGAAAAAGACAATTATGCATTTCTGTTTTTATGATTTAAAAAAGGGTTTATTTTTGATTTATAGCTATACCTGTAACCAAGCTTTGACACTGATAGTAGCACCATGTGTAAGAACCACATGTGTGTGTGTGTGTGTGTGTGTGTGTGTGTGTGTGTGTGAGAGAGAGAGAGACAGAAAGATTGTAGCAGATAGAGCTTGCTGCAAAAATAATTGCAGACATTCATTAAGCCTGAACTGTAGCCAGATTGTGTCAGCTTCCTTGATCTGAATTTAATCAGGAAAAAAAAAAAAACAACAACCCCCTCCTCCTTTCATTCCTCCGTCCAGCCAGGATCCAACGACTTGCAATGAACCCTGCTTTGAGAGCAACGGCCCAGCATGCAACCCTCTTGGTAAAGAACTTTGTGGGAGTATGTTCAAGCTGTCACCTGGGGCAAACTTTACATACAGGCACTCCACCTCTATTCTCCACTTGAAGCCAGTTTATTACCATTTCTCTGTATTTCTCTTCACTGAGCGATATGGTTGCAGACAGACAGATGCATGCCGCTATCAGAGGCTTTAATCTGCTTTTTCACTGAAGAGAATGAAGGGGGTGCCGGAGTTTGGTCAATTTATTTTTGATTGTTTAAACCTGTGTTAAAACTCATGCATAAGTCTTGCTTAACTTTACACTGATGTTGTTCACCGATGTGTCTATTTGCCTCTCAGCAATCTCAGCTTAATGAAAACACATGAGGACACAAGTATTAAATAGAAAAAGTCATTTGTTTTCTTTCTTGTATCTTTTGGTTATTGAACAAAAATGTTGGCATCTTCTTCTCTTTTCAAGCTATTTCTTTTTATGCTTGCTCTCTTTTGAAATAGTCATCACATATTCAGGTGTCAGCATTTAAAATGTTACAGAGGGCTTCCAGGCAATTCAGTGTGACATTTCTTCTAGCTCAGATGCACTTCACAAGCCTGTGCCCAACTTTTTTATGCATTTCAAAGATGATAAAAAAAAACATAACTTCCAGCAGTTTGATCTATTTTATACTGATTAGCTCACATCAGAAACGTATCTAATGTCAGAGAAAAATTGGAGCAGTTTTTTGAGTTTTACTGTGAATGTGGCTCTAGATGAAGAGTGGCACTTATCTGAGCTTTCCAAAAACCAGGAGGAAGATCCAAAAGACAGAGAGCCACTCACACTTTGTCTGCTGTTCTATAGCTGTCAAGTGAGAGGCATCAAGCTTTCAGCTTTCACTGGGAAAGAAACTGACTGAGCATCTTGAATGTGCGTCACAGTAATCATCCCTACAGAGGGATCTCAAGAGCAGAGCACATGAGATTTAAGCAGAATGGGTGCTTTTGTCTTAATAAACTGCTAATTACACTTGAGACTAAAAGATTTCCGCTGCTGTTTGATCTCTGTAAATTGATATAATGTTCCACAGGAAAGAGGCGAATAAGCTCAGATGTACTGTAGAATGAGACAACTATTGATGACATTTGAGATTAGACATGCTTGATTACACCCATGAATGCCTTAATGGCATGTCCAGCACCACTTTGTTGACTATACCAGTTAAGCAAACCACAGTACATAGATCACAGATAAAGAGTGACACTTTATAAATGTCAAATGGTGGTCAGGACATGTTTCCTGGCTATGATATTGATCACATTAGAGAGCTGCATTTGGTTAGGCTGGGAGTGTTTAATTGAACAAAAAAGATGCTGCCTTGAGCAGAACCAATAGGGGGAGCTGCAGCCTTTCTGATTAGACGGTGACACAGTGAGATGAGATGGGGTTGACCCCTTCAGCAAGTTTCTGTATTTATATTGCACTGGCTTTTATTAGAAAGTGTTTAAAAAATTATATGCGTGTAGGTTTTTTCAGTCTCATACAAATATATTTGCCTGACCAAAATAAAGCTGCGTGACTCTTGTTTTTATTGTACTGTAGTTAATTCAAACCACTCAGAATAATTCACTTTTTATGTAACAGGAGGTTGATGGGGCAGAGGGAAGTGATCCTAAACTTAAACCTATTACAAAGATATTTTGAAACTTTCCACATCATTCATCTGCCAGCACTTCATCGCAGGGTATATGTGCTGAAAGTGGACTGCATAAAAATGCGTTTGATTAAATTAAATGAATTGTAGCTCATTCACTTATTACATCTTGATCACATTAATGGCGATGGGCAGTTAAATTCTTAATCTCCCATCTTTTACATTATTAATGGGATACATGGATCATCAAATCAATTAGTGATGATAACGATAACATTACAAAATGATAGGCTTTGATAAATTACAGAGAGGGATTAATGAAATGAATTAATGGTGAAGGGCTGATTTCAACCTCTTGTATAATATATCTGAGTGATAAAACGGGATGCAGTAACACATGTTTAGTTTGTTCAGGATGAAAAGGCTATAATTATGAAGAAACACATTTACTATTGGAAGTATGTCATCATCTTGGTGATTTATTAAAGTTTTCCATGGATGAGACACTGAATCCTCCTGAGTATTAAATAGAAATGAATTATTTACGATTATTATCTCTTGACTATGACGGTGAGTATCCTTGTAAAACTTGTCTTTTCCTAAGAAGTTGATATTATTTAAGAAGCTGGAGTTAGCAATGTTGTTGATACCTGCTGTTATTTGTGTTTATTCTTACAGTTATCTCTAAATCTATTCAGCTATTTTTCACTGAGTTATCTAAAACTAAATTGGAATAACCAATTTTTTTGTCATTCATCAAAATGTCTTCATTGATTTAAAACTTTATAAACCAAAACACACAAAAACTTAAATGCTTTGATTTATTTAAAATATTTAAAGCTGCAGGAATCCAGATTCTGCTCCTTGTCCACATGTATTGAATAACCAACATTTGTCGATATTGTCAGGTAAATGCAGTGTCTAAGCTCTGGGCAAGAACACTTTTCTTACTGTGTAGGAAAGAAGGTGAGAGGTGCCATGGGGGTGGATAACAGAGACCACAGAGTGAAGCGGAGCTGAAGGGCACATGACAGGGATTTGTTTGAAACTAGAACATGTTATCGGAAGCCAAGTTATTTTAAACCTACAGGGGCAATCTTGAGAGAACTTTTACAGCTACAGGAAAGATGTATTGTGGTGAGGAAGCTTTTCTGTGCTTCTGACCAAACAGACACATCACATCTCAATGGAATGCAGACTCTTAGAAGACAGGAAGTGTGAGGTACTGGCCAGTTTAACAGTGACAGAAGGATAAATCTGGATTTAAAATAAAAGTTAAGGAAAAGTAAGAAAATTATTAAGTTTTAAGTGATAAGTTTTAATAACAAATATGTTCTTATATTATAAATTTCCTTTGGTATTTGAATTCAAAGTATTTTTCCATTATGACTTTGGATTTTTTAGACTATTTTTCTTGTTATAACTGCATTCGGTCGATCCAATCTGATGAAAATATTGAATGGAAACTTTTCTTAATAAAAACAAACACGGATAAAAGCTTGGCTTTTATGTAAACACTACATAAAAAATGCTTACCGTCTACAAACCACTGATAACTACTGACTTAGGCCAAAATAAAAGCTCTGAGAGGCACTAGATGAAGCGCCTTTGGAGCCAGGAGAGCCACTTTTTTAGGGGAACGGACCCAAAAGGGCTGAATCCTTAAAAAGAGTTAGAGCACTAATGGAAATCCATTTTAAGACATTTCTATTTTAATTGAGAAAAGTGAATTTAATGCGTTGTTTTTATGTTGGCAAACATTACAGTTTTCTGAGTTTATGACAATGATGTTTACTGTAAGAGTTCTGTCATTATTGTGGCACTGATTGGCAAAGGTATTTATCTATTTAATATAGAAGAACCCTAAATTAATTCAATCTTCATTAAAAAAAATCCAACCATGTGTAGCATTGAATAGCACATTATCTATAAATACGAGCGATTTATTCATCTCATGATGTTTAACAAATCATGAGAGATTTACAAACAAAAGGTAGAAATCAGTGAAACTTATAGGAATAGTTTTAAGGCATATCTGAATGTCATTGTACAGGATCGTCTGCAACCTGATATAAGAAGGCTTATTATTAAATACAAAATTCACAACATTTCTTATCAATGTATAATTAAGAAAATGTGGAAAGATGTGTTCCAATTTACAATGAGTGACAACCAAATCAAAGCAGAAGAAAAAGACGAAAAAAGTTTTTTATCATTATAGTTATTAAGGCACGCACATGTTCCCGCCTCTACAACCAGCTCGGTTGTGGCAGTAGCTATACCAAAAGCTTTTACATCACCACAAACTGCAATCTCTCTCAGTCTCACAGCTCTATTTCCCCCAAGCTACAATCTCTCACCTCGTCACAAGACCTGTGTCATAAATCTTTCCCATCCCACACATCATGTCCCCCGCTGCCCATTTACCTCTCCTCCCACTCACTGACAGCAGAAGCCCTATTAACCCCTTGCTAGGCTCCATAGTGTTGTTGAATAATTGAACGTGCCTCCAACCACAGTGAAAAGGCACTTAAATAATTAATAAGATAGGGTGTCTTTTAAAGGTGGAAGAACCCTGTGAATAATAAAGCAGGGAAATCTGTAGAAAGACACCTGTTGCATATAAAAACAGTCAAGCACGGTTTGTTATGGCTGCATCCCTTAAATCTAAAAAAATGGGATTTTCCTTTAGTTTTTTCTTGCTTGTGGAAGTTGAAGTGCCAACATGCTCTCAAGCCTTACTAGTCATGTCTGGGTGCTTTGTTAAGCTTTCTCTGCAAAACAAAAGGTACTCTTGTTGAATGCTATAGAATTCTCTAAGTCTGGTTATTTACTACATAATTTTTTTTTTGTTTACTCGAAATAAGGTTTAAACATATTTTGTTCTACTTATTTAAACAAGTTTGTGAAATAACCACAACATCTCAACCCTAATTTATGTATTAGCGGCACATGATTGGTATAAACATAGTAAAACATAGTAACATGTTAAGAATACATAAATCAGGGTAATTCTAAGTCACTGGAGGGATTTTGTTGTGGTGGCTCCATCACTGATTCTAGCTCTTTACTTGAGCCTTTATGTAATAACTTGTGTTATACCCAACAACTGGAGCCACTGTCAAATAAGGATAATATGTTTTTCACCCAATAGAAAATTTCATCATTAGGATCTGAGTTCATGGTTGCATTCCCCATCCATATAACTGACCCTGTACTGAGGAAAGGCAAATATGGCAGTGTATTGAAGATATTCTTCCCAAAACATCCTGTAAATTTCAACTTCTGTGTAAAATCAGTCAGTCAGTCATTTTTTTAAGCGCTTATTCCAATTAAGAGCCGCAGGTTAGCTGAAGCCTATTCCAGCAGTCATTGGAACATGAGTCCCTGTGTCACCCTGAACAGCCAATAAAATAAAATAGAACCAATAGAACGCAACAGAAAGAGAGAGGACGAAAATCCTCCCTAAATGAGCCTGGAACCAGGAAGTATTCAAATAATAACCCATATGCCAGTAACTTGCAGATTATAGATGTGTCCCAATTCAGGGTCAGCAAACTTCAAATTGCAGATTTGATTTATTGCTCATCATATTTAGCATCGGCATTGTGTTCTATGACCACAAGTTAATTCATTTATGTGTCTGACAAGGATTATTTTATTAGTTAGTTATTTGGCCCCTCATGTCGTGGTTCCTATTACTACCCTGCAGGTCTGTGCTAATCAGTTTGAACTCACCTGAATGTACAGTAACTAATATAAGGGTGCCTGAGTTCGCTCCTTGAGAGCTACCATAATGCC
>JBAMIG010000015.1:9975572-9991549 GCA_037177335.1 Kiunga ballochi
AAGATTGTCACAGTCTTTAAGTCTTATATTTACAGGATGACTGCAGGATGAGCCTTGCTCAGAAGGTTATACCATTTATTTGAGGTTTAGTGACATTTAAAGTTGCTGTTGAACAAAGTAAACACTGAGTTTTTGAAGCTATAAAAGGAACACTGGAATATTTTGGCCAAGACTGGATGTAGCGACAAGTAAGTGAACAGCTCAGCAGTGTACTGAAACCTGTGGGTGTAAGTCATAAAGGCCCTTAAGGTGCATCCTATTGTTTGAAATTTTATCATTGTTCCTATATTTAATTTCCCAATATAAAGCAATACATTTTGGTGAGGGAACTAAAAAAAAATCTTTCATGGCTTTAGTACAGAGTCAGATGTGAAAATGAATGCTAGAGCAGCATCAGGATTGTAGCCCCTGTGGTGCAGCAGAGAGCAGATCTCAGTCAGGGGTCACAGTCACTGCTGAGAGCACATCTGGCAGCACAGATACAATCATTTTTCCATAGAGGTAAGTGTATGCTATGTGTGTGTGCTAGAGGGAAAGAAAGCAACACGTGTATGTCAGTGATGGAAGAAGGTGACCGAAAAGGTAAAGAAGAAGGGAAGATGATGTGCTTTAAGTGTACTTTCATCACTTTATTGAGAATATTTTTTTTCCCTTGTAGAAGTGTAAAGTGCACAGGAAGAGTTAAAACATGACCAGCTGTGTGTGTTTGCAAGTAGATTGTTCAATATTTTATAAATGAAGGGCCAAAGGTTGGTGTTTTGGGGACCGGATGTAAATAACAAATACTTTCACAAAGGAGGAAGTTTATTCAGGTCAAAACTTCTTTTCTGTGTGTGGGTCATCCATAGACTGCTGATACATTTTAAAAACAGCTGTTTTTAGAGGATTCACAGTGGTCAAATGTCCTTGATCAAGACATGAAACTATGAATGATAATGATAAACAACAAACAAAATCACAAACTGTTACTACCTACTTTTTCCTTGTCTATGGATTCTGCATAATTATGCAGTTAAAAAATGTAAAAATAAAATGAGTTTTTCTTTGTTACAACACTGCTGTTCTGTGGAAGTTTATAAAAACTTGCATTCTCACTCAGTTCTTTAAAAAAAAGGATTTTGTGACAGGAAATAAAAGATCAGACGTCCTGTGAAGCTATTTTCAAGATATCCCAGGAGAACTGAGAACTCAGGAAGATGCTATAAATTATAAAAAAGAAATTACAATTTTTTATTCTTTAATACATCACATGAGGAAATCAAATTTTTCTTATAATATCAAACTGTTGCTTAATCAAGTTTTGCTTATTTTCACTATGACAAAGTACAGCAGTACTTGCATTGAAAAATCATTCAACGTATTCTTTTCTCTTTTTGTGTCAGATATCTGTAATTCAGATCCATGCTTGCTAAATGGTCTTTAAACCCTGATTCTTTCCATCTCTGGCAAGTATGGATCTGAATTTCAGTTGTCAGACTCCCAGCAGACATCAACGTGGTATGAGATGACCTGGTTCAGCACCTTGTGGCACACCGCTGCCACTGGATTTAGTGCCAGGTCAGCCATCACAGATGTCACAAGACATTTTAATGGAGAAAACATAAATCATTTATAAAGTGACATCCCTGCAGCTACGAGAGGGACCCCTGCCCATAGATATGATTTTGAATTGACAGAACAAAAACTATGGTTGAGTTCTAGAGAAATAAGAAAACTGACACCTTCACATTATTTAATGTTTCTCATTTATTGCCAAAGTAAAATAATCCATCCTTTTCGGATATCTGCATACACATATATCATGAAAACTCAGGCCTGGATTAAAATTAGTCTAAATTTACAACAGTTCTGAATATGACTTGTGGCATTTATGCTTCTCTGCTGATGAGGCCGTGGAGAAAAAAACAGAAATAAGTCAAGGTTTATATTCTTTTCTTTACAATTTATTTATTTATTTTTTTTATTGTGAGCCAATCTGGAATGCTCAGGCTGGTGGCACATGCTGATTATCTGTGTGACCTGCATTGTTACAGCCGGAGTGTAGTACTGTTTTGCAGCCTGTTAGGCGTCTTCACACTTGTTCTCATTCATAATGAATACTGACGGGGATGCAATATTAATAAGCCTCAGCGCCTAGGGCACAGAGTTTATTTAAGGATTCAGATTAAGAGGACAATGGAGGTGATGGGATCTTTGTGTGTGTGTGTGGCACTGTAACATTTTCATTCATGAATTTTGTACAATTCATGCTAAAGTTTGATAGCCTTACAGTAACAGTCCTGCTCGCCTTCGGCAAAATACTAAACACAAACCTGCTGTTTCCCTCCAGAGGTCCAAACAGGTGGCTTTTTGGCAAGGAGTTTGTATGGTCTACTTGTGTATGCGTGGGTTCAATCCAGGTACATTGGTTTCCTCCCACTGTCCAAAGAAATGCATATTAGGTTAAATGGTCATTCTTCATAGGAATAAATGTGAGAATGAACAAGTGTGTCTTTGTGTTTGCCCTGTGATGGACTGGCAACCTGTCCAGGATGTACCCTGCCTCTCTGATTGATGGAATGCGCTCCAGCTTCCAAACAACTCTTAATTCGATTGCAGCTAAGAAAATGACTGACTTCTGCCTCTGCACATTTTGATGAAAGGATTTTCTTACTTTGTGAGGAAAAATTAAACTCAAAGGTTGGTGCTAATAGGGATGCCAGGCAAGCTATGACTTTCAGAAAGCAGCATAACATCTCAAGATTGTAAGTGAAAAATTTGGGGCGAAACACTTGTCCTTGTACCAATGTAAACAAATCAGTCTTCCAACCTAATTTTGATCTATTGAACACATTGCTTTATTTAGTTTTGGCACCTGTTTGTCCATCTTTTTTAATTTTGACCAATCCTGCAACTCCAACAGTGGCTTTTTATACAAAGCCAGCCACCTCCCCTATGGAGCGGGGCACTGAACGGCACAGGTGATGAAAATATATATTTATATATGTAATTTTTTATCATTTATATAAAAAATAAATAGAAATAGAAATAATATATATATATATACATTATTTCAATTTCTATTTATTTTTTTATATATATATATGTATAAAATCGAATTCCACTTCATGTTACCTGTCTTTTGAATAAAATTTGAAAGAAGAATATAGATCATTTTCTGAAGAAAACAATGTTCTTTTATTTTGCTGTTTTCCTTTCTTGCCAGTGTTATGTTTTCCTTGTGGCTTGCAGTGCCTTTCATTGGTCACCCCTAGCAGATGCAAATTAGCTGTAAAGCTTCACATTGTGATAAATTAAAATTGGTTTTTTGAGGCTTTCACGTGGAACATTCAACCTGTTTGACTTGGTCTGCTTAAGACTGAAAGTGGTGATCTACATATTTAAACTAGAAATCCCCAACAGTAAACAACAATCAGTTACTGTGTAATTTTCAGCTTAGACAGAGGTCCTAACAGCAAATGCTTGCGTAAGACAACAGATAACCTTGAATGCAGAACTTTGTTTTCCTCCAGGGGTGTAACATCCATCCATCCATCCATTTTCTGACGCGATCCAAGTCGGGTTGCGGGGGCAGCAGCCCAGAGAGGGAAGCCCAGACTTCCCTCTCCCCAGCCACATTCACCAGCTCATCTGGGGGGACCCCGAGGTGTTCCCAGGCCAGCCGCGAGATGTAATCAGTCCAGCGTGTCCTAGGTCTCCCCCGGGGTCTTTTCCCACAGGGGCGTGCCCAGAACACCTCCTTAGGGAGGCATCCAGGAGGCATCCCATCCAGATGTTCGAACAAGGCGTCTGGTACCCCATACTCCCGGAGCACAATGCTGCAGAGGCGTGTCAGCCAGGACAGCCGTACAGCATCCAGAGCTTTAAGAAATTTCGGGCGATCTCGTCCACCCCCAGGGCCCTGCCACCGAGGACCTCTTTAACCACCTTAGCGACCTCAGCCCCGGAGATGGGAGGACCCACCTCAGTGTCTCCCAGCTCTGCTTCATCATAAGAAGATGTGTTGCTAGGATTGATGAGGTCTTCGAAGTATTCTCTCCACCGACCCACAATGTCCCGGGTCGAGGTCAGCAGCCTACCGTCTCCACTGTAGACAGTATTGACGGAGTACTGATTTTCCCTCCTCAGACTCAGCCGGATGGTGGACCTGAATCTCCTCAAAGCTGTTCGAAAGTTGTTCTCCATGGCCTCACCAAACTCCTCCCGTGCCCGAGTTTTTGCCTCTGTGACTGCCAAAGCTGCATACCGCTTAGCCTGCCGGCACCTATCAGCTGCCTCCAGGGTTCCACAGGCTTAAAGGGCCTCAATAGGACTCCTCCTTCAGCTTGATGGCATCCCTCACCGCAGGGGTCCACCAGCGAGTTCAGGGAGTTTCCGCCCCGACAGGCACCGACGACCTTACGGCTACAGCTCGGCAAGCCGCCTCAACAATTGAGGCATGGAACATGGTCCAGTCAGACTCAATTTTCCCCACCTCACTCCAGACATAGTTGAAGCTGAAGTTGAAGTTCTTTCTGACAGAGGACTCTGCCAGACTTTCCCAGCAGACACTGATGACACGCTTGGGCCTGCCAGGCCTGACCAGCATCCTCCCACACCATCTGAGCCAATTCACCACCAGGTGGTTATCGGTCGACAGCTCCGCCCCTCCCTTCATCTGAGTGTCCAGGACACGCCGCCTCAAGGCCAATGATACGACTACAAAGTCGATCATCAAATTGCGGCTCACCGTGTCCTGATGCCAGATTTACATGTGGGCACTCTTATGTTGGAACATGGTGTTCATGAATAAAAATCTGTGGCAAGAACAGAAGTCCAACAACAGAACACCACACCGGTTCAGATCTCCCAATCACACCTCTCCAGGTCTCGCTATTGCCACTCACGTGAGCATTGAAGTCACCCAGGAGGACGAGAGAGGTGACGTTCCACGTTCCTAAAGCCAGCTTTTGCAGCCGAGGATCAGACCGCCAGGTTTCCCACCCCGGGCCGCTGAGACGTTACTAAACAGGCTCAGCTCACATCTGCACCCGACCTCTACGGCCCCTCCTGCAGCTGGTGAGACCACAGGAGGGGGGGCCCATGTAGCTCCTTCGGGCTGAGCCCGACCAGACCTCATGGGCATAGGCCCAGCCACCGTGTCCCACCTCCAGACCAGGCTCCAGTCTGTCCTTTGATTTTTCTCTTCACAGAGGATTTTTGAGACGCTCTTAAGTAAGTAAGTAAACTTTATTTATATAGCACATTTCACAGATAAAATCATAAAATGCTTTACAAAGTGTTGCAATATCAAAAAACATAAAAAAAAAAAAACAAAGATGAGACAATACTAAAACTCAATAAAACATAAAACCAGGTCAACTAAAAGCTTGTCTGAATAAAAGTGTCTTCAGCTGTTTTTTAAAAGAATCAACAGAGTTGGCCTCTCGGAGAGACAAGGGCAGGGCATTCCACAGTCTGGGGGCTACAGCTTGAAAAGACTTAGTTTGGTCCCTCCCCCAGACACCTGCTTGCCTTGGGTGACCTTACCAGGGGCATAAAGCCCCCGACAACATGGCTGCTGGGATCTTTGGAACACACAAACCTGTCCACCACGGTAAGGTGGCAGCTCATGGAGGGATGTTTGTTTCCCTCAGAGATGTAACATTGTTTTGTCTTTCCTATACTCTGTGGTTGAAGAGTACTGTTACACCATCAGAATGATGTTAAATCTCTCCTAATGCCAAAGATTTCTTGTAACCTAAGTTTAATCTTTACATTGATGATCTTTACTGATACTAGCAAATTTCACCAAATAAAGTGATATCTGAATGACCTTACAAGTTAAATGCTGGACCTTAAAATAGAAATAATCTTTTTAATGCTTTCTTTTCCCAAATGCACTGATGTTTGCCTCTACTCACCGAACACATTGTCTCAGAGGTTACTTTATTGCTTTGTGCAAGCACTTTGTCTGCATAGAATATGCTTCCTTTTATGATAACCATATGCTAAAGTTCTATGATTTGGAATATTTGAAAGAGAGGAAAAATCCACAAGAAAGCTTAAGGCCAGACGTTTTAAGTTAATTCATGGATACAACTGACACACATGTTGCACAGATCCATACAAACAATTCCTTTTCAGCTACAGTCAAGCTCAACTTTTATTTATTCTCAAGGTTATGTCCTTAAAAGACCTCCTAAACTTCCTTAGCTGTTCCATACATGTTCATATTTCTTCATTTTCCAAATATGATAAATCTCAAGGTGATGTGTCAAGCCCAATGAATTCAGCATTTATCAGCTAAATTTCCCCTGTAGATCAGAGCAAGCATCTATTGCAGCTCTTGTTCGTTAATATTTTATCTACTACCCTGAAAGCTTGATTTAATTCAAACTTAACAGCAATGCCAAAGAAAAGTATCAGTTCCAAATATTAGTCTGTGAACAGAGCTCTCTTGTCATGGCCTTTCATTCACAGTGCTCTCTGTTGGACACATGATTACAAGGGACTTCACCAAGATGTTGCAAACACTTAGTTATGAGTATTACAGAAAGGAACCCCATGTGGTTTTGGTTTGTGGAAAAAAAAGTTCAATAAAACTGGGCCAGAAATAGTGACTCTGTTTTAATACATGCTTAATATTTAATATTAACTATATCTGACAGACATGCAACAATTTTCAAACTCTGGTCTACTGAAGGCCTTCACAGCTGTTTTATGGAATTGTACCATTGAGTAGGTTTGTTGAACTAGAATATAGAATTGCAACAAAGACCAAGTGTGACTTTAATAAGTTTATCGCCCCAATAAATATTATCATATTTATCCAAAAGAAGTGTTACCTTCAATAAACACTAGCCTGACCTTAAACCCTAATTTTGCAACCCTATTTTTGAGAAAGTGTTTGGAAAATCATTGTGCAGCATTCTATATTTTGATCTGTGGAGGAAATCTACAGTGTAAAATGCTTTTAATTTGAAATATGTACAAAACATGATGGCAATATGCATTTTAAAATCATCTTACTATAATTCCTTGAAAGATATCTTACCTCTAAAATTCCACATAATAACCAACAGTTTCTTAGACAAAGATTAGAGTTCTAATACTAATATACAGTATAGGTATTTGAAGGTCATGAGTTTTATCAAAAACTGATGAAGATCTTCAAAAAGATGATGTCAGTGCGGAGTTTGGTAATTTAGCGTCGGAGACATCAAGAAAGAGCCAGAGTTCCTCAGATTATCTTGAAAAGAACAATTTCTCAGTTTTAAAAGAAAACCAATTTAATGTTTACTAATTTATCTTTAGATCTAAAGAAAACCATCCATTGATTCCCCAGAGCTCCATGAAAGTGGATGTTTGATCCACCATCTCTTTTGCAGCAGATCGATTGTAGTTGAAGAGTTCATTATCCAAGACAAATCCATACACGTCTTTGCCACGTCCTCAGCCGTTCTTTTCATCCCTTCTTGCTCTGCCTTTTAATTGGCCTTCAGTCATCAGTTATCTTGGCTGCACTTGCTCCTTTACCCACTCTGTCGTTCCAGTCTAATGACACAAAGGCTAATTTTACACCCACCAGTCGTTCCATTTAATTACTGACTGTCCAGACTCTTCTAGCTCAATCAATAACAGCCGTACGGAGATGGGGAGAGGCTTTGGGAAAAAATGTCCATGGGGCACTTGATTTAGAGGAGGAAATGCTATTCTTCATTTCATTACATAAGAATAGTTAACAGAAGCAAATAGCAGGTAGCTAATTGGTCATCAGGGATCATTTATGCCATGTGTTTGGCATACTGTATCGTCTATATCACACAGTATCAGAGCTTACAGCACTTAAAGGTTTTGCTCTGTGACAATGATCAAATTTGACAGAGTAGACTTATTCTAAATTATTTAAAACCTGCCAGCAGAGAGAGAAAATGCCACTTATTTCACATGCAAAGCAGCTTTAATCAAAAATTATAACTTCATGTTAACTTGTGACAGACTTATTTTTTATAATGTCACCTTTTCAGATACTTATTTAACTCATTCAAAAAAAGTAGCTAAAGTTGCAATAAATACTCTTTTCATGTAACTAAAAACTTAAAAAAAGTAAGACAATTATTTGAAATGAGGGGCTAAGGTTTGAGAAAAAATATTACTATTGTGCTATAACATTATCCTGTAACATTTAGAGATTTTTAACGGTTCATTAATGATAGTTTAATGGCCTGTTAACTAAACATTTAAATATACTTATTAACAAGGAATAATCTGTATTATTTTACCCTATATAACATCTGCTCTGTATCTTTACACTTTAATTTTATTTTCATAACTTCTCATTTTAAACATGTCACGGTGACAGGAAGCTGAGCATTCATTTATTTTGCTTATTTGGTAATATTCAAACTAGACTTTATAAACCTATTTGTAGATATATTGATGCTTCAAAACTCACAAAACATTCATGTTTTTCAGTCATGTACACCTTTAATAATTTATCTCAGTTGTGAATGACTGATATATGGCACTGAATTCTTTCACCATGATTCAAGTAGTCTTTTGAAATTTCCGAATTGTAAAACTCAGCATGCAAACAAAATGTTGAAAGTAAAATGTATCAATACAGAGTCAGTTGAAGGAGGTTTGCATCTGTACCTTTTTCTTAATTAACTTTGATGCTCCTATGTGAGTTGGCTTGCTGAATTTACATTTCTTTATGTATGCAAGTGTACACATCTATCACACCTGAGAGTTTTTGTGCTTGAATCTATCGGAGACAACCAATCAGACCAGTTGTTTGAAGATGCTTAGTTACTTGGGGCCAATAGGAGATGACAGTCAGGGTGGAACGAGGAACTGATGGTGGAACTGAGTGGCTGTGGCAGCGCTAATGGTAAGTGAGAGGTAATTAGGGAGAAAAGACTGGTGTGCGGCTTTCCATCCAGTGAACAGAGTGGGGAGCCGGCCTCCCCGCTGCCTCATTTATCATCATCTGCTTAGCAGGCAGCTCAGAGTCAGGACAAACAGAACAATCCCCCTCCATCTTTCTCCTTCTCTCAGTCTCTGTCTCGTACCTTCTTATCTTCTGGTCTTTTCATCCATTTGCTACTTATCCAATGTTCAGCACTTCCATCTCTCTTTCATTCTCTGCATTTAATCAGCTTCTCTGTCCCAGCTGTATTCCCTTTCATCTCTTCATCCTGTTTTCTGTCTCAGCTTTTACTACCTGTCACACAAACACTTCTTTCATTCTTATACTTATATTTCCCATTTTATTGCCCTGGCTCTATTTACAACTTTTCTTTTCACATCAGCTTTCTGAGTTCCATCCTGTCTTTATGTCCTGTTCTACCTATTTATTTAATACACAATGCCTTCATTGCTTTGGTGCTTTCAACTCTCCAATTCTGCTTGTAATTTCTGTCTTCTGTTTCCCATCTTTCCCACCACCACCTCTCCATGACCCAGGATGTTTTTCATTTTTCGTCTTTCTAGTCCAATTTATTTCTTCATTCTTCACTGATATTGTTGTTTTTTTCCTTTTATCTTTTCTTTTTTTGGAGGGAGAGGGGTAGTGTTACATAAATCTGTTCTCTTCTAAACCTTTTCCCAAAAAAACTTTAAATAAAAACTCTTATGTTTGTCAAATTAAATAGTTCTCTCATTTACTTCTACTGGATGTTCCTTACATTTACATGTTTGTGGGGTGGAGGAGTTTTAATTTCAAAAAGCAGCTGTATGTGGAGATGTTAATGCATTGTTATCACAGGTACATTATTAAAACATTCAGAAGTTTGTCGCTCTATGTCCCTACCCTCACCTATGGTCATGAGCTGTGAGTCGTGACCAAAAGAATGAGATACTGGGTACAGGCAGTCAAAATCAGTTTCCTCAGTAGGGTGCCTCCCTCTCATTTCTCTTGCTATAAATGGGTTATTATAGACATTTATACAAAAGTACAAACAGGACTATGAATCATCATAATTATTACAAATAATAGCCAACATGACCACAACTATCACTGAATAAGACAAAAAAATACCTTGAACTGAAAGGAGACATACAAACAAGTTTGAGAAAATAAGCAGAAGTGGAAAAAACTTTGGCCAAACAAGCTGACAAATAAATTCAGACATATAAATATAAATCAACCATTTAAGCTGTTTGCAGCTTAACTGTTGTAGGAGGTATAAATATGTAACTGCTCTGCTCAAATTTCATCCTCATGCGCACACACACACACACACACACACACACACACACACACACACACACACACACACGGAAAAACAAAGCATTGTTTTAAAACCTGTAAAGATGAGGTCATCTTTCTCTCACAGATGCTTGACTGTTGGGAAATTTAATGATGACTAAACACTAAATGCGTCAGTGGAAAACCAGCCATTCTTCAGACTGGCTCAAATTCATTAATGTTAACACCCTTTCCAGAGGCATTTGTTTTTAATTAACATCCTCTTGTTGTAGAATTTAACAACATGTCAAGAAGCTGGCTAGGATACAGACAGCTACAGAGCCAATATTGATAATTGACTTTAACAGGTGACAAAGAAAAATGGAGTTGGACAAGAAGAGAAAAAAAAAACAGACAAATGCAAGAAGTACAAGACACTGACATAACTCCAGGGTGTGACATGTGAACAGAACTAATTTGTAGCAGAAAGTAATTTGTATCACTCCTGACTGGCGGCAGTTGTTGGAGAAGCAGAAAACAGATACACTCAGGCTCCCTAATTTATCACTCCAACACCTGCTTCTCCCCTGTGTCACTCGGATAACTCACATTGCCCTTGTTTGTGTTCTAACAATACAATTTAAGGGGGCATTTAGTCATTTATAACCCCCCAAAAAAAGCTTTTTCTAATTTTACAATCAGTTTACCAAAAGTGGATAGAGAAGGAGATTGGGAATGTTTGAAAACAGAATTTTCTTACTTTTTGCAGTATATCTTATAGACATCCTTGTACTACATGCATAGTATAACTAATTCAGTAAATATTTTTTTTAAATGTATTAACTTAAACCTGTGTTTCTCAATCCTGGTCTTCAAGTATCTATTTCCAGCATGTTTTAGAGATAACACTTGAATCAAATAAATAACTCTTTAACCCAGCTTGCAAATCAGCTCTTATCATGCTGTAGTGGTGTAAGAACATGTCTAAAGCTAGGTGCACATATGAGGATTGCAACCTGTTAGACCTCACACATGAAAATATATTTGAAAAAAATCATGCATCAAAAAGTTTTGATGATTGTTTGTGTTGTGTGGTCTGATTATCATAGCATAACTCACTGCACATACATTCCTTTTGCCGATCTAGAATCCAGTCCTCCGAGCCAGAAATCTAATGGGTTGAAACATGAGGAACAAAAGGAAACACAGCAAACCAGAAAACACCCAGCATGGAATAGGACATTCAAGACAATAGAAGAATGGTGGTCTTGAGATTATTGTAAAAAAAAAAAAGGAATGACTTTGGAGAAAAGCCTGGAGACAAAGTGAATATGGACTTTATAGTTGACTGAGTGAGCTCAGCCTTGCTTTCTCTTGTTTTTGTTTGGTTTTACATGATCTAACTGGATCAGTTTCCACTCCTTTACAATCAGCTGGTAAAAACAGAGAGGTGAATGTTTGCCGGCACAGAGAGGTCTAGATTAATTAAATAAATTTCAGAACAAAATCAATTGTAAAATTATTCAAAAGTTAATTAAAAAACACAATTTTTGTAAAAGTGTTTCAAATAACTGTTATTTAGTGCGTTGTTTTGTTATTTCTACACATTGTGGGTTCTATATACATGTACAATATAATTATTTAATTGTACAATGTACTTGTTCTCAATGTAAAATCCCAAGATATTTGTTTTTGTGCAACAAACCTGGTTCTTCTAGTCTGCTCCATAGTCCTATTTTTCTGATCTTTGCTTCCGTCAACATTTATTATATTTAGCTTTTTTTCAAGGATGTTTTATTTCCAACATGTCTCCACCTTGACATAAAATGCCTGCATAAGCTCTTATCACCTTGCCATAATTAGGAGCTGTATTCAACATCGATTAAAGCTATGAAAACAGATGACAGGTCACCATGATAGCTTTCACCTCCAACGTCGGGGGAATATGTCAAAAAGATAAAAAAAAAAACATACAGAGATACTTCACCCTCACTGCTGACATGAAACACAATGACAATGCCCTTTTATTAGATTTAGACACTGTAATATAGGGGATGTGCCAATAATAAGTGTCTCCTTCAAGACCCTGATGCCGGGGATTTTAGAGAATTGTATTCAATTTAGGTCAGTTAATTTCAGTTTTCTTTGTATTATCAAGTCATTTCAAAGCACTTTGAAGATTTACTGCAGCTTAGAGCAATTATTATCATATTCTGTCCAAACAACTATAATCTAATTACAGTACAGATTCATTGTGTTATTCCATAATAGTTCAGTTCAATACAATCATGTTCGAATAATTCTCATTTATAATTAGTTGCCTAGCAAAAGAAACCTATGAATTCTCTCTTTAATTCAATTCCTTATTCTTAGAAAGAATGGGCCATCAAAAAAGACCCCAACAATCTCTTAATGGAAAGAAACCCCCTGACTCTGGCAGAATGGAGAGAACAGGAATTTAGAGAAACAGATGTGCTTTGTGGCTCTTTCATTACTCAAACTACTTGCAAATAATCATCTGTAACAGCAAATAAAACGATGATTTCTCAACAGAATACAAAATATTTTAATGGTTTTCAACATGCCCTGCGATGGACTGGTGACCTGTTCAGCAAGTGCCCCACCTGCTGGGATAGGCTCCAGCAACCTGCAACCCTGAATTGGACAAGAAAATAGATGGATTGATAGATGATTTTCAACATATCAGTCAGCCATAATAGGGTATCCATCGCTCCAACACTTATCAGGGGTAAGATCAAGGAAAAATCTGTTTTAACCTGATCACTTAACATCCCACTTTAAGCAACATTCTCTGACTGTGTCTGGGGGATTACAGGCTCCCATGTTTAAGTACAACCTGGTGCTACAAAAAAGTTTCTAGAACCAGGTTTAACCAGGTTTAATCAGCAGTGTTGGGACTTTTGTACTCTATTTTAGACTATAAAATAGTCATTATTATGAGTCCCAACTCCCGTATCAGAAGGATGTTCATTGACCCCTGAACTAATACAGAGAGTATTAGTGTTAAGAATGGGGACTCAGGATTAATATTTTGCTCACACATATCTGACTCATTCTTGTTATTAACTCATGTTTTAGTTGTCCCCATTTTTCTGCCATCATTCTCGGCCCGACGGACACCCCTCACGCTGAGAAAAATGAGCCATCGTGCTCAGAACCATCGAGTACAATCAAAAGAGGACCGAGCCTTAAGGTTAAATTGTAGATTTACTTAGTAGCATATTTCTGTCTCACACCTGTACAGGACAGAAAAAGCACAGATATCATTCTTCTCTGTACTTTCATTCTTCAGTATTTATACAGTTATGACTTAGAATTTATGACCCATCTTTCACTGGCTGTTTCACCACACCACATATTCATCATCCAATCACAAGTTATCATGCGCACTGTAAATTTATCAGGAGGTTACATCAGTTCCTGGAAGTCAAAATATGGGCATGTAAAATGACCCATGGAACAGGGAATTTACTATTGTTAGCAGATTTGAAAATAGAAAGTGTCATGGTGACATTCTTTGAGACCTTAGACTTGTTTTTTACCATCTGAAACTATGTGGCAGGTTAGATCCAGTTTAATCCTGTTTCTATGGGTAGATGATCAATGAGGATGCAGATTACAGTTATGTCAAGGTGTTCTGGATGGTTTTATCTTTAAAAAGGGAAATGTTCTCTACTGAAGAGCACTGAAAGACAGATTACCTCTTGAACAGCATTGTCAAGTATTTTATTTTATAGAAACATTTAGAATCTGTCAGACAGTTTATATTTCAATAAAACTGCACATAACATGGCAGGCTCCCCCCCCTTTTGATTGACTATTGACCAACTGGGTCGATATATAGTTGATTCTTAGCTAATAATATCCACTTTGTGTCAACCCAGGTGAGTGGACACTCACAAACCTTTCTGCTTCTTTGCCTCTAAGGTTCAGTGCCAGTTTTGGCACCAGTAGCTTATAGCCAGTAAAATGTCTGCCACAGATATGTGCTACTTTTGTGTTTCGGATATAAATTGGCTTCTGAAAGTCCAGGAGTAAACATCTTCAACAATTGCGTCCGTTCACAAAAGCAGAGGAAGTCATTAATGGACTGAACTCAGATAAATATAACTTAAGCCAGTTTAGTATGGTCCCTTTATTCAAGATAACATTTTCCACACTCTGAAGCAGAATGTTATGATCAGTGGGTTAGAAAACAGCTCTGAGATCTAAAAAGATAAGAACGGTCAAAAGTCCTTTATCTGAAGCCATGAGAAGATCATTAGTAACTTTCACCAGTGCTGTTTCTGTGCTTAGATGACCTCTAAATCCTGACTGAATTTTTTTAAGCAGATTGTTTTTAGGCATAATGGGAGGTTGGCTATTGGTCTATTATTAGCTAACACTTCTGAAATAGTTTTTCAAGTAAAGGTTTGATTACAGCTGTCTTAAAAGATTTGGGTACATATCTTGTTAACAGATATATATTGATTGTTGATACATTCTTGAATAATCTGGTTGAGATTTGGTGTAAAATACAAGTTGAAAGTTTCTATGAAGCCATTTGCTTGATTTACTCAGAGAGCTGTACTGAACAGAAACGATCCAAACAAAACACTACAGTTTTGTAGCTGAAGCTGCTGCAGATGAAACATTATCAGTAGTGGAAATGATCTCAAAGATTTTTTTCTGTAAGAGAAATTATATTGCTTAAGAAGAAGCTAACGAAGTCATTATACCTTAAGGAGGTAAATAAAAACATGGCTCGGTGGCACTGTGGCTCTCAGTCAGCCTGGCTACAGTGCTGAAAAGAAAACATGGATTTGTACTTGTTCTTCTCTATGAATAACAAATAATACTCTGTTTTTTTTTATGCAGGGCTTTCTTAAACCATATAACTTTCTTTCTAAACTAAGTGCAACCTTTCTAAATTAATTAAACAATATTTCCTTCTGAATAATATCTCTTTTAAAACTAGAGGGAAAAAAAGCACTGGCAGCCTTTAGCTCTATTTTTTGCTGCCACCTATAAAGTAAAATGTGTTGAACAAAAAGACTCATAGGCAGTTGTGGGGAAATCATCAAAATAAAAAAATAAAAAAGCTTGTCTTTGCAAAACACAAAAAACAAGACACTCAACATTTTCTTACCAATGTGAATGTGTGTGTGTGAATGGGTGAATAGCATGATCTGTAAAGCGCTTCGTTCATCGAGAGATGAGAAAAAAACGCTATACAAGTGAATGCCATCTACCATTTTTACCAATGTATTCTAACTGTTCTGTCATGGGTGCCTGAGGCAAATGAAAAACTAAAATTTTCCTGGTTTAATAATAAAGTGCTAAATCTCTAAATCTTGATTACAAAGTTAGTTATAGTCTTCAAACACAACATAAGTGTATTTTCAGTTTGCATCTATCAACCCCCAAATAGCATCTGCAGGATTAAAATAATTGTAACATGTTAAATGATAAATACTGCAGGTTCTAATGTGACTGTGGTGGCTATGTCTGAGTAAAGCATGGATGTAAACATGACCTTTACCTGTACAGTTAAAAGTGGGACATTTACGTTAGATGTCTAAAAAACAACTTGAACATATTTTACTAATGATATTTCAAAATATTTTTTAAATAAGATTTTCCTTTTAAGACTCATATGTTATGGTACCTTACAGGGTTTTTATATATATAAATATAAATATTTATATTTAAAAATTTGTGATTTATATTTGGGGGGGGGGGGGGGGGGGGGGGGGGGGGGGGGGGGGGGGGGGGGGGGGGGGGGGGGGGGGGGGGGGGGGGG
>JBAMIG010000015.1:9991812-10002822 GCA_037177335.1 Kiunga ballochi
CTTTTAAGACTCAGATGTTATGGTACCTTACAGGGTTTTTGTATAGAGAAAGAGAAAGATTTACGTTTAAAAATTTGGGAGTTACATTTGAACCCCCCCCCCCCCCCCCTTCCTAAAAAAAAAGTTCTAACACAGATCTAGTTCTATTCACTGGAAAGTAGAAATAAAAGCAGTGATTCACTCAGTAATGACTGAAACCAAATCACCACCTAGTTGGCGATGTGAATGTAAAGGGTTTTTACATGAACTGCAAACAGTAAATTCATCAAATCACTGCTTGTCAAAATCTATTTGTTCGAGAGGACATCTTTGGTGCAAGCTTATCAGCTGCCAGATTCTGATCGGTAGCCTAATAGCTACTGTAAATTTGCTCATATCAGATGGCAGGGATTCATTTGGAAAATGACTGTCTCAATTTAAATTTCATCAACTCAATTGAAAGTATTAACGGTATATATTGTGATTAAACTTTAAACATCATCAAGATTACTTATGCGAAAGTCATGATAAGAGACTCAAAATATCCCTGGAAAATTGTCTCTGTGAATCTAATCATGTTACTGCTGTGTTTGTTGCTGTTTTTACAGCCTGTATTTCCATATTTACCACATACTAAATTAAGGTGTTACATTGAAGATGTTTATATAGTACACATCTAAAATGGAAGTGGCGTAATTGCAAGTTTCTCCCAGAGCAAGATTTTAAAGGGTATTTTTTTATGAAAGTATCATTCTTTCTTAATATGTCTGAACCTCATGAAGCCTTCCATAATGAGAGTTAAGTCCATTTTGTGGCTGCATTACAGTGTAGCAGAAGTTTTGCTTAATATTTCTGATGTGCCTCAGCTAAGGAATGATCCCACAACTGATTGTCAGTTGATGAGTTAAATGTCCCTCAGGATTTTTTCCTAAGCAGATATGCACTGAGTCTATAAAAACCCATATAAGAGTCAGAAGTTAAGCCATGGAAAGTCCAGAGTTTTGATGATAAACTACTGCCAAAACTGATAATAAATTACATTCTTTAAATCAGGACGCTGTAAAAGTTGAATCCGACTGTGACTGACTGTGAAGTAAAATTTGAGTAATTCACATATCTGCTAAAGTCCAGTCTATCACTTCACTCCCACCACTTTTCTTTTCCGTTCTTTTCCTATCATCAGCTTATGCCTCATCTTATCTGTAGTCACACCTCTTTCCCATCTTGAATACTTATCACCAGTGCCAATGTTCGTCATGCATCTATAGGCTGATTGAAGATAGGGCATTACATTGCAAGGTTGGCCTGCTCACTCAAGCCTTTACACTCAGATGATTTCTCCAGGCAACCATCTTAGTGCTAAAATGTTTGGTACCTGACAAGGTATTTGAGCTTATCCTAGCATGTGCTTATCCACATTTGTTTGTGCAGCTGTGTACTGCTATATCTCTTTACTGATAGTGTGATATGGACATTACTTTCAGAGCACAGTGGGATATACACTGACCAAAAATATGTACATTTTAATAAGCATACAGAAACATAGTCTTTTATATCTCTTAAATATTAATAAAAAAACACCTAATAGAGAGATTTGCCTGTTCCCTTTTATTTTGTTGATGTAATTTAAACTAGAAAAAAAACTATTTTTTTTATCAGTCAAAAAAATCTTACAAAACCTACACTTCATTGTAGTTTATTCATATAGCTATGGTACATAGTGATTGAAGACACTCAGTATTTTAAAGAAAATATGTAAAAGTACAAAATAAGCTAAATTAATAGTGAAATAATAAAGAAGCATGAATACAGGGAACAAGAGAGAGCAACTTTCCCGCAGTAGAGTCTATGCCTTATCTGATGGCTTCCCTGTTGAGGCAGGAAAGGATATATCAGTGGTACATGCTATGAATACTTGGCTCCTCACAGCCATTTGGAAAGATAAGGAAGTGATGACACTCACTGGGTAACAAAAGATCGAGAAAAGGAAATTGGAAAAGGGAGGGGAGCATGCTGTATATCAAAATATGTTGGATGGTCTTCCTTAAGATACCACGACTTGTGTTTTTAGTGGAATATATAAGGTAAGCTAGAAATCAGGTAGTATCAGAGATGAAAAGCTTTTCATTGTTTGTTTTATCTCTTTTTCTTATTTCTATATATGTATACATCTGTTCTTTATTAGTAGTAGATGTTACTTTTGTTTCTATTGGTTAATTTTTCTGTATTACATTTTTTTTTTTTTTTTTTTTTTTAATTTTATTTTTTTTCTGTATTACATTTAAGCAGACTTCCCATACTTCCATGCTCCCTGAAAAGAAACCATAATAACAACAAAGGAGATTCATTTTTTTTATTTTGATCATTTACAGCGGAGCAGTTGAAGCATTATAAAGGAGTTTGTAGATGAAACCTGGATTTTTTTTCTTCATTAAAGAGCAAAAAAGCATGTCTCACTCAGCACGCGGTTTTAAGAATTTTTTAACCTCCAAGAATTAACATTGTGGGGTTGCATTTTGCGACCAGATGACAAAAAAACAAAACAAAACTGAATGTATACTGCAAATAATGGTTTTTGTATCAAGGTGGATGCTCTCTTGTGTTTTCTTTCTGATTAAAACTAACTATATACATTATTTTTTCTCTTACTTTTACTGGAGTGGAGGACTTTCACAAACATATTATGTTACCAACCCCGTATCCTGTTTTTTTCATGCTTCTTTTTTTTTGTTATTGCCATGTTTATAGCTTGATATTTACTTTTGAGGATGTGTGCACCTCCCTAAAACGTTTATGAGAAGATAAAATGTGACAACTCAGTTCGTGTTATTCTGTAAAATGCCTGAAAAACATAAAACCATTGCAACATATTTGTACAGAAAACAATGGATTTGATTTTAACAACAGTTTATAAATTATTTACTACTGTGAAGTCAGCTTGAGCCAGTTTCAGCTAACAAAACACGCTTATAACAACAAAATGCTCACCAAAATGTTGACTACACACAACTATGGGTCAGACTGAGACTTACAAAAAAAGGCTGAATTTCTGCATTCATAGTTTCCACAGATCCATACAGGGCTTTAATATGAGAGCTGGGGTAAATGTGTACCAGATTTGTACCAGCAGCAATACCAATTTTTAAAAATTCACTTTAATTTCCTTTTTCACATCATCATCCTCTTAAAATAATGGCTAACATTTTTGATCATCTTGAGTTTTTTAAAGCACAAAAAAGGAACAAGATCTCTGCAATATATGCTTTATATTTTAATTAAGAAAAAGTTTAAAGTAATACTTAGGTTATTATTTGAAGCGGGCTAAGCAGTGCGGAAATTTGAATGCAGCTTTGGTGGTTGCTAGTAAAAAGAATGGAGGTGAGAGTTTGGAGATGCCATGAAGAATGTCTTTCCAATCATTTCCAGCAATACAGCATCAACACTGTGTCCAGTGGGTATAGAATGCTGCTGTACTCATCCAGACATGTTGTGGTTTGCTAGAAGGAATACTTCAAAGAACTCCCTGATGTCAGTGACAAGTGTTCTGATGAGTAAATTGGTCTTGAGAATTAGAGATGGTTTCTCTTACCTCCAGTGCTGAGTTTGTAAGGGTGGGTAAAAAGCTCTTTGGTGGCAAGGTTCCAGGGTTGGACAAAGTCTGCTCAGAGTTACAAAAAGCTCAGAATGTTGTGGAGCTGTCATAGATGACATACTTGCAGCACTGGGTGGACATCTGGCACGTTGCCTTTGGACTGGGAGAATGGTCTCTACCAAAGCTGCCATTTGTCACTGATTCTGTTCATAACGTTTTTGGACAGAACTTGTGAACACAGCCATGGGTATCCAGTTTAGTGATTTCAGAACTGGGTCCTGGTTTTTTGCAGATCATGCAGTTCAATTTGCAGCTGAATGTGAATTGGCTGGAATTAGAATCTAAACTTGTGATCATCAGCCACAAAAATGGTGGAGTATCCGCTCCAGTTCAGAAGAGAAACCCTGCCCCAAGGAGAGAAGTTCTACTATCTCATGGTCCTGTTCTTGTATGAGGGTAGAATTGAACGGGAGATATACTGGTGGATCAGTGAGCTGTTGGTTGTGATGTTGACTCTGCAACAACTGTTTTGGTCAAGGAGGGAAGTCCAAAAGGGGAAATCAAATATACAGTCCTACCCTCACATATGTTCACAAGCTATGGTGATCACATAAAGGAGTTGCAAATACAAACAGCCAAAAAAGGTTTATTTTCCATATCCTCTTCTTATATGTCTGCAGACTTATGTTTACACCAACAATGCTCCTATATATAAAAAACTCAGAAAGTCTCAAGTGAGATGTTTTTTTATGGTTGTGTCACAGGAAGAGCAAAGTCTGTGAAAACTACGGTGCGCTCATCAAGTCAGTTTTCCACAATGACTTTTTTGCAATGTTTCTTTTCTTGTTTTCCTAGTCTCATGAGGTAATAGACCTGTCGTTGCAGTAATAATGATGAATCTCTCCTGTCTTTGCAGCCTAGGATGGGAGATGGAACCAAAATATGGATGTAACAAGTCATGCTATAGGGAAACGGGTTTATTTCACAGTGGGGGGGGGGGGCATTAAGATTATGGTCATGGTGCTAAGTTATGACTCAAAATAAAAGTAAAACAACATAGTATGAGATATCAACCTGTTTGTTGGAACTCATAGGTATGTACTTTAAACAGATGTTGGCTTAAAATAAAACAAAATTTTCTGACTCAGCTTTCAACATTTTGTTAGAAGTTGTGATTGCTGGAGTTTTCAGAAGGTGCACTTTCCACCTCTCCCTTCTTCTTCCTTCCTATGGAACAACACTTAATTACACCACCACACCACCGCCATTAAAATTTATTCTGGATAATTCACTGGATAGTGCAATTACTCCTTCTTGACAGCATAACAGTTCATTTCGGCTTTTTATTAAGGCTAAAGAATTCTTCATTCTTGGGACAGCATTAAAAAAATGGTTCAATAATATCATCACAAATCTGTGTCCCATCCTCCATTACGAGTTCTCAGCAGGTTTTTCATTGCGCTATAAATTCACATCCTGCAATGCTGCAGAGAATTGTCAGTAGTTTGTGCTTTATGTTAGAAAAAAAATTAATTAGTCTTTAGGAGTCACAGTGTTCACCAGTAAGGTTAGACATCAAAGGCCGACAGCAAAGGTGGAGACAAAGAGTTAAGACTGATGATTTATTTGACAATGATGCTGAAACTACTTTAAAATACTTTGAAATATTTTTAAAAAACAGTATTAGAAATAGTGTTTTCTGCTGTTTTACATTGGAAACCTACAGGTAGTAAAAATAAAATATACATCTTTAATTTAGGCAAAGTAGATTGCTTGTTTGATTAATGGATTTTTGGAATAAAATTATAAAGTATAACATACTAAAGTATAAAAGTTGTTTCCAGCATGGTCTTCAGTGTTAAAAGAAAACAAAAGTTTAGAAAGAGCTCAGTTATAAAAGTATTAAAAGTGGACAAAATTAACTACTTTCTAAGACCGTGCAATGCAGTCATTCAGACTTCACTTGGCCTTAAAGGAAATATATGATGCTTTTAAATCCTCCCTTTTAACAAGTAAATCGTTAATTTATTGTCTGTATAAAGCAGAACCACAATGCTTTGGTCTGAATTCCTGGTTATTCTCGCTCCACACACACTTTATAATCCCTGTTCTGAGGTGCGTCTCTTTAAATGTGAACAAGACCTGTCCTGCCCGCCCACCTCCAGGTCACAGGAAGTTCAACTCTACCTTGTTCTGCCATGTTTGAAGCTAGGTAGCAGCGATATGCTAATCTCATGGCAGAGAAATATTTTATTAGTATGTTTACTATAAATGTCAAGATTTTAGATTCACAAATTTGATTACATGGAAGTCCACAACCTTATTTGGCAGATCCACAACAAACACTGTGTGAAAAAAGTGTAACAGAGAATAGAGAAAATCAAACAGACTGAAAAAAATATGACCAAAAAGAATATGAAGATGAATGTGCTGCATCAGTAAGTTATACATTTACAGTTTCTGCATTCTTAAACACTTAAAAGTGCACAAAATATGTATTTAAGGTTTTTAAAAAACTGGATTTTGCATGATATGTCCTCTATAAAATAAATAAGTTAACATGTCACATCTGCTGATCTGAAAATGTGTAACTTTTTTAGCTTTATTCATTTCTACTCTCTTATGCTATTCCATCCCCAGGGTCCTTTCTCAATTCCCCCCTACCCACCCCATTTCCTTAAGTTCTTTTCAGGATGTCTTTTTTTCTGCTTAACTATCAACTACCTGTTAATTTTTTATCAGCTTTTCTTTCTCTAAAGAATCATTGAAGTATGTGGTTAATGCTGCACATCCACTGGCTATAGCAGCTCTGTTTTCTCTGTTTCTTGCTCACTGTCTCTCAACTCTGTTAAACCTTGCTTAAGTCCACTGACCCGAAATATATACAGCCGACCTATTTACAGTAAGCTGTGAGTGAACAGTTTCCATCTGCAAGAACAATCTGGTACTTTTGGGTCCTTTGAGCTCTGCTGTGTCTATCCGCCTACTGCTTTCAGTGCGCTTCACACTTTGGACACTGAACTGCAGTTCAACTCCCTGAATTGGCTTTCTGGCTGTCTGTTGGGGTGATTCTGAATATCCTTGGGGCTTGACCTTTATAGAAGGCAGTGAACTGTCAAGTCTGGTTACGTTTTAGTGGTACTGCATCAGTGTACAACACACCCCTGAGTGCGCTGATTGTGACAATATCTGGCAGACACCCCAGGCTCTGGTGTCATTAGAGGTCTTGAGCACCAACCTTTGCAGCCAAATCAGCCCAATAGAGATATTTGGCCTGAAAAGAAATTTTAAAGATTTTGGCTTGTTAATGACCACTGGGGCAGCTGCTTTTAAAAAGGGCGCATAAACAATTGCACCATTTGTAGTCATGTGCTTAGAGCACTTGAGTGATTATTAACGATACCTTGCCCAACTTTCTCATTCCAGTGCTTTCTACAGGTCAGTGAATCAGAGAATGGGTGCCCCTCGGGCTACCACAACAGAAACTACTGAAATCATGACATCTGATTAACCTTGCTCTTATGACAATTTTGTAAGTCCACAGCACATTCTCATCTTTTTTGAGTTGAATAAGATATAAAAAGGAGGATGTACTCATGAAAACAATATTCAAACAATGACTCAAAACTAAGATGGCCAGCTTGTAGTCAGGGGTAGGTATGTAGGGAATTTTGCAGAATTGTGCTGGGAGGATGGAGGATAGTCAAGTGTTACTCAGCTTTCTAACTGAATTGCTGTGCATTTGATGGGTAATTGGACTCCCGGGCTGCACACAGGAGGGCCAGAGGCAAGAAAGAAAGTGGAAACAAGCAAGCTCCTCTTGAAATTGTTCTCAGTTTTTCAGAGAAAGCCAGAAATAGCCACATGTGAGGAAGATCTTTAAAACATGTTTTGGTTTTGTGCAGTAGAACTTTGTGCGTGCCTCCAAGTATCACTTTGCAGGAGACTCAAAGATTGTTTCAGTTTAAAGATTGACGAAGCAGTCAGTGGACTGAAAATGTGCAAATGTGCACGGTGAGCTCATGGTTGTTATAGAACCTACAGTGTATGACATCAATATTTCAGTCAGGCCTTTTCTCAAGGGCAATCATGATGAAATTCAACTGGTGCAATAAATATTACAACCACACACATACACACACTCATAAAAACAACATAGACTAAGGGTGTAATGATTAATCTGAGAATTTGAGGTCTAACCTTTGTAACCTCAAGGCTGTGGCCTCATATTAGACATGCAGCCACATAACCTTGCGCTTCAGCCATCCTCCCTCTAAACCCACCCAACTGTCTTCCAGCTGCAACTGTAACTGCCATTTTGGTCATTCATTGCCATTCTGCTCATGCATCTTTCTCCCCTGAGATTCCTCACAACCTCCTGTGGTACGTGCTTTTGAAAGTGTACATGAAAGTATGTGCATGGAAGAAGAAACAAAAAAGAGTAAGCATGTGTACAAGTTTCATCTGGGCTCATTTACTATACAAAGAATTTCACCTCTAAACTAATCTTCATCTAATGTAGCACGGATGGCTATACCCGCCTACATAATTTTGCATAGTTGCATTGGCCATATGGCCGGAAGGGAACTTTCATTGTTTTATTACAGATCAGACTATCTAGGCTCACTTTCTCTGGTTCTTGTAAAAACATGTCCTTGAATATATTTAATGGCAGCTTAAATCATTCATTCAGTCAGAGCACAAAGAGCATATAGGGAAGAAGGAAAGGTGAATCTTTACGAAGCACGTGGAATTAGGTCTTCTGAAATATTAATGTACACCAGGCAGGGTAAGGAAAGTAAAATGCCCAACATAAGCAAAACCAGATAATAACAACCCAAGCACATTTTCTTATAGCAGGCACACATCCAAATGTAATCAGCAGCTGGTTATTTTGTCATTGTGAGGCATTAGCTTGTCATTTCATTGGCCAATATAAGTCTTGGCATTTTTCCAGACTTGATATTCAGGGAGTGAGATGATCTGTGGGCCCCATTCCATTGCTATCCACATAATAACTCTCCATGCCAGGTCTTACCCATACCTCATAACCCATCCCTTGGGGTTTAGTTGTCAAGGGCAGCTTACCTCTGAGCATAAATGACCGATAAACCTGAAGGAGCAAGGAGGAGAAGAATGAGCAAAGAGAAAGTTTCTTGTCAACGCTGCTAAGGGTTGCTAAGGGTTGGTGCAAGCGATAGGATGACAGAGTGTCTGGCCAATGTGGTGGGGAAGAAACCCAAATTTGGTATGGGGTGTTTGCCACAGTGCTCAGTGAGGATGAAAGTGATGGATAGAGGATGTTAGATTCTGTAATTGTGTTCAGGTAATTGACTCACTGCTCTCCCCTTCTCACTCTCTCCTCTTAGTCTGGGAGGGAGAAAACATCAGTAAAGTTTGGCAGCCCACTTGTTCAATCTTTGCTAGTGGCTTCTTCTCATCTTACTTCAGCTGATCGGCAATGATCTGCTGCACTAATTTTTCTTTCAACTCTTTGTTGATGCTTAAAAAGTACTTGGGATAAAACAACATTATGGACTGAATAACTTGATTTATTTTAAATTTCCTATATTTTGAGCTATATTTACTAGATGTATTGATGCAATATGTATTATGTAGTTGACTGAAATACAGAACTAAATTATGCAGGATGACACATTTATTAACTTTTGCCTGAAATAAATGATAAAGGTTTAAATGACAGCATTTTTATCAAACTCCTTGTTTATGACACAGGAGATTTTTACTGATTGAGTGTTTTCACATGACTGCAACATCTTTTGTCAACACATTAACCCACTTCTGTGAACAAATGACAGGTGTATATAGTTATAGGTACAGCATACCTTCACCTTCAGTGAGAAAGCCACTGCCCCTGAGCAGCAAAGATGTAGTGACTAAAACGGAGAGAGATTGTCATGGCTTCATAAGGACGAGAGCATGATGTACTCCTCTCTTCATGCATCAGCAGGTTATGGCAGCATTCATCACTTGTCCACGACCCTGTACTAATAATCAACTGGGTATATCTCAATCTACAAACCTCTGATTTATACCAAGCACTGTACTTGGATGACAAGTTTTTAAACGGAGCTGAGCAATGTAAATCATAACCTCAGTGAGCACCGAGCTGATGGGTTCACCCTGAGGATTGTAAGAGAAGAGGTGCATTTCTGTCAACAAATAAACATTTGTGTCCATGGGTATTAACTACTCAAGTGAGCAAGGTTATAAAGTAGTACTTGAAGCTGTCAGCACAGAACAAGCATAAAGCTATGTGAGCACATGTTTAAGTTACAAACTTCAGAGTTTATTTTCATTAGGCTGCTCTAACTTTAAAATGAAACTACCAGCTTTCTTGACATTTGCAGTGCAGCTACTTAGTGATTACTTTTGTCATGGTTTTAAACCATCTTAATTATTATTACAACTCATCCATAGGTCTTTAATGAATAGAGCTGTAATAAATAAATACTATTTTAAATTGTGCTGAAAATTGTGAAATTGAAAAGTGACCCATTTGCTATCATTATCACTTGAATTGGCCTAAGAAGAAATTCACTTTTTTGTGTAAGGTCAGTGACTGCTCCAGGTCTCTATCTAACTCAGTCCTGTAATAACCAGACATGTAACCACACATATTGCTGTCATTCTCAAGTCATTTTCCACAGCATTTTCTTCATTTCATAACCTGCAAATGAGGCCACATAAAGATGCCATTGCAGATTCCCCAAGACAAAGTGAAAGTCAATGAAAGCCAGTAGAAATTACATTCAATAGATTAAATGAAACGTGATTTTCATATCATATTCACAACCCTCCAGTTCAAGCTTTGCCCTAAGACCACATCTCTTCATCATCTCAGCTGTATTAAATAGGAATCAGTGCTTGGTTGCAGGTACTGTAATAATCATTTGAACTTACTAATACCTGACAGTTTATCCAGGCAGGCTGCCACATCAGACTTCTCTCTGCCTGACATTGCTGTGACTCCATTAGCTAAAGCGCTGGGAGTACATGATGGAAGGGCCATGCTTGGCAATGTCAGAGCCCACTCACATTGGCTGGTCTCAATTGATTCAGTAACAGAATAAAGGATGAAGCAGAAGAAAGGCACCTTAAGTCCATTTTGTCCAACCAAGCCCCACTTTGTCTTTTTAACACTGGCACACGGAGACTGAGTGCCATTTATTCTCACAATACCTTGGTCAAGAGGGTAGAGCTGCAGAGATGCTTTAGCATGTAGCTGTAACACAATGTCACAAATGCGGTGAGTTAAGCAATGATTACTATGTTTTGAAATGTAAAAACTAATTACAACAGATTGTACTGCTATTAAAAGTATAAAGAAAACTCATAGAAAATCATAGGAATTATTAAGAATGCAGGGATACACATTATATAAATCTATTATTGCTGGAATTATTTTATTGTTTATA
>JBAMIG010000015.1:10041237-10053114 GCA_037177335.1 Kiunga ballochi
GTGAAGTTTCTGCCATAAAGTGATGCAACATGTCTCAGAAACAGTATGTATCAAATATGCGACATCCGGCCATAAGGAGTTAATTTATGTACGGGGATCTAGATAGATCAGATTTTAGGTGAAATAATTTTGAGAACAACCATAATTCTATTATTTTTCTCTCTATTTATTGCTTTGTTTATGCTTTAAAAATTCAGCAACTGTATTGGGTCAGAGTTTTCACTTTGCCCTTTTGTAACAACCATTAGTACATGAGAAAAATTACACTTACATTGTAAGTGGTTTGTATACGCACAAAAGTTACAAAGCAAATATAGTATCTTACACTTAAAATAAGCATGGAAGTACATATAGCTGTGGGGTAAACAGCTTGCTTGTTTCCTCTAAGCAGTTGCCCTGCATTTTGTCCATGTACATAATGTGAAGTGACTATGAAGCAAAACATAAGGCATCATAAGGAACTTACTATTCAATGGTAAAAAAAAAAACATTGTTTTCTTTCACTAGTGAAAGATTTCGTCTGCGTGATAAGAGAAACTAAGTTACAAAAAATAGGATTATTAAAATTAGGATCCACCAAATGATTACTGGATTAGTCTGGCAATAATTGAAAAACCTAATGAAGACCATATCGCAAAGATTAGAAGTATCTGACCGACAAGTTTTAATATGTGGAACAACAGGACACTATTCTTTTTCAGGTAGTAAGATACACAAATATTACATCATTATTACAAAATGGTTTTCAAGTATCTTTTAAAGGAATCCAGATAATAGATATGGGTTCTATGGGAGAGGGCCATGATAGAAGAATATTCTTCCTTCCACTATTAAAAGACTCTGGTAATCCCAAGTGAACCTACAGTCTGAGAGCAAAGTGCTTTATTTAGAATGTATGGCACTATGAGATATTTGATATACAATAGAGATTTGTAATGAACAGCCTTAGAAGGGAGGACAATCATTTTAAACTGTCCTAAATTTAACAGGAAACTAATGAAGGGATGCTAAAACTGGAGAAATATTATCTCTTTTACTAATTTTCATCAGAACCCTCCCTGCATCATTTTGGATAAAGTAGGGACTTTTCAGGGCATATTTGGGACAGCCTATAAACAAGAAATTTCAGTGATGCAATCTTGATGTAACAAAGGCATGGAGTAATTTTTCTGCATCAGAAATCTGCTTTTAATATGAGCCAGAAGACATCCTGGTAAATAATAACTCCAAAGATCCTCACTGTAGTACTGCATGCCAATTTAATGCTATCCATATTAATCCCAAAGCTACAAATTTGTCCTACCTTTTTGAGAGCCAAAGACAACAATCTCAGTCTGCCTGATTTTTAAAAGTAGATAGTTCAGTCGTGCAGGTCTTTATGTCTTTAAGATACCTTTGTAATCTAATAAACTGGTTTTATTGTGCTACATGGAACAGTAATCTAGGTATCATCCACATAGTTTATACACTGTTTTGTATGTATCATTATATCCTCAGGCCACAGGCTTGGGGATGTAACTATATATATATATATATATATATATATATTGCCCCAGCACTTGCCATCACTAAATGGTTTGCAGGTGCTGTCTAATTGTGGCAGTAGCTGCACCTGGATCCCCATGAGGCTCATGCCACTACAAAGTGTCTTACTCCTAAACTGTTTAGTTGTAAATATTTGTACTGCTTTTCTATTTATGTTGTTCTTGATTATAGAAATTAACAACCTGCAATATAGTAAGTTCATAAATAATCGATAAACACTATTCTGTTCAAACAATTGAATAAACCAAAGCTACTTTTGACCCTTTTGTCTAAAGATAGACGCACATTCTTAAGACTTAAGACTCCCCTTCTGAGATATTTCGGGAGGTCTTTTAGCTCTAAGCTAAAGTTAGCTCTTTAGCTTTAAGTGTTATGCCTTCAGACTTGTAAAGATGAAAGATTCTTGCTGTGCGGTGAGGGTAGCGCAGCCTGCTTTATTTTAACAGTGCATGTCCCATGTCCTTTTCCCACAGCACCTTCGATATAGAATCATTCCATGGTGTGATACTGAATGCAAAGGCTGCTGCTTGACAGATGAACCCCTCCACCTTCACCCACACCTATACACACCCACCCACAAACCTTTCTTGTAGGCCTAACAGGCATTCCATAACTGCTTAGCTCCTCAGCTTTGGGGCTCTATTTAACCAATAAATGTGATCTTCAATCAACAAGATAAATGGCTGAGTAGATGGTTTAGAATTGTTTGGCATATACAGATGATTGATTCATAATGTCTGGATTTGACCTGGATTAGATCAATTCAAGTCAAGTCAAGTTTATTTATAAAGCACATTTAAAACAACAGTTGTTGTTTAGCTGCAGAAGTGTTTGTGTTGCGGTTAGCTCTTCATGAAAGAAGTCTTAGTATGTGTACACTCAAAGAGCACAAACCTGCATCGGTCTCATCAGCTTTACGGTTCATCTTCCCTGTCTGTAGGAGCATCTGAATGATTATATGAACATATAGCTTGCAAGAAAAAGATTATTCTGACTCGTGCAGTTTTGTATTTTTGCTTGCAAGCAGTTGGTACCAGGTGGACTCCACATAGCTTTTACCATCACTCATACCAACAGTGAGCCTTTGACTTTGCTGAGCCTTTACTCTGAGATAAGGCTTCACATCCCTTTGGCTCTGCAGCTTGCTCAATCTGCAGATTTATAGTCACCACTGCAGCACACTGATGAAGCACACAAGCAGTAAATTCAAGTTCCAGTTATAGAAAACTCTCATCTATCTCTCTTATGTATTAATTTAACATCCATGAAATAATTTCTTTCTAGTTTTGGTAGAATAACTGGGACGCGTCTGGTTTTATTCAGTATAAACCATTCCTTAGTGTGTTTCTGTTCCTTCTTTTTCAATTTCCTATGTTCTTTGTATCTAGCACTATCCATACATTGAACAATTTCTCATTTATATAATTTGATGTTAGTTTTGATCTGTCAGGCTCACAGCGAGATGCCATTAAGTTTTTAACATTCTCTAACAGATTTTTCACTGAAGTTGATATTTAATGCTCATCATGCCTGAAATATCCGACTTGATTTGGTTTGTCCAAACTCGTACTACTAAACATTTTCTCCTGAATAACTTGGAGATTTTTGTTCTTTTTTTTATAAAACAATCATTTGTGATATTTTTTCTCTTGTGTTTACTATCTGTGTTCCTTTCACACTATAGTTTCAGAGCTTCTCAAAAAATTTATGGAGACTCTTAGCCAGACCGAACTCTCTGGAAAGGTATTATATCTCATCTGTCCTGGAAGAGCTGCAGGATCCCCCAGAAGAACGTGAAAAGCTTTGCTGGGGCAAGGGATGTCTGAGCTAACTTGCTTACCCCGCAGCCATAATGACCTGGCAGAGATAAGCAATAGAAAATGGGTGGATATAAGGATGTTTTATCCAAGTTTTCCTGCTTCACTCAGGTGCTGGTATCAAGGCTGAAAATGCCTCTCCCTCAGGCCGTTACTTGAGACACAATTAAGTCCCCTGAGCCTTAAAAGCATGAAGGTGATGAAGCAGCTACAAAGCCTGGATCACTTCGCCTGCATTGTGAATGATAGGAAGGGGTGGGGTGCAGGAGCACTGTCTGAAAGGATAAAGGGGGGGCTTAATGGCAACCTGCCTAACCTCATGACCCTACTTTGTTGGTAGGGAGGAACCAGGGGTACCTGACTAAGACGCCATTCAGGACTAATAAAAGCACAAAGCTTGAATATCCGACATGTGGTTCAAATTCCTCTAATCTTTACTAGGACTTGGTGAACCCCCTTGTCACAAGTATACAAAGAAGTTCAAAAAGCTCCACTTTGTATTTTTCATATCCTGAATCATAAAAATTGTTATTCTGACAACACAGACCCAATTAGACATGTTTACATTTTTGCAAGATACGAGTAACAATTTTATGCCTTGCTGTCACTTTAACTTCCTCTTTTATCTAATTTAGCAGTTTTCTGAAGTGTTTGGCAGCATCACTGAGTTTGATGTACACAGTTGCAAACTTGAAACAACCAGGTCAGGCTGTGGAGTGGTATCATCACTCCTGGTTAGGCTAACATCAGAGGTGCAGAGTTGGATAAAAATTCTGTGATCCCTTACTCACTGCAGTCTAAGAACTTTTCTTAAGCAGTCCGAACCCTATCTGACACTGGATCAAACAACCATTGAAGGAGACAGTCTTCATTTGCTTGCAATAGGAGTATTCTTCCTCTCTCTATTCAAAATGCATCGGGATTTCCTTTCTTAGTTTTGTCAAAATCCTGCTTGTTAAGTCTTGAGCATATTAAGCTTTTTAGTGAATACTTACACTGTTTTATCACACAATGACGAGATTTCTCCATCTCACCATCTTCTGCATATTGTGCTCTACAACTATTGCTCTATAGGGGGAGCCATGACCTCACTTTCCTGCTTTTGTTCAACTTCAGCCCTTTTGATGCTTGTTTCACATTGCTTCCACATCCCATTTAAGGAAGCCCTGTCTCTGGGAATGCCCAGAAATAAAGTGCACTTGATGAAGCACATTGCATCTTGCAGTGACATGATATGGCAGATGGGCAAAAGCACACAGTATGTAACAAGTGTTGATTTATATACTTTTTCTAGCAAGATAGGTCTTAGTTTGTGATTAATTGATCTCACTGTCTGTCACTCTGACTGCTGTCCCCAGCAACTAAAATATGAGGTAGAGACAAGCAGTATCTCAGAGACATGTTTGCATCAGAACATCGACGGCTCATTGTGACAGAAAAAAATCCAGAAGACATAATTCTTACGTGTTGTATGAGCATCCATCCCAGAGGAAAGAGGGACCCAATTTTAAATAAAGCAACTCATAAAAGAAAATATGTATAAACAATTGATCATAACTTTGATTGTAACAAGTAAACTTGATCACATCTTGGAAACTGAAGACATCTGTTGTTTAGAAGTGCATGGTAATGCTTTTAATGCAGGCACACACATCAACCCTGTGGTCCAAATGAACAACAAAAGGAAAAGGTTTTCAATAGATCGCTGTCTTTCAAAGATATGTGGGTTAAACAGCACCCAACACAGAACAACACAGAAAAGGAAAAATAAATAAATAAAAGATAAAGGATGGATTTCAGGTTTGGCCCAACCCAAATTAGACATGCCACGGGAGCAATGAGCTTATGGCCAGGGTGATACAAGACTATTGGCAGGATATTGGTTGTTTGCACATCTCATGCAACAGAAAGTGTAGTGCCTGAGGCAAGGCGTGCATCTGCATGCCTTTGATGTTGGTCTGGTATAAGATTTAAAAAGCCCTCCCTAAACATCTCACAACATATCCTTTAGTCCTCCTCCCATAAACGCTGTGCAGAATACAAAGACATCCTTGATGTCTCCGCAAAGACATGTTGTAGTTTCAGTTCCACCCTTTAAAAATCAGTTCATCTGTAACTTATGATTTCCTTTTAACTACATGACTGATCAAAAGTATCAAAAATACAGTTATCCTAAAGGTTGCATGTGTAAAAATAATGCAAGTAAGTCATTAAATTGTTTTCTGGTATACTTAAGGCTCTTTAAATTCACAAAGCTTTATTCCCGGCATATCCTATAGATCCCCTTGGCAATGCACAGCAGATGGAACATAAATCTGATTGCTCCCATTAGTCTGTTGTTATTTTCAAATAATGACAAGCTTGTTTTACATTTTATATATATATATATATATATATATATATATATATATATGCAGAATTTACCAACATTATCAACTTGCACCACAACCATACTAGTGGTCAGTGTGTCCTGCCAAGGATTCAGCCAAGATAAATCTGCACAGCATCTGTACAATGTGGGAGGGAGATGTTCTGGTAGCTGGAGCAATGAGTTAGTGTTTTTTATTTCTTCCACATGTCATGAGTAACAGTATGGTGAAAAATTAGGTGGATGATGACAGTGATCTGCAACTCTTGATGAATCTGGTTCTGTGTCTGCAATGAATGCAGTTATTCCCAAAATATTGGTTGAGTAGGTGTTCAAAATCCAAACTTTTGAGTTGTGTTTCTGGAACTAATCAGAAAATCTTAGACAGACTTTGAATGAACATGTTTTTTAACAGTTTGACTTCTTACATGAACCATGTGTCCAGTGTCTATTTTCTGTACTTTGCCATTGAGGCAAGTTACCTAGTTTTTATATGCAAACCCTTCCTGGATGTCTTTGATGTTTGTCTTGTAATTTTCTATGCAAAATATAGTTAATAATCAAATATAATCCAAATACATATTATGTGTGTATCAGACTGGAATCGTCTCATGTAACCACTTCAGTGGAAAGTTGACATTCAAAATTAACATTATAACATTGGAGTTTATTGAAACATACATAGCTGAAGCAAAGACAAAAATTCATTTAAATTCACAAACTTTGGTTTGGGATTGAGGTGAGCTTTGAGATTTTGATACAGAAAATATATTTTCTGGTTATTTATCTTGGAAGACAAAACTGTGGTCAAAATAGTTAGGTTAGACTTTTTACCCATCTATTAACATCTCTGAAATTACTACATCATAACACAACCCAAAGCCAACATTATTAATTGGACATACACAATACAGCCTGAATATGCACAACCCAAACGCAAAGAAAACACACTATAGTGTGCAGTTAATCCGTGTTCACATGAAGGTGCAGTTTAGATATGCACGCTCATGTGCACAAACACTCATTACCATATCTCATTTTCATGCTTCCATTTGACCAGGCAAATATTGATGATTTGTCTCTGCTTATTATGTAAAAAATGATAATCTGATGATAACCAACATCTAATTGCCACCGCTGTATGTGTGTGCCTGTGTTCTGTAATGGAGTGAGTGGGTCCTAACTCATTACTCAGGCAGGGAGTTGCTGCTTTATCTACTATCTGGTCCATTTGGAATGCAAGCCTATTTTTAAATGGGGTGCTACACATTGACTTGTAAGCAGCAAGGAGCACAGTATCTCTCCTTTGCTCTTTCTAATAATCACAGGACCCACATTCTATCACGCTCCCTTTTACTTATTGTAACCTCAGATAATTAGAGAGTGGGAAGCAGTGGTTGTGACTTTTTCTTAGGTCCAGAACGAGTAATTGTGAGAGCAAACAAACAAAACAGAACTGTAATGAAATAATACCCATGATGAAATGATCCTGACATGTCAGTTAATCTGCATGTTTCCTGGACTCCCTAATGTCAAAAAAGCTCTGATTGTATATTTTTTTGTTTGTTTTTTTAATCACAAGAAACACTAAAAGGAAAAGGTTTGCGAGTCACGTTACATGACCAACACGCCTGATCAATGAGGAAAAAGTGCTCATTATTACTGGCAAAGATCATTTTAAGTGTTCTTTTTGTTGCTGTTTTTGGAAAATATGTTTAAATCATATATTCTGCTTGCACAGTGAAATTCATGATCACATCCACATGACAATTTTAATTCCTGTTTAAATGCTGAGTAAAATAAAGGAATGAAAAGAATTATTGAAAAATAACCTTGTATACCTAATTTGTAATGAAAATGACCTTTGTTTCAACTATTTATTTGAAGCCTTAGAAGAAATGAATGTAATGAAAATGTATGTAGTCCGTGGTCTTTCGTTTTGTTACCATAAATTACCAGGAATTCAAGTTTGTTAGATATAAAAACTAATATGGAAGATTATACGGTTATGTGTACCTACATAAAAATGCTCATCAATACGTGTAATATACAGTGTTTTTTGTGCCAAAGTAAAGGTTTCATCTCAAGTCAAGTTATTTGATATAACCATAACTGTAATATAATTTATTAAAGTATTTCATCAGCATTCTGTTCTGTGTAAAATCACTCCACAGTAGTTGCTTTTTTAAGAGCTCAGACTTGGAACAGGCAGAGAATCACATCAACCAAGTACACATGCTAACCTTCAGTAGAAGTTTTGTCCTCAGGACCTTAAGAGTAAGCTAAGCTCAAAAGAGAAAGATTAACAATGTCATATGGAGGCCACAAAACAGAAAGTAACAGCTCACAGACAAATAGAAATGATTGATTTTACCGGACTGGGAAACAGCTGGCGCTTGCAGTCCTGCTGTGTGGGGCTGCAACCCTATCTCACCGCAGAACTTGTGGGGGCTATGTTGGTCCACAGTGCAAAACGCTGTAGTTTGACCTGCCTCAGTTCCCCACAGACATGTTTACATGTCACAGTGTTGTTGTCCAGTGGTGCCAAGATTCTATGATACTTGTGACGTTCATGCTCCATGAGGATGATAATGATGCATTCACGTCATTTTTGCACAATTTAAGCATGATTTATTTATTATTTTACTCCATATGCCATATGAGTGGAGGATGTGGAATTTCAGAATTGTCCTCCACAATATTTTTCCATTTTTTTTCCCTCTGAAATCAATAAGTTCAGATAATGTTGTAGATCAGATAGTTTGAGCTACAACAAAAATGCAGAACAATGCTGTGACATTGTGTCACGGAAGCATTATAAAAAACAAATAAGTTGCCATCTCTCCATTTAAACACACATGCTGAGATACTACATTTTCAATAACACCTGCTTTTTGTTGGAGTGGTGGTATTCTTCATACAGATAGCTTGCATAGAAAAGACTAACTGTATGAGCCTCACATAAAAAAGAGTGATCTGCAGTGAGATACCAGGGAATCACCTCCAACGAGCAAATCTTTAAACATGCCTATCTTAAAAGATTAAGGATTTTTATGGCTGCCTTCCTTGCTCTATATTATTTCTCCTTTTTTTTCATTTGTCTGTATTCTCTCATGAATAAGCTGAGCTCTCTTGCTTTCATGTCTTTGTCCATTCCTTTCTCCTCTTTGCCTGGTATTTCTACTGTGGTGCTCAGACAATGATTTTCCATTGCTTTATTTTAAAGCAGTGTCATAAAATTGCTTTGTTAAAAACAAAAATAATAAAACTCCTCTCTCCAAAAAGTAGAAAACCTTTTGCAGCATTATTAAATTTGTTTTCAGGAATGATGCGCTCATTTCCATTTCACTGCTTTGTATATAATTGATTGTGATTAATCTGTTCAACATAGCTTGCTTTCTAAGTCTGAAGTGTTGCACCTTCATTTTAAATCCCAGCATTTATGTACATGTCTGAGAAATCTCAGCAAGAATCTCCTTTAAAGAACACTACCTCTGTCTTTATAGGAAACATTTGCCCCATCTTCTTCAATGCATACCCTGTCAACACAGTTTGTGCCTTTCATTATACAAGGCTTTACTCTCACTCCTATGCTACCCCCCTCCTGTGCAGACACACTCTTTTCACCTTCTACTCATTGTCTCGCTTCTCATCTTGGCCCAGTGCAAATGAAGCATTTTGCAGCATGCAGAGATATTTTTGAAGTCAAGTAACACATACGTTCATGTTTCAAGCATCCATGACTGTGACGGACACAAATATAATGTTATCAGACCCTGTCATGCATGCTGACTCTGTGCTGTTGTACATCTGAAAGGTATTTAATGTGTCAAGTGCCTGTGTGGCGGCTTCAGCCATGATTATTTTGCAGGTGCTGACGCACGGCTACACATAAATATCAACTATGTTCCCATGCAAATCCAAGATTTTTACCTGATAATCGTATCCAGGGTGATTTACAGTACAATAAATAGTAATAGGTTTTATTTTGTTTGTCTTTGGTAGCCTATAGCTCAACATGGCTGTTAAAATGATTGATACATTTTAAGTAATATTTGCCCCCTTAATTTAATAAAATGTATAATGTTTAGTGACAAAAAAATTATATTATGTTGTTAATGGGAGGCTAACCTTTTCTCTTTCTTAAAATATGATATTATTTATTAATATTAATAAATAAATAATAACAAATAATAAATAATAATTAATTGCTCCTCCGCATCGAGAGGAGCCAAATGATGTGGCTCGGGCATCTGGTTAAGATGCCTCCTGGACGCCTCCCTGGTGATATTTTCCGGACACGTCCCTGTGGGAGGAGACCCCGGGGAAGACCCAGGACACGCTGGACTGATTACATCTCGCGGCTGGCGTGGGAACGCCTCGGGGTCCCCCCAGATGAGCTGGTGAATGTAGCTGGGTAGAGGGAAGTCTGCGCTTCCCTCCTTGAGCTGCTGCCCCTGCGACCCGACCTCGGATAAGCGGCAGAAAATGGATGGATGGAATATTTTTTTAATAATATAATAAGCTTTATTAGACCTTGTCACCCATCGTTGCACCGACTATATAAACTGAGAACACAATCAACCTCTGTCTTCTGAGTCCACTGATCAGTATCTATAATACATTATCCTTGCTCCAGAAGGTCTGGCTTGATTTTTAGGAGAGTAAAAATCCCAAAAGCACTTTTTAAAGGATCAACTTGTCAAGGATCTAAACGACAATCATAGAGACTCAGAATGACAGTGTTTGGATCAGTTTCTTGTGCATACTCTCTAGCTGCCATTTCATAGTGCTTTTTGTGTAATAACATTTTCTTCACAACACTGATCTAGACGTTCATCTGAATAATAGAAGTGTCCTAAACTGACTTTTTAAAGTTTAACATGTTAGGAGAGGACACTACCTATTCACTCCTGACCCTGTTACAGCTCGCACACTTCAGGTTTGAGGGCAGCATGGTATGTTTTGTTATGTTGGTGGAGGTCCAAAGCAGCTCTTGAAAATTAAATTGTGGAAAAGCCCCACAGTCAACATTGGCTCTGCTAGTGCTATTGGCAGATTGAGTCGGATGTGCAAAAGTCACCTTGACGGTTTGCGCAGCAGCAATGTCACTGCTAGACAGCAGCTTCATCCAAAATAGATGGTGGGCATTAAGCATAGTAAAGGACATCCCGCATAGTCCAGAGGAGAGACTTTGCAGAAAGAAAACTGAGCTGATGTACAATAGATATTAAGTTTATAATACAACAGGGTAAGCAATGTCATTAACAATGCAAGTAGATGTTAGCCATGTCAGTGTTGTGAAATAGTTTGATATACACACAAATAATTCTAGTCACATGTCAGACAGTGAATCTTAAAAGAATCATATTTTGGGAACAATATTAAATTAGTGATCTACCTTTATAACTTGAATGCAAAGCACATGTTGAGCTGGTAGATTTACAGTCAGGAAGTTTTTTCATTGAAGCACTTCTTTCTTCCTCCATGTGGAAGTTACCTGTCATATTATGTAGGACTAAACAGACACAATGAACTGTGACAGCATCTGTGATAAATGGTTCTTAAGTCACAATCTGAACTTTTAGTGTTTACAATTCCTCAGCAGCAGTTTCAAGGCATAAATCATGATCTGTGTATAAGCTGTCAAAATGAAATGGTGCAAGAGTGGGACACGCAATATTTGTAGACTCCTATTACAGCTTAATATGCTTGATATGGTGAATATGCTGTCAACATATCAGGATTATAAAGACGTAAAGGTTATTTGAGATTATTATTTTCCCACCATGCAACAGTAACAGTTCAGTAACATCTGTTTATGATATTCAGTCTGAAATAAACTAACATATGTAAACTACATAAAGGAAGTTGAAGAGATGATACAAATAAAGCAGCTCAAATAAAAAGGCTTGAGTCACTCCATGTGTCTTTTTGCTTCTAGACTTTTGTTTTATCTGCTAAAAAGTTCAATTCATCACTTTTACACGACTTCTCAAAGTATTTTTACTTTTTTCTTTGAAAATCAGCTGCCATCTAACTCATTTGTGTCCTTTTCCTTTCCTTTATTATTTCCAGAGGAAGAGCTTTTCTCTTTTTTAACACTAATAACTTTTAAATAAGTATTTTTTAAGCAAATAAAGACTC
>JBAMIG010000015.1:10077914-10088367 GCA_037177335.1 Kiunga ballochi
TAATTAGGCTTTTCACATAAGTGCTCCAGAGTGTGACCATTTTGTGACAAAAAATTGTTGTGTGACTAACTTTTTTCTTGGTTCCATTAGTCCACCACCCAATTTTTAGGCCTGGATGAAGGATTTCAACTATCCCCCTTCATATTCTGAGCTATTTTCTTAATATCACCATGAATGGAACTGTTTACAGTTAATGTAGATGTTTTTCCCTTAATATTCAGCTACAAATAAAGATAAACATTTTTGTTTTCTAAATCACAAAACTGTTCAATAGTTTGACTAAAGACAAAAAACAATCTTAGAAATGTATTCTAATACCTGCTAAAGAAATTTATTTGGACCCCTTATTAAATGGTTTTTTAAGAAAGGCACAATGGAAACCATCAACATTGATTATAAAATGTAATACTAAAAAAGTGTCTAGGGTCATTCAGATGCTATCTGATTATGTCTGAAATTGAACTAAAGGTTTCCTGTATGGCTTAATCAATAATACAGGCTAGGACTGCTGCATTATGAGTAACAATTGCCAGAAGTTATTTATATAGGCTTATATTTTACAGCTGTTCATGTTTACCGTTAAAGGTAATTACCAGGATCAATATGACAGCGCCAATTACATATGAAGCGGAATCCAAAGTAGCATCTCCATATATGTTTATGCATGAAACCGCCGAGCAGCAAAGAACGCTGTCATGCTAATTAGCATGCATTGCTAACTAACTGGTTAAATAGCCAACTCAAAGTCTAACTGTTTTCAGTTAGCAAGCAAAACCAAAATAAACAGCACACAAACTTCATAAATATCTGACCCAGTAAATTACAGTTCATCACTTCTTACCAGGAGTTAAATTTCCCACCACTAGTACCAGCTGCTGCTGCATCCTCTTACCCTCAACCATTTGCCTGCCACGTTAGTCACCTGTTGATGATAAGGAAACTCCACCATAGCCACCAGTGAACATTTATGTTATTTTAATAGTTTTCTGCATCTATATGTAGAGCGTATCTCCTTTTGTCTATATTTTTAGGAGTATGTGAGGAAGCATCTTGATTATCAATAACCCCGATAATCAATTTCATTATCATGAGGCTCAGCAGGAAAGAAAAGAACAAAAAAGCAGGATTTTTCTAAAATGTGAGAAAAAAAAATTCTAATAGACAATAGAGTAAAAATGTAAACATATATTTTATTTGGTGAACATGAGATTCACATCATCTGTGCCAAAAAGGCATAGGAGTGTCAACAAGTAACAGATGCTGTCAATACCATTTAATCAGGTGACCAGACAGTTAATGTTAAAAGACGTGGTCAGGCATTAAAGTGAAGTGAAAAGCACATTGTAGTCCACAGGAGGAGTGTGCGTACTGTGGAAGAAACTCACTGCTGCTCACTCCCACACATTGCTGGTGGGGAAAACTGGTAAACCACAGATAAACTGGAACTAAATGTGCCGGAGACACCAGATGTTGATGCAGGTGATATATGACTTTGTTTCAGATTATAATTGAACATCTAAAGACACAAATGAGATGTTTTAGATTCCAGTTTAGTTACTGTAAAAAAAAAGTGTCCTCCCTTTTCCTGCAGAGTTAGTGAGGCAGTGATATCACAGCACCTCCAGCATCCGTGTCCTTGCAGAAGGACAGAATCAGTGCCATCAGGGAGGTGGTGCAGAAATTAGAGAGAAATAAAGACTTCCCAGAGAGAATTTATTAAAACAAAAAGAATTATCTTCCTCTCGTGTGTTGCATCACTTCTAGACACTGCATAAGGCAGCAGCATTTAGCTCTATTATGAGGGGACGAGTTTGAGGTCAGGGACATCACTTGTCTTATGGTGATCTTGTCACATTCTCATTGCCATGTTATATAGCACATGCTACACAGCTACAGGAACTTCAGTTTTGAAGTGCTTAATTTAGATTTCATATACATTTGAAAGAAAACAGCTGATGTCGACATGTCATTAACTAAGATTGCTTGTCATAGACTACACAGGACCATGTGATCCAAATTCAATGGCTTTGCATATTCCAAAACTGTTAAAATAGTCATAATATTGTATCTTTTAACATATGCTTTAATTAAATACAGGTTTAGTGGAAAAGTTTAAAGTCAACTCAGTAAAAAATACCTGGATGTGACACTGTCATTATGACGGGGAGTGAAAGCCAATCTCATGATTGACTCTAATATATTTACATTGATCAACAGTGGAAAACTTTTCATTTTCAAAATATCCAATTTGCATTTGTAAAGTTTCTCTAATTTCCTCTTTATCTCCATACACATAAACACATTATTACATGATTTTTTCACACAATGGCCTGTTTGCTCACCATGTACATTTATAGGCAGGAGGAGCAGTAAGGTGTTATTCACTAAAAGATCTTTATCTGCAATCCATTGCAATACCTTGCTGGTTCAAAATTAAAGTCAACACTTATTATTTTTCTGACTTTTCTCGTTTGCTTATATCCTCAAATTGTCAAGAATAGCTTTGTACTGCTTGTCAGTGACTTGAACTGAAGTATACACTTTGTTTAGTTTGCTTAGAGTACATGTTTATTTTTTTTGCAATCCTTGTTATGTGATGGAATGATGTCCCACAGTGAATAAGAATTTAAGAGTATGATCCCAAAATTTTAGAAATATGAATTCAATAATCTATTTTGGATTTAGGCAAATATGTAGTGTATGATTTCTGGTGACTCTTTTGTGATGAGTGAGTAAAAGATAATAAGCCAGTGGGACAAAGCAAGCTGAATTAATGTCAGTAATTATAATCCATTTAAAGATGTTTAGCTTGGTTCAATCATTATGAAAATCTAACATATTGTGTTTACTGCATGAGTATTACAAATAAATAATCTATTTTTAAGTAAAGGCTACTTTCTTTCTCTCCTTTACTACTGTTAACATATTTATCGTAAGAACCAACATTTTTATAACATATTTTAAGCACCCAGATTTGTTTTTGTTTCTTGATTTTTTGGCATTTAATTTTTTTTGTTTGTTTTTGTAGCTTAGAAGTAAAACAATCCTTTTGACAAACCAAATAGATAAAACCCAACACTCACATATCAGCCATCTTTTGGGTGATATATAATATAGTAAAAGAATGTGAAGATGTATATACAACATAACCTTGTTCCTATGAGGCTAGTAATTTACAGGTAGTAATCTGGATGTATCAACACTTTAATAAATCTGAGGTATAATGTTTTTGTAACTGTGTGTCTGTGTATATGTGTCTGTCCTCTAATTTCGAAAACTTAATTTAATAGCAGAGCTTAGGTCCCAGCACAGTATTTAAATATTGACATGCAAGTATGATTTCATCTAACCCTCCAGCACTAATTCTAATTGTGCTTTTGAACCTTCTAGGGATCTTAAATTTGACGACAGTAATTAAGGAGAAAGCAAAGGTCTCATTAAGCAAATTACCTTGTTGCAGTGAAGTCAGAGGGTTAAATGCTTTTCCTGACTGGGCCAGCTTCCCTTTTCATCAAGTATCATCAAAGTACTGGGAGAGGTCTCAGCTTCTGATTTCATTACACATTTTTTCCATTCTATTTGCACTTTATTTTACAAGAATCCATGCTACTGAGGTCAAACAAAAATCACAGTAAAGCATCTTATTCTTGTTAAATTTATGTGTACTTCACCCACAATGTTAGAAGAAGTAGGTCACATTCTTCCATTCTTGTGTTTTGTTTTTTTTTTGTTTTTTTTTGGCAAGTTTACCAAATTGAAGGCACTCGGACTAGTAATAAATCTATTCCAGGCACCCCATGATGTGATTCATTTTGTTGATGGATGATTTTAGAGAAGACTCAGGAGGGAAGTTGGAAGTGGATTCTATCTATTATTTCGTGTCCTGGTTGGTTTTTGGCATGGTCAGTTGTTACTTCTGTCTGCTGGGGAGGCAGAGCCAGAACCCTGGAATGGGCAGTAGAAATGTTGACATGACAGCCTGATGCCATCTGGGGACTGGGATTGGCAAAATGAAGGAGTTAACTCTCTGGACAGTTCATATGGATGGTCCCTGCTGTGGTGGCGACACCAAACCCCAGTGGTAAAGATGAATGGTTCCTTGTTCAATGCACCATCACCCCTGTTTTCCAACTTGCAGACCAAAGAGTGAGAAAATAAGGCAGTTTATATCATAATGATCTAATTCAGCATGACTTCCTGTAATCCACATCAAGCAACGCTCATACACAAACATACATTCAAACCACCTAATTTCTTTTCGGCTATGATTAACACCATAGACCCATATTCTATTTATTCAAAGGGTCGAAATCTTATTCATGGAGACAACTTGAAGTATTTTTGGCCTCAATGTTAAACACTGCAGTAACCTGTTTCCTATACTAAAAATGTATGCTGGATCTCTTGCTGCCACTTGCAGCATTTAAAGTTTAATGTCTATGTTTTTGGGGTCCATCTTTTAATAAACCTGTCTGCAGCCTTCTAAAACATGTTGAAGTATAGAAGTAACTGCCCATCTTTTAAATGAAGTGTGCAGACTTTCTACAAGGCAGATCTTTTTGTAAGGCATGTTTATATGCATAACTAAGAACACGTAAGCCTAAACTACAAATGGGACGTCTCAGATGATTGAGACTTCTTGAGAAATAATAACTTTCTTTACTGTAGCTTTGAGTTTACAATACTAGACTTTTAGATGCTCAAAAAGGTATGACTTGTATAACTCAAGCAATCATGTTTGAATCCTGTGTTTTTTATCAAAATCCTATTCAATAATTGCCACTCTCATAGTCTTTGCTTTAAGAAAATAAGCTAAAAGAAAGGGTACTCTGGTCTGACTGCAGCTGAAAAAGAATCATATTCAGAAGATGGACGACAAAGCAAAGTTGCTTTGTAAAAGTGGAGGTTCAATGCAAGGCATTGTTGGTAAACAACCAAAACAAATCCGCATTGGTGGCAAAATAAGCGACTCTGGTCTGAAAATGTAGTTTAAGTTTAAGTGAAGAATAAGAAACTGCATGAAATACTTTAGGCAGTAATATAATTTGTAACAAAAATGTGTATTGGTGCAGGTTGAATGAATGTACAAAAACAAATAAAACATTAAAACATACTAGTTTTGTTAAGGCATGTTCTCACTCAAATAATCCTCTATAAGGTAAACAGGTGCTGTTTGTTTTTCACTCTGTTTATTTAAAAAAAATCTATTTGCCCTAGAACACAATTGTAGAATTATTGGAAAAAGGTGTAATCTTTTGTATATTTTGAGAATGTAGTTACTGACTAATGTTTTGGCTTAGGTTGTGATATGGGAGAAGTTTGGAATGTGGGTTATCAGTGTTTAGATCAGTCAATTCACCACTCTCCAGCAGCATAAAAAAGTCCCCTCTCCTTACTCAACAGAGTCCCATTTAAAAGCCACTGATTACATCTCTGAACATACCAGTTACAATTAGATGCGTGTTACTGATTATCCAGTGACAAGTGGTTAAAGTAACTGATACTTCATACAAGATGTACCACTTGCACAATTGTTTGGGTCCATTAACATTTGGAAAGGGAAACGATAATCAGTTTTGAAATGTTCACCTAAATAGCATTTAAAGGATGCTTACTCAGGGTTTTTTCAAAGCAAAGTCAAAACCTCTCAGAAGAAATGCATAGGAGGGAAAAACAATCAAACCGTTTGGTATGAAGATAGACACTTGAATACAATATCAAGTTTTTATGAATGGTTACGTTTCCCATGGTTTAGACATTTAGATGCTGTAAGTATAATTGTTAGAATAAGGTAACTAGTGGTGGAAAAAAAAAAAGTAATATTAAATAGTCTTTTAGCCTTTAAAAATAGTCATTTGGTTCTTTCTTTTTAAAAGAATTGTGTTGTAAATTACTTTTAAAGCTCAAGAAAAGCAACTAATTGACTGGATCAAAAGAGAGAGAAGTAAGTTTGGTGGTCATGGTGATGTTCTAGGTTGGGTCAGAGGTGGTGATGGTATGAGCAAGTATCTAAAAAAAGTTGGTTTGGTTCAGACTTTCTTCTTTGTTTTTATTTTCCAGATATCCTGAGCAGTGGTTAAGATGAGTTGTATTAACACCTTTTCCATCATTGTGTCCTTGTACTCATTATGCAATGTCCATGATCAACAGATGAAACTTTCCAAAAGTGCTTATGTTTTCAATTTTGCATTTATAAAAGTATCTGTTAAAGCATAGGCGACCAATCATTTAATTAATCCATTATCTACATCTGGTTGTTCCAATGCAGGGTTACATGAGGCTAGTGGACATGAAGCCTATCCCTATCCCACTTAAGACACAGTGTTTTTTTCAAAACATGCATGCACACATAAAAACTGTGCTTTCACACCAACCCTTTTCCCTTTCTCATGTAATTTAAATAAAAAAAAGGAATGAAGAAAAGGTAAGTTTTTAAGAGCTTTGAAGTGAGATATGCCATCCATCTATCCATTCATTTCCCACTGCTTAACAGAGGTCAGGTTGCAGGGGCAGCTGCTCAGACAGGGAAGACTAGACCTCCATCTCCTCAGTCACATTTGCCAATTTATCAGGAGGGATTCCAAATCATTCTGAGGCCAGCCGAGAGATAAAATCCCGGAGGGACTTGCCCGGATCAGCTCACCAGGGATGGATCCAAGAGGGATCCTGACTAGATGCCCAAGCCACCTCGTGGCTCCTCTCAATGTGGAGGAGCAGCTGTCCTACTCTAAGTTTATCCTGAATGGCCAAGCTTCTTACTCTGTTTCTAAGGGACAGCTCATTTCTCACTTCCCATTCCAGATATTTGTATTCACAATCTTGTTCTTTCAGTAACTACCCACACCTCGAGAGATGGGAACATAAATCCACTGATAAATTGAAAGCTTTGACTTTCAGTACAGCTCCTTCCCCACCATAACAGCCCAATGCAGTGTCTGCATCTCTGCAGATGCCACATGGATCAGCTTGTCAATCTCGTGCTTTATTTTTCCTCAATTGGGGAAAAAAATCCTAAAATACTTAAACTCTTTCACTTGGGGCAAGACCTCATTCCTGACCTGGAGAGGACACTCCACCTTTTCAGCTCTCACAGCATTAAAACTGGAAAATATCCTCGATTTTATGATGGTGGTATAGAGTGTTAGCAGCAGCTGAAAGTTCAGGCTGCATGTTTTCAAAGCAACAACAGAAGGAAAGCTTAAGTACAACCCTTTTTAAGAACTGCAGGATCCTGTTATCATATCAATCGGCTGTCTCCCTCACAGATAAATACTAATATTTGAGAAGATAACAAGGAAAGCTTTTCATCATCTTGCCCACATATGTTTTGTCATGCCCTTGTACATTTAAAAAAATGTATAATTTTTTTTTTACATTTCTTTGCCGGATAAAAATACTTCTACAGATCGTGTTACAGCTGCAAATGTAAAATGGATTTGATACAATACCTACTAAATTTCATACTGCTATGTATTTTGTAATGGTAAAGACAGTCAGCCTTGATAAATGCATCTTATTTTCTTAAATTAGATCAATCTTACACTTCAAATAAAATATACATACAAATCCTCTATTAGTGGGCCCTGACCAATCTTTTTTAATCTGTGAAGTTGGTCACTTTTCTCACAGGCTGTGGTCCTGGACTGACTTCAGACAAACTTGGGAAGAAGATGGGGTGTCTGGCTCTGCCAAATGCTATGACTGGACAACCTCCATAGTCCTGGGGTGTGAGAATGCCCTATGTGGAATCCCTGGAACCGGTCTTGTGTGGGATACATTTAAACGAACTATTTTGCTGTTTGATCGTATTTGGGCATATCTTTTTAGGATGACAGTGGTCCAAACTGAATAAATATGTTTGCAGCAACTATTTAGGTTGGACTTAATGCTCTTAACTCCTCATGTAGCCTTTTTTATTTAATAATGGTTGGATTTCCTTTCATCATATTCTCAATATGTTCTTTTCTAGGGAAGAAAAAATCAGATTGATTTCAAATATAAGAAAAAAAATCTAATTTTGTAAAAGTCAACCTGTGCAAATTAAAAATTAGGCAGGAATCATTTTCTAACCATTGTAGCATACACTTTTTTTTGGTTGTTTTTATCTCTATTTACTCTGGGTGGATAGATGTACTAATCAACCATTACAATAGGATTTAATTTTTAGGATTTCAAAATTTAAAATTTGATGATAAATTGGTCTAAGCTGAGGTTTTTCACACAGCAACCATAAATATACATACAATATATGTAAGAGAAGCCTCATCTGTTTTGTTCATCATAATACATAATGCATGTGATTATTCATCTGATTGGGTGGGTAGATGTTCATTGTTGTGTGACCTTCCAGATCTGAAGGCCACATTATTGCAGTATGGACCTTTACAACTGTTTGTATCTGTTACTGGATGTCTGAAATCGTTTGATTGATTATATGCCAAAGAGTGTAACCTGTATTGATTATTTGAACATGACCTAAGGTCACACAAGATAATCAGATTGCATCTTAGTGCCCCACTTTCCAGACAGAGGACAGGTCCATTATTGTTGAGATCTAGCTCCAGGTAAGACTGAAGATCCTGCCAAAAGCCAAATGTGATTGTAGTTAATACATAGTGAAATGGTCGAAGACATGTCATGTTGTGTAATATCTGACTAAAGATGAAGGCCGCAGAGCTTCTTAGGGCTCTGTGCCAAACATGCTGTAACTGTCAACGGAAATCCAGCGAAGGATACCTTTACATCTAAGAGAGTCCATGGAGATCAGGCCTTTCTTTAATTGCCAACATAAAATAAATGATAGAAATGTAAAAGGATAGAAAGGAAAATAAAAGGATAGAAATGTAAGAACTGATAAGAAACCCTTCCTATAATCTCACATAAAAGGATTGATTAAATAAACATATAAAACAAACAACAAAGAAACAAAAGTCACAACTCTGCATAGACTAAAAAAAACCTGAGCTGAAAGATTTGGAGAATTGAAAAAGAAAGATGGACTGCCTGGATAAAGAAAGCCCTTTGTAGTCTTGGCGGTCACGAGAAAAAGTAGACACGAGTGGGGGAGGGGGTCAACCTATTTCCTCAAATTCCCAAGCACCACTCCCTGCTTGTCAGAATCCAGCTATTACAATTGTCAAAGTGCTTTCATGGTTCATTATTATCAGATATGTTGTCAGTACTCTCAAGAGTCTTTGCTATTCAAGTTCCTCCAATTTAGCTCCAAATTTATTGCTAGGGAAAAGACTAACATATACTTAATACAGATCAGAATGTCTCCCTATGTTCAATAGACTTCCCAGACATATTGGATACTGTGTATCAGTTTTGTGGTTTTAAATTTTGTTTCCAGAGAGTCTGGTAAAGTTTTATTTGCCAACACTCTTTTCTTTTTGGGGAGTTGCTTATTTCTATGTTAAATTGGATAGCAGGTGTTCCCTTATCTCATCAAAAATCCACGCAGATACAAAGACAGTTTACACTCTCCTTCCCAGGGCTTTTCATCATCATCTAATTGGCCCATCTGCAGTCAAGGCAGACTGGACTCGCTTGAGAAACTTGCCTCATTGGGTTTTGTGACTCCTAGAGGCCTCTGCAGTCTTGAAACGATCCTTGTGTTTGCCACATGAAGATTTCTATTTCCATCTTTCTGAGTTAAATACTGTCTTTAAGTGGATCAATTAAGGAAGGCAGAGCAGCTAAACAGCATCCATAACACACTATTTTAAGTCAAACAGCAACGTTGTCAGAAAAGATTCTTACAGCAGAGTTGTTGTGCCGCTGTCCCCTTGTGTCAAATTCAGCTGCCAGTGATGGATTTCAGTCATGCTCCAGTGAAACCTAGGTTTCCAGGTAAGGGAGAAGACTATGTCTGCCCTAAGATTGAGTAAATGCAGATGCTGTCCTGTTGAATTTATGACTGACTGTACAAGTTGCATAGATACCAATATTCATTTTATGGTAATAATTATTATATAATCTCGTTGGCTTGGATCATACACTTTACTCTTTTCAATTCACATTTATTTCATTTACTTTATTGTTAGTGAGCCCATAGAACTTCACTCTAGAAAATCATAACTTGAACTTGAATTATTTAACGCTATGATTACATAAAATAGAGATTTCAACAGTGTGCTTTATGTTGTGTACTATTTTCCGTTAAAAGGCTAATGTCGAGGCAAGCATTTTTGGTTCTTGTGAACATACCAAATTAATGAACAGCAGAAAAGAATTTAGACCTTTTATATGAAATAGATGTCCAAAGTCTGTTGGATGTTTTGCAAAAAGCAAAAAGATTTTCTCGTTCAAGTGCCCCCCCCCCCAAAAAAAAAAAAAAAAGACGCTCATCTGTTCTAGTGGACAAAAATGGGAACATATTTTTTATAATAAGCTGGTTCCTGTGCTCATAGAGGTCTCAAAAGACCTCACTCAAGGACCAACTTGGTCTATT
>JBAMIG010000015.1:10093803-10106727 GCA_037177335.1 Kiunga ballochi
TTTGAGTTTGTGGTTTTGGGTTTTTGTTTAGTGCTTTTACTTTGTCACATTATGTATTTTAACCCGGATTGTCTTTGGTTTCTCATCACTGTTAACTTTTACGTATTATAGCCGTTTTGTTTGTGTTGTGACCCCTTTTACCCCTAGACATAATGGGGGCTTAAGCAGCATGAAATCAGCTGCTTAAAAAAATATGCCAGGGCTTAGACATGTTTTTTATGTTTTTGTTTTTTGGGTATGTGTGCTTACAGGAAATGAGCAATCAAACTATTTCAAAATATGACCACCCTTACTTTATCATACCCTTATCTTTTGCCTAATATCCCATCAGTCCCACGCATATACTGTATTAAACACAAGTCTAAGCCCTCAGTAGCTCTTAACAATAATAATTTAATATATGATAGCCACAGGATGTCTGCCTCTCTTTTATTGTGCATGCCCATTTTTTCTTTTGACGAAGAAGGATATCACAGTTTGACATGTGAAATGAGATTCGGCTTAAAGACTACAACATTCTTTTGAAATACTTTTAAATACGACCCTGCAGATGCCAGATAGCATCCCAATGACTGTGGCAATAGAGAAAACCTTAATAATGTAGAAAGCTGAGGCAACAAGGGAGCTACTTACAGAATGGAACAAAAGATATGTCTGATCAGCAGTTGTGGTGGTTAAAGGCAATAATGGCTAATTACTAAGTCAAAAGTGTTGATTGCAGTTTCAAAGTTAATCTTTTTTATTGAAATTATGTGAATATACTCTATTAACTTTTATATATATATATATATATATATATATACTGGAAGAATAGAATGGTCCACAAGTTTCACTGTAATTATTTATCTGAGAGGATTAAACTATGCATTTGTGTGTGTGTGTGTGTTGCTAAGGCATTTGAGAATTTGGTTCAGCTGTAGTTAATTTGAAGAGAAGTCTATTAATTAAAGCCCCTTTTATGAAAATGCAATGAATATTAATAGAAATGCTATTTAATCTGTGTTAAACTGTTTTTTTTTTTTTTTGCCAACATTTCAATAGTAATTGTATCCCTTTATTATTTTTTCTATTATTTTTGCTTCACTTGTGGAATCTCACCATTGTTGAGGTTTTACCCGGAAGAAAGAAAATAGATTGTCGCCAATTAACCAGTAACCACCTAATTACTTGACTTTACAGCCTATTATTAAATCTGGTAAACACAAAGGAAACAGCAAAAGGTACTCTATTGAAGCTCTCTTGCTGGGTAAGAATGATATAATATTTCTACTTATCAGTAACATAATTTTTTCTCTAAGTGTTTGAGACCTCTGGAAGAGGTTTCAATAACATTTTATACTATTTATTTATAACATGCAAATTTACACTTTAAATATGTTAAATAAAAAGATAGATTTAGTCAGATTGTCTCTTTGTTATTTAAGGTTGAAAAACCAAAATATAACAAAAATACCCAACAATCTTAAATCATTAAGATCATAAGACACTAATCTTCAAAGCCCAACCTCTTTCATGTTGCACATATGTCTGAACAAACTGGCAAACATACAAATTAAAAACACCTATTCCATCATTTTACAGGACACCAGTGTGAATGTTAACATTTTTGCCCAGATGCTACATTCCTCAGTGCACCCTTAGGTGGGTACGAAGATTAAACAAACACATGAGTAAAGAGGTGTTGAAAGATGAACAGGTTGTAGTGAATGGGACACATTATCAGACTAAGATATGAAGTCCATTCACAGTCATACCAGCTGGTGGAACATTAGTACATGTAACTGCTTAACACTGGCGCCTGACTGCCCAAAATATTTTGGTCTTTTTAGCCGCTAGTTGATTGCACTTATGGGAATGATGATGACAAAAGTGGCAGTGATGACAGGTTTAGAAAAGCAGATTTTTTGTCACATAATGATCTCCAGTATACTACAAAGCAATAAAACCGCTAATCTCTTTAAGTGAAATATTTGGAAACTGATCTGAACCACCTGCTGACTTGCTGTTATTTTGACTTTATCAAGGCTAAGATTTTACATGAATGATAATGAACACACTGTGTCTTCATGTGAAGTTAAACTGTTTAATTTTAAAAGGTTAGATCTGTCACACACAGAGATAAGACTGTGAAATGTACTGAAATAAAGTGAAACAACAGATTAAAGGATGTTTATGATTTGTTGCAGCTGAGCAGCTTGTCTGTGTGACACGTCACACTTAGCAGAAAATGTAATTAGACTAAAATGACCACCTTCATGCGTCAAGTTCTTCATTCTGTTCTAAACAATAAGACCTCATCCTGATATTTTTGCATACTTTCTTTTTACATTGACAGACTGTTCAGTGTGAAACATAACACCGTCGCTATTGGCTGTTAAGGGAACTCGGGGCCCCTCTGTCATGTATCATTAATGAATTAGCGTGTAGTGCACCTCTGCTGCAGCTGCGAGCCTGCAGCCTAGGCAGAATGTGTTGGTGGAGGGCATGGTGGGGGAGTTATTTCACCTGCCTTGTAACTTGCCTGGGCTCAGTCTTGGCTCTGCTCCATGTTGGGGTCAGCTTGTCTGCTAATCTGCTAATATGCTGGATATAATTGCAATTGAATGGTCGGCAGCCTCATGTGTCCAGGGGAGGCAGTTGTTCTTCCCTATTGCCTGTGTTTTGATATCCAATCAGCTGTAATCAGCACAATTGAACCGATCAGCCTAATGGAATTGGATGGGCTATAATTCACACACCTGGCTGCTCTGTTCATGCAAGTCTGCGTTTGGGTTTCAACTTGGCAATTATGTATGCCATTTACATTTCTGTGCACCAGCTGTTGTGTACACAGAGAACAGTGACTTATGACACATTTGAACATGTATAACATACACATGCATACAGTAAGTGTGTTGTAAAGTACTGAGTGATGTGCTTGTGTGTAGTCACAACTTAAATTCTGTATTGTACAGGCATTTAAGTTTGTCTATACATACATGGTTATGCCTATGGCCACTGTTCACAATAAAACAAGTATTCAGTTAGATCAAAGCTTGTTTCATCCTACACCATGAATCATAACTAACCTAATGGTAATTAAAATACAGAGCTCAATGAATTGTTAAGAAGTGTTAAGTTGGCTTTGGCAAACTCCTTAAATATTTGTGTATGGCTGTTGAAGTGTCATGCTAAATTAATGATAGTCATGCAATAGAGACTGATGACAACAAACATTGTATCAAAGCAATGATTTTGAAGCTTTAAAAATGAAAGATTTTTTAAAATACAACCCAAATTAAAATCTGAAATATGGGCTTAAATATGATCATATCCCTTCATACAAACATAATGACTACTCATCTGTGCTTTGAAAACCGATATGTTATAGCACAGGGTTAAATAGATGTGATGCACCTGATGAGACTATCTTTACGTGAAACTTTACATATCTGTGTGTGTGTCCTCATACGGTACGAGTCCTTGTGAGCATCTGAGACAACAACATGAAACAGTGAAGTTGGCCACAGCAGAGAGAAGCAAAGCAGGATTAAGAGGATACTCATTTTGGCTAGACGGAGGCTGTGTTACTCTTGGGAGACACACCAAAAGAAAGAGAATAAACCTTCATCTTCTTTTGTCGACTCCTGTCATCTTTTCTGTCTCCCAGTGCTTCTCCTTCCGGCTCACTCTATTTTTTTTCTCTGTCTTTGCTACCTATGTGTCTTCTTTTTTCTTCTCCCTTCATTTTGATTGTCCTGTCATATGCTGCCCATTTTCCTTCTCTTCTTCTCAAGAGTAGCCATGACTTACTTCTCTCGTTTCTCTCATTTTGTGTGTGGAACACAGTGTGGAAATGCTGGCAAGGGAAGCAGTGGCAGATGGCCTCTTGTGAAGTTCAAGGCAGTTTTGAGATTTCAGTAGGCTTCATGAGGTTCATTAAGAAAGCATTTTCCTTGAATCCAGCTATTACTCATGCAGGTAAGTGGAACATTTGCATGCTCAAATGGTACTGTTGCAAATTCAACAGTCTTATAGTTGACATTTTTACATTGTTTTAAAACAGAGAACAAAGATGACTATCTTTATTCCAATAATACAAATAATGAGTAACTCTCAACATTTCTTGGGACTATTGTAGAAAAATGATAAGAGGAATAAATTGATAAGTAAGATGCTCACAAGGACACCAGAAGAAAACATAAATGAAGACACTCTTCAATCATTTCTGGGCATGAAAATGCCTGAATCTACTCACTTTCTTGGTAATAGTAATTACCATATGTGATTGTAAAGGTCTGCACACAAAAGATCACAGTGTTTTTTTTCCTGCATTTTTAGTTTAATATCAAGCTGAACATATGCCTGACCTAATTCAGCGCAATATTCGAATGTTCTTACTTAGCATTACAGTATGACACGTAGAAAACACAAGTAAGAAGATGACACCTTTCCAATGACAGTAAAAGAAAAAAAACATGAAATATTAGAGGTTTATTCTAAACCAGGACTGGAACTGGACTGGGATTTTGATTCATACCAGTCTGTATCTAAAACAATGCAAACCACAAAAAAAAAAAAAAAAAACCTACAAAACCTCATAAACCCACTAAAGCTGTGCAAAGACATAGCATGAACCCATGAGAAAGAACACATTTGATGCTTCCTAAGTGCCTGTTTATTAATAAAATACATTTAAAAAAAAAATTAAAGGAATTTTAATGTTTTGGTGAAGAGTTGAAATGATCAAATGCCAGACCAATGAAATGTTTATTATCCTCAATGCATAATAGGATGGTTTCTGGGTAAAATGATAAGCTTTTGCTTGCAGGAGCTAACGCTGATAAGCTTTTATCTTTAAAAAAAGCCCAAAATTAAACTGGGATTTATACTTTGGTCTGTTTCCCACAAACAGTCAAATAAACATACATAGAGACAAACTTTAAAACATGCTGATGGGAGATTGCATTCTTTTGGGAAATAAACGAGATAAAAGAATGGAAAACTTCCAGATCTAAATATTGTCAGGAATTCAGACTTGGACTCACATCTCATGTGTTTACACAATTGCTGTGCATACTTGCTTTATTCACACAGTTGTCAGATGAAATGAAGATCTCCAGATGTGTGCAACACTGACAAATATTCACATATGTTAAACATGCCTATACTCTTTGAAGTCTTGTTAAACAGGCTCCCACACTTTACAGCCGACAGTTTGACACACTCAAGCTGAAGCTCAAGTATTCGGTCATGCAACATGAACATATGTATACAAACAAAGGATCACTCACAAAGTACAGAGACATGTCAACACATGATATACAAGGTCCGTTAGAATAATAGTTGTTTGGTACCAAATGCACCCTGTTTCATGAAGGTAGGGAATTGAAGGATTTTTTTTTTTTCATTTTCAGAAATGTCTAACTACTTTATCTCATTTTCCTACTTTTTTGCGCTTCTTTTTTCTTCTGCATAAGTTGAAGGTTCTGCTTTGGTCTTGGTTTTAGTTTCAACCAACCTTCTTGCTTTTCTTTCCGTCTTTCATTCCGGACATTTGATCACACCCTTTTATTCCCTCTGTCTCTCACTGTGTCCATCTGTCTCAGTTCTAACCTTCTAGTCTTTTACCAGAATTCACAAGGTGGTGACTGCAGTAATACAAGATGTTTTTACGATGAAGTGTCATTGTAATTGATGAGGATAATATCCCCAGAGTCATTGTTACTTGCAGATAGAAAAGCTGCCCATTTCCTTCATTCACCATGGGTGGAAAAGGGAATTTTGACTGAAAGCCAACCCAGATGTTATTTATGGATATTTTTTTCTCTTCTTTCTTTTTTTTTTTGTTACTTTACTTAATGTCTTTAGGTAAAAACATGGAGACAGTTTGGAAGTGCGTTGTCAAAGAAAAAATGTTTGTTGTTGTGCAAAAAGTGAAATGTTAATATGGTTAATTTATTTTGCAAACAGTGATGACATTCTTATAATGGCCCCAGTGGATACTGGTGATTGTTTTGAATAGCCAATATATCAGAGGAAATTTTCTCATAATGTAATTGGCTGATAATGGCATCATGACATCATCTCTGGAGAAATACATCGATAGCGTATGGAATACGGCAGAGATGGGAGGTAAATGAAATTATACCCATACCAGTTACTATTTCAGTAAAAAGAATTGACTCAACTGATTGTAAGCCTTCGCATTTATATTAATGAAAGAAAAAAAATCCCTCAAGACTTTCACTTTGCATTTATATAAGTTATTTTTACTTTACTTTCTTGATTAGATTTATGAAGTAACATTTACTTCTGATATTATTCTTAATCATTAGAAGATTTTCTCTTGTCAGCTGGGCGTATCTTTGAAGCCAAAGTGGAACAGTAAATTACCATCATAATCACTAATACATGGTTAGGCTACATAAATGTATAATTTAGGTCTGACACAGTACAAGGAGATCCTCTCCTTTTTGTCTTGGGCAGTAACTGGAGTCTGTTTCATTATTGAATGAAATTGTTTGGAGCATAGGTCTCAAGTTCAAACTACTTTTACCTGTGTAGTCTCTCCACCAATCTGACTCTGCCGCTGCATTTATTCACTAAGAGATACCAAAGAAGAATGGACAGTACACTATTGATCGGTGACACTTCAAGAAAATAAATGTGCCTCTTAACTTAGTTTCTGCTTCAGCCAGCAAAGGCTGATCTGTGTGTGCAGCTTTCACCTCACCTTCCACTTTCTCTCTGAGCTTTTCATCTTATTCAGCTCGTGGGCACCCATGTGCATAAAGAGAGACCAAGATTGCTGAGGTGGTTAAGAAAAGACCCAGGCAGGCCATGAGAATTGAAACTACACCTGATTCAGGCCACAACACTGATAACCCTTAAATCTGTGATAACCATTGTGCAACTGGCTTTCAATTTTCATTTTAAAGTGACTTACACATGGCCTTGACAGTGGTGAGAGCATAATGGATGTGTTTGTGTGATTGTTAAAGCAGTCAAGAATAAAAGTCCAAATAAGCAAATGGTCTAAAAGTTATTTGCCATAAAATGTTAGTCAACTGTTAAGAAAAAGATGGAGAATGAAAAGTTAACTAAAAGTTACCTACAAGATCATTGTAGAAGTTGAAAAGAGGCAAAAGAGGTCTCAAGCCAATTGCTATCTTGGTAGAGGCAAACGCCCACCGCATGTCCCCTTGCAAAACATCCTCAACAGCCTAAGCCTCTTGTCACAGGTGGAGGACTTGCAGAATAATTACTTCGATTCCTCAAATGCATCTTTTTTTGCTGTCCTCTCCTCCCTCTCTCAGCAGAATGCTTTTCAAACATTCATTTCCGTGTTCATTTCATTTGGGCCCAGGAGAAAACGCATGCCGTGACTATAAGCAGCACTTTTGTTTTTGTCAGTAGGACCCTATAACTTTGCTATTCCCTCACTAGATATTTCATTCAGTTTACAGGTAATTACATTTGAGCGTTTAACTTGATAGACTGTGAAGATGGTTGAATGGAAATAGGAAGGGGTGGCCAGGTGGAAAACAGCCAATTTCTTTGCAGGTTGGATGCAAATTTTTTTTTACTACTGTCACTTTCAAAGTCACAGGGGCACAGCCATGACTAAACCTGCAAACCTGCAAGTGTATGTACTTTTGTTAGCGTTGATGTCTGCATGCAGACTTCATTTTTACTCGGCTAACGAGGTATAAAATGTAATTGTGCAGAGAAAAAAATTGTATAGTCGTTTTAAATATGTTTTCTTTATATTATCTGAAGAATTTTGCAGAGATATTCTTAATTCCAGGCTCATTAATTCAGCCTTACATTTTAAAAATTCTAAACTTGGAGAGGTACTCAGTTTATGTGTTACTGAAATATTTGATCAATGTAAAGCAGTAAAAGTATATTTCTTTTATTTCAAGAGATAATAAAGAAAGGAAGAAATGAAAAGAAAAAAAAAAGTTGTCATGTTTCTACATGCGTTTTTTACTGTCATGGCCTTTTCCCCTTTTAACATCCATCACCTCAACTTAATGGTGCTCAAGCTTTTTGTGCAACTAAATTTAGTGCTCAGCTCGCTTTGATACACCGCTAATTTAAAATATGTGGCCCTAGCTGCAGCCAGGTGTAGCACTTGGTATGGTTGGGTGGGGTTAACAGCTCTTTTATTGTTCAGGATTATGAAAACAGGGTGAAGGAGACCTCAGTCTTTCAGATTTGAGCCAGAGATAAGTGTCCAAGCCCATCCCTTAAAATTCCAACTAGATAATGGAAGCCATTCCCCTTTGTGGAATATCTGAAAACCTCCAGCTGGAGACAAGAGTAAATCTTCCAGGTTTTTGGTCATCCAATTCTAGACAGGATAAGTCATTCAAATCTCTTATGGGTTACTTGTTTATATTCCACATGTTGTTTTTTCTGCTTGGTTTCATTTCAAAAGAAAATGATAGAACAGTTGATTGCAAAATGTTACTTTGCGGGGTAATATATTAGTGATTGTAAGAACAAAAATACAGTTTTCTGATGTTTTTTTTTTTGGTTTAAGTGTAACTAGTGGGTTAAAAATTGTTTGATACATTGGCCTGTAATCCCATAGGAGGATCTGTACAACTACAGTATTGCATAGAAACAACAACATAAAAAGACAGAGCACGTTTAAAATGTTTGTATGTGCTTGTATGGTTCACATGGAAAAATTTTTATCATGACCAATATCATGTAAATATTTTTTGACCAATGTATGTTTTTCTCATGCCACAATCTTTACTTACATGAGATGTCCATGTGCTTTGGCCTTGTCCTTGGCTGTAGTTGCAGCATTCCCATGCCTGGAGCACAGCCCCAGTATGGGATCCCTGTTCCGATGACAGACGAAAGGGCAAGTCAAGTCTCCCACAGCTCTTGAAGGACAAAGCTAGTCATAATAAGTCAAGGCTGATCCCTGGACCCTGGGTCCCAGTAAAAAGGAAGGCAAAGCGCTGAGTTCTCTACACAAAGGCAAGTTATTACAGCCGAGAACCTCACGTTGCTACATTGTCACTCAAACTCTGGCCTGACAGAAGAGCAGGGCTTGGCTATTTTTCTTCATTTAATTTGAGGAAATCAAAGGCTTTTTCTCTTCTACTCTCTCCAACTTACTCCTCAAGCACTCTTTATCCCATTCCTTTTTTTAACTTTCTCATTACTTCCACTTGTTCCTGACTCTCCAATTACAGGCTAGTCTTTCATCTCCATGGCCAAGGAATGGAGTGATAGGATCAGGAGGAAGAGTGAAGAAAGAGGCTTTGTGGCCCTTTAGGTCCCCCCGTCCAATACCCCCATCCTGGCCTTCTAATAACCCCAGGTCCATAGGTCAGTTAAAGATAGTGACTTGCGCAGGTTTTCTATGAAAAATGTATTTTTTTCCTAAATTTGTCATTGTGAACAGGGAAATGTCTTATTAGGTTCTGGAGCAGTTTGTAAAGTTACTGGGGAAGCTCTAGAATAGTTTATAAGGAAGAAGAATGTGAAATCCAAATGTGACATTTTTTATTTTCCTGTAAACAATTTTAAAGAATTGCATTTTTACTCATTGACATAAACAATGTATACGCCTATAGTCTCATCAGTAGTGTCACACTTGTCTACAAGATTCTCTGGTGTATTTTATAGACCAAGCTCTGACATCTTAATGCAATTCTTGGGTCTATTGTTTACTTTCTGTTAGCTCCATTGCACCCCAATATCCTAATAATTTGTTGCTTTTTTTTTTTTAGTGAAGACATTGAAGTAAATGGAGCTAGGAAAGAAACATCAACACAATGGTTATGCTGGCTATGGCCTGAGTACCACACCTCCAACCCTCATTTTAGGAAACAGTTATTTGTAGCAAGTTCAAGATGAGTGGAATAGGTCCTGACTGCAGCTGACCTGCGGACGAATTTGGCCGCATAGCTACATTAGTTTGTTCATAACAGCACTCTGTCAAATGATATTAACTTTCTGATACTGAATACTGACATAACTTTCTGCCATTGTTTGCATCTTCCAAGAAATCTGAGTTCACTGTGGTCTCCCCAAAGCCAGGGCTTTTCCCAGGAGCACAACCCCCTCTTATAGTTAGGATAATTAGGCCTGGTGAATAGGCCAGCAGCCTGCTTACAGTAGTGCCTTGTTCCCTGCTGTAGTATGGGCCATTGTCTCAAGACGAAGGTAGAAAAGGAAGATTTAATTCAGGAAATGGATCAGGGGATGGAACTTTAATTAGACTAACCACAATTGAGTATAATAAAACCATAATTGAAGATTTGCTGAAGAGGACAGGAGTTGGGTCCAACACAGTGGACCATCCTCGTAAGGAGCTCTGTAAAATGAGGAGGGAGTCTGCATCATCTAGGAGAGACTGTCAATCCACTGCAGAATAAATATTGGCTGGTATGTCACTGGAACAGTTAGCTTCATTTATGGAAGAAAAAAATAAATTGAGAAAATATTTTTGCTTGTATTCAAATGTTATCATTTAACTTGGGGAAAGTGTCTGTCTCACACATATGGTGAAAGTCATAGCTGGAAATGGTTAAAAGAGCTAAAAACATAGTAAAACATAAATGTGTTCTCCATTACTTGCCATGCACATCTTTGTCTTCCCCCTCTTACTGCCTCCTGGCCCGTAGCTTTGCTCTTTTCCAGTCTGTTTTTCTCTGGTGCATGGCACTGCTACAGGCAAGATAAGACTGGTCTCCCCGAGTTAGGGCTTAGCATAATCCCTCTTCCTTCCTCAAAAAAAAAAAAAACTGTTCTCAAGCTCATCAACACACAGTTGTGGAATAGTAGAAGAATTGATGGAGAAAGAGAGAGGACCAGGGGGGAGTGGAAAGGGTAAAAAGGGAGGAGGAAATCGGGGAAAGGAGAACAGAGAATAAAGTAAGACTGCTGCCATGTATTAGCAAAATTTCACCAGGCATGAAAGATGTACAAAGGAATGTGTGCAGCAGCGGTAGCATTGGAGAAAAGAAGAGGAACAGTTCTGCTTTCCTGATGATCAGAGTGTGAGCTAATCCTTTGACAAGAGGGTCTGGGGGAAACCCAATCCCAATGCCCAAAGGTCTGACATGCCTAAAGCTGGCATCCCAACTCTAGAGGCACATTTCAGGCAGTGTGTCTGTGAGCTGGTGCTATTTACTGCACTGGAAAAAGCTGGCATGGGTGTAGCAATTCACAGATAGGGTTCATACAGAGCCACTCTCCACCTACATTAGCACAAAGGATGCTCTCTTTATTTAAATTTGAGAGAAGGGTTTAGAAAGTGTAGCCCACTAAATAGGCATAAATTGGTGATGTTTCAGGGGTGGATGCATGGAAGAAGATATGACAGGGTTTTAGAGGGCAGCCTAGGTTGGCAAGAAGAATAAAATGAGGCAATCTATGGGACACAATCTGCTTTTTGTGGGGTTTGAAATGTACATGACAACAAAATAAAAATAAAGAAATGAATAAAGTAAAAATATAGCACAGAATAAGCTAATAAAACAGAAATGAATCACAGTAATAATACTATAAGTGATTTTGATATCATGATTTTTCCAAGAAATAAAATGAAAACCCCTCAATGCCCATAGCCCCTTTTTATCATTTAACAAAAAGTGCAAATGATCCATAAGGATTTTTTTTATTAAATCAGAGGTGGCAGGGGGTACTGGGAGTGATGAGCAGTTGCCATGCTCCGAAGTCAAGAAAAATTCTAGGAGGTAAAGTATCCACACAAATGGAAAAAGACCTGCAATGCTTTGATGCTTCAGTAATAGCCCATTATAGAAACAATAGCAAAAGTACCATTACCTAGTAATGCTACACTAAGCAAAAACATAACTGCAACAAGAGCTCTTTTATCTTGATGTACCAGGGTTCAATGCTCAAATAAAGAACACAAAATATGCACGTTATAATAATGTCATCAGTGTCTTGACCTGACCTGATAATGTTGTGATGACTGACAGCTATTTGGGATTTTTGACATTTTTAGTGGTTCTTCCATTCTTGCCTTCCAGACTCAATGGATTCTTTGTTGTGAAGCTTACAGAAGACAAGCATGGGCTCTGTAAAATAGCATAAAAGCAAGATTCTATCCTATCTTGTTTTGGCATTTCAAAAGGCTTATTTTATTTAATGTTTTTCCCCTTTTGATGGCACAAAATGCCATTATGTCAGGAAACCAAACATTCCTGCCTTACAATGCTCATAAGAAAATAGCTGAGTCAATTTAGGTGTCTGAAGAGCCATAAGAAAGTGAAAATGGGTCAAAGACTAAACTGCATCATGGCGTTAATCATTTTGTGGAATGGAAACCCAAATTAACCTAAGATTAGATAAATGTTTTAATCAATTGGCAATCTGGAGCTGACGGGATTGATTTAAAGTGTTTCATTATCAACAAACTATTTCCACTATCTGGGACCTTATGCTCATTTTCATTTGTGGCAAACCATGCCACATGGCGTATGGGTTGTTGACAATTAACAAGTCTTACAATACAGCTATCCATCATGTCATCTTGTTTGTTTTATTTTTTAATTGAAGCACGTTTGTGTGGCTATGTTTGGTTTTGTGAGTGGAAACACAAGTGCCAGCCTCAGTGTGCTCAAGGGATGAGAGAAAAAACTGGCAGATAAAAGGAGAACTTTGGAGACTAAAGCTTGGTTCATACTCCACGAGAAGCGAGAACTGAGTTCTTGTTCTTGAGGTTGCAAGAACAAAAAAAACGTTCTTGTTTGGCATGGCATTCATACTTTACAAGAAGTCAGTGACTCACCCTACTGAAGTCTTCATGCGGCCCACCCACTCTAGCATACGTCATGCTGAATAAACTGATCGATAAAAAAAAATTGATATAATGATCATATTCTTCCACAAAAACCACAAAAATATCAATTTACAGGACATAAAATGAAGCCAGACATTTTA
>JBAMIG010000015.1:10134952-10146036 GCA_037177335.1 Kiunga ballochi
ATTTATGTAAACACCACACCAAAGTCCTGGAGGAGAAGAGAATCGGTTAGATGAGTGAAAAGTATTAAACCATTACACTACCAAACAAAGTAATATAAACCTTGTGAGAAATTACATTTATTAAATGATTATATTATAAAAACAAATATGTCATATATCTGACTAAAATCAATCTGATCTGAGATTACAACAAACGTAATTAAATAAAAGGCGGGTGAAGTGATCCAATCAGTGGTATTTACATGATGGGAAATTTTGTTACAATTGCAATATTTCTGACCTGTGTGGTGCTCGTTTGTCAAAAAAAGTAGGGTTCTCTTTTTATCTTTGATGCAGAAGACATATATACAGAAACATGAACACTTTTGTCAGATTAGCAGACAAACGGGCGACAGTGACAGAGAATCTTCCTGAACATCTCAAAGCTCATATTCTGCCATTTGAGCTACTTACTTGCTTCTTTGAAAATTAGATTTACGAGTTGTACTCAAATTTTTAGATAGCGCTATAACTCACACTACTCCTATGACAGTTGCATCTCCAGAACAAAGCTTTTCCAAGCTGAAATTAACAAGGAACTTGCAGATCTCATATAGTACATAAAATACATAAAAGTGGACTAGCCGTGATGAGACAGAACCACTGAAATATTTTCAGTGATGTAATAAATTACTTTGCCTCTTCTAAAACTCTAAAACATAAGAACTAAGAAAACTGTAATTTACTTTAACTATAGTTTTAAAGACCTTAAAGACAATTGCCCATTCAGTATATATCCAGTAAGAGGTTGTTACATATTTGCTTGGTCATATCCAGCTGACAACTTTTCTTTTTGACCAAGATATTGAACTTCAGCATTAACATATTTAACAATAAGAAACTGGAAGTATTAAGAGAGAGCAAACTTCTGCCAAGCTGTCGTATTTCATTTTTACCTCTGGCTGCTGGCATTATTTGCACGGAATTAGAAGCTCCAATCACAAAAAGGTTTCCTAGCTCCACGTAGTAAATAATTAAAATTCACCTGTGCAATTATCCTTTTCTGATATGCCCTAAAATACATATAATGAATTCATAACCCTTTGACTTATGTTGCTACTAGGGACAAACTAATGTTGAAAGAATAATCTCCACCATGGTGGGGGTAACTGTTTCAGGCTGTTATGGAGTTCTGTCCATTCAATGAAACCCAGCATGTGTCATTGGCTGCAATTTAAATTCAAATCAGATCTACAAAAATCTATATAATATACTGAAGCAGAGGCGCAACACATAATTATTTATGTTCTCTTAGTGATTAATCTCATAGCACCTGACATGGATGTAAATAGTTAGGTGGAAGGATGTCAACCATACAGTCAGGTTTCTGCTTCTGGATGGGTAGGGTGGTGATGACAGGATATTGTAAAGGAGGCAGCCATGCAGGGGTGGATCTGCAAACAGTTATGACTTGGTGACCCGATACAGTGTTGATATATCAGCATTGTTTCTTTGTGTTATCAGTTCACCGTTACAGTGATGAAGTCACGGTGATGAAGGCTTACTTCCTTATGTGACAGCTCTGTTGTTCAAGCTGGGGCAGGTTCCAAGTTGAGTGTACAAAGAACAACCTTTACATGTTTATCACATATGTTAGTCAGACTTATATGTACTCAGTTAGGTGTGAAGACAATGCCACAAAAACATGACACATTCCAAAACCCTGATGCCAAATTTGTAGTAAAACAATTGTTAAAAAAAAACCATCCACCATGTGTTGGAAAAACAAAATATATCACTCTACCAATGTAAGGAGTGTATGTGACCACACCAATGTCTAAAACAATCTACCAATAAAAACAAACAATCAATGCCTTTTTCATAAGGAAAACAATCAGTGTTTTTGATAGAAAATGTACAGGTTAAAATGTCTTCCTCATGTAGAGTTAAAAACGTGACTCAATGGAAATTTAATATCAGATTTATGTTTCTCACATTTTCTTGCATAATTCCCACTAATGATGCAAATGTTGACATTAAAAACAGGATGTACAAATATGTAAATGTCAACTAAAAAGTAAATGTTTAACCACTTAATGCCTGAATAATAAAGAAACGGGCAGAAATGTCCTATTTTTATCCTTTTGAAAACTTTATTTGATTCATTAACAAAATTAGAAAAAATGTTATTTCCCTTTACTACAATGAAACAGGTAAAAATATAAAGTGTAATCTTCTGCTTCTGGATATTCACCTGATATTTCTGCTATAAAGTGATGCAAAATGACTCAGAAACAGCATATACCAAATATCATATGTCAGGTCATAAGGGGTTAAGAGTAATAATTTTGCACAAATGACAAATCAAACATGCGCAAAAAGATCTACCACATCCATTCTTTAGGACTGCAAGCTTCATGGTTGCATAAAATGTTGAACTGTGACACAAGACTTGGATCTGAGGTTGGAATTTTCTTCGACAGACATTCATTTTTTAGAGAATTTTCCTAAGATATGTTTCTTTATGCTCTGCAAAATACATTCCCGCTTTCCACCACTGGTACCAACAGTTTATACGAAGTAAAGTCTGATATTAATCAAAGGTATCAGGTGTTGTTTGACTGAAGGTAGTTGAAGCATTGAATGGAGTAGTCTTTCCAAAAAGAGAAGACCTGGCAATGCCCAGCAGGATGAGTTGATATCCCTGATGAAATGAGCATGTGGTTATTACCCCAGCGGATGTTTTTGTACCAAACTGAAGACGGGTAATGAAATGATATATGGTCTTTTACTGAGCGGGTGGGAGTGTGTGTTCTTGTATGTCTGCTAAGGCACACAGTGTCACTGAAATGAGGAACCAGAAGGCACCATCTGCCTGACAGTGGCAACAAAAGATGATGAGATCAGGTCCTAAAGGAAATCTACTTCTGTTTGCCCTGTGTGTCTCCTTTGCTTCCCCTTTAACATCTGCACGGTGTGTTTTTTTGGGGGGGTTTATTTTTTGGTTTTTTTTTTTAACTCTTCTCCTTTTCAGGACAAACACAAGAAGCAATTTGTTAATTACTGTTTTTTGTCAGCTTTCACCATCTTTCTTTTTGTTGTTCAGCCCAGAAGAAATGAAAGAGAATCACAGTATGATTGAGAGCACAGAAGGAGGAGGTTGTACCTCAGAGGGTGGACAGACATGCAACTTGTCCTGCAGTTCCTGGACCAAGTGACTCTTTGTTTGACACCTCGTCTGACAGAGGAGCTCTGCCAGGCACGTCCGCCGTTGGCTGACAAACAGCACATCCTGTCTCTGTCTGCCCACCTCGCCCTCTTTCAGTATGTGTTGTGGATGATGAACAAATCAGAGACTGGATGAAGACAGAGTAACAGGGAAAAAGCGTCACAGAACCAAGGAGAGAATGTGGAATACTGAGGAAGGATTGTATCAGGTTTGCCCGGTCCTGCCAAGAGACCTGAAAAAGGCATGCGTTATTGGCATTTTTCATCTCCAGATCATCTATCTGACTCGTGCAGGGTCCAGGTAGCCAGATACCGTCATGGTTTCTCTGGTTTCAACTGGAGAAGAGGCCTTTGTCCTTCCTGTTTGCTGGGGAATCTGTGGTCGTCTTATCAGGTCATAATTCAGACTGAACTTTGTAACACTGAACAACCAGTCACTGCAAAGTGCATGCAGTAACATTATAGGATAAAAAAGTTTATTTATATTCTCATTTTTATTTATTATGGTTCCACAGACATGACCATGACAGAACTGGCTTCATCTTCTAGTCACTGTTTCTTTTTCTTTAAACAAAAGCTGCCACTCACTTTAATTGTAGAAGATGGAAGAGGAGAAAACAAGACACAAAAACAGAAGAAAAACGGACAGATGGTATGTTATGTATCATGGCAGCTTTAACAGATGTTTACTTCTGGGAAAGGTGAATCTGTGAACAGCCATTCTTAGGATCTTGTTTGACCAACAATAGTGAAACTATACAAATTTAGCATAAATATTAGTGTTGCCTTTTCCTAAGCTGGTCTGATCCACTTGTCTAATTATTCTCAGTTCTTTCCATTCCAGTTTTAATCCTTGAAAGATTACTTTCTTCATATAGTTTATCTTTTACGCAACATGAATTAAGAATATCTCATGAAACAATCTGCTATCATGAAGTTTTTATTTGATTGAGCTGTGAGGCAAACGGGAAGGGCAGAAGTCGGGTTTTGTTTGCTCTCCATTCTTCCCAAGAGGGCGGAAAGTCAACCGTGATGAATAGAGCATATCTTCTGCATCATTACATCTGTACTTCAGGTCTGCTTCACAGATTTATGTATAGCCTCTTGTAACTCTCTTTCCTTTCCTCTTCTTATGAGCTTCCACCATGTGCCGGACTCCGTTCACTGTAACATGTGACTCAGTCCTGGCTTTTTACTAGTGCAGATGATTTTAAGAGAATGTTTCACACATGACTTATTGAAACTAAAACATTTGGTTTTTGCTTTTCTTTATATATATATATATATATATATATAGATAGATAGATAGATAGATAATTTTAGTAACATTTGATATTATTCTATTCTGTGTTGATTAATTTTGGTTAAACTGCATAATATTTTAGCAAAAACAGCTAAGTCATCATGATAAAAAAAGAAAAATTCCTGGGTCTTTTTTTCATTGCAGGGTGCAGGTTGAATGAGAGATTTAGCTGCTGGTTTTCTTGTAAATTTTCTTCTCTAAACCTAAGTTTAATGCCTTCCCAACATAGTATACAGTCTTATTGCCTAGATTTTTAGAAGCTTATATTGCTGCAATAACAACTTGATTTAAAGCAGTTGAAGAACATCAGTCAGAGTAGGCAAGAACGTTGGACCTGGTGATTTAATCTGGAAGCATTTATTATAGCATCTAATGTCCAAGTTTAAATGAAGTCACAATACTGTATGCAACGAATATTATATAGGCAAAAACTCTGACAAAAGAACTCTTTGAGGGGAAAATCAGATCTGAATTTGAAAATCCAGTCAGGAGTTTGAAATAAGAATGCATGTCTATGCTCTGATTTAAAACGAATAAGTATTTTGTGCTCTGCAGTGTGTATGTCATGCTGAGTGTGTCCATGCATCAGGAAGGAAGAAAATAACCTGATGTGTGCAATCATAAGACAACCTCTCTCTTCCCAGCATTCAGCTTTTGGGTAAGAGCCTGCTTACACTTGAAGTAACCAGCTCCCACTGATACAATGCAATAAGTTCAGGCTTTTGCTGTAACAGCATTGCAGAATAAGTCTGTGAACACCCTGATGACACACCAAGGAGTAGTGTTATGGTAAAATTACACAAAAATTATATTTCCGCCATGGAAATCAAATATATGGGGTAATGGGAGGAAAAGAAAAAAGAAAAATGGCCAGTGAGTCATGAGGTGAAACCTTTATGTCAGACATAACAAAGTTGCCCACATGGATTCACTCAAGGCCAAGGCTTCAGTCTTCTCACAAATATTATGGGAGTAAAACCCAAAACACCAAAACCAGACAAGCTGAACTGACAAAATGCACATATAAGAAGTTATATCATGTCAAATCCCAAAACAAGCAAACAGTAAGTATAACAGTAAAACAGTAAAACAGAAAGTTTATGTTCAAATCAGGATGTGAACATTTTTCATAAAAACCATCGGATGGTAGATTAAAACGTATATTTACTTTTCTGCTTACTGAATGTCTTCTTTCTAAAACAAAATTGACATTTAAATAATATAACATTCCAACTTGAGTAACATCTCAGTATTTAAACAAGTTGAGTTATTTATTTGAATAATGATGTATCTAACCAATTAATTTTCAGAAAATTTAACCAGGCAATCCACAAAAGCTTTCTTCTAGAAATTGCATTTTGCTTTCAGTAAAAAGATCTAAAAACTATATTAAAAAAGCTCAATTAAGAAAAAATCCTCAGTGGCCAACACATTAGATAGAACAACATGAACAGCAGTAACTCATGCAGAGTTGCAGCATTAAAAATAAAAGCTTTGTTTGTTTCTTTGTTTCTTTCTTGCTTGCTCCCTTTCTACAAACAGTTTTTCTTTTTTTTGTATTTAGTGAATAGCCCATAAACATATCTCAAGAATACATCCTCCGCGTTATTTTTGGATCTTTGGTAAATACTATTGTTAATGTCCGAGCTCAAGCTGTATAAATTATTTTGTTCTTAAAGTCTATCTACTAATACATGCTAATGCTGTAGCATTGGCATGCTTAGTGTTTATGCTTCCCTACTAAAAGGCAGTTTCAGAACATTCCTTACAATCCTGAGATCTCTGCAATGATATAGAAAAAGAAAACATTTCACATTCAAAAAGACTTTGATTAACTGAATTCTCCAGCTGTTTGTGAAGCAACAAACAGTTTTCAGCCACACAGCCTCATTTCTCCTTCTAGAAAGAGGTTTCATTTGTCTCTGGTCAGTGGATTCAAGTGTAGTCAGAAAAAGTCGATTAAATATGGGGCTTTGCAATCACCATATTGCTGTTATCATTATTTCAAATTACACAGCAATTAACATGCTAATGGATGTGGAGTGACTATAGACATGGTTGGATGAAAAGAAATGGAAAGAGTAGAAAGCACTAACATATTATTTAAAAAAAAGTCCAATCCTTTACTGCTCAAGCACAAGGGGTGGCATTATATCCCCCAAAGATTACATGTTAAGCCCTGTCTTTGCTATCTCTTATCATGGCTAATACTACAGTGGAAAATTTAACCTTGGTAAGGGTGAAACCATTATGAATAAAGCTTTAAAGAGGAAAACAGACATTCCTTTATCCAAACGGATTATTAGTTTGACCAATGCAGCTGTGTCATGCAACAGTTTGGGTTAGTGAGTCAGTGATACACAAGGTAGATCTACCGTAAATGATGCAAAGGGAAAATGAGATCACAACATGGTGGGTTTTTTTTGGGGAGTAACTAAAACCGTCTGTGTTAAACTGGCATTAAACTCTAGTTTTTTTCTGTTGTTTTTGTTAAAGAAACTTATTAATTAATATATACTTTTACATTTTTTTAAGACCTTGATGCTGTAATAAGTTTTCATTTTCTATTTGTTACAAATGAGAGTTATGACACAGCAATGACATGAGATGAATAGTGTTGTTATAAGAGATAACAATCTAAAATAACACAACATTTTAAAAATGCACTTAGATATTTTTGCTCAGTAGAGCCTTTTTGGTTTGGAGGGTTTTAGCTGCACAAGCAGTTATTCGTTTAATCATTCACTGTGGGTTTTTTTGCAAGCTTCCCATGCTTGAATTAGAGTAATAATTTCATTTTAATTAGAATTATTCATCTTGCCTTCACTGTTCTCAATCCCTCCCTCTCACTTAATCCATATACTTCCCTCCTTTGACTTGTCATCTTCCTTTATCTTTTGCCTTCCTGTTTTCCTCTCTGCATTCTGCCATTTTTCCAGCTCCACTGTGGTGGAACCACAGCTGACATTGGTCCTCCTTCTTCCTCTCTGTATTGCAGCAGGACCTTAATTGCTGGTGTCTCACACAAACACACAGAGCTGCTTTATCTCTAGCTGGCCACGCCACGCTTCAATACACAACTCAGCAACGGCAGACAGCCACTGCCTGTACAGTCCAACTCCCCCCTCACCCCCCACTGCATCCACCACAGCCACCTTAAAAGGCTCCAATTAAACCATTACTGCAAGGAAGATAGGAAGCAGAGAGGGATGCTGGAGAGAAAAAAATAAGGTAGATGAAGGCAAGGAATGTATCAAAGACAGCAAGAAGACAGGATAAATAGGAAATTAAGAATTGTTAGGGATATGCAAGGGAGAAAAGAAGCCACAATGAGGCTAAACATAAAGACAGAAATAAACAGCCTGAAATTTCTTGGTATTGCAACAGATAGATCCACCCTGTAGCATTAGACTATGTGTGTCACTACAGACAGAAAAAAGGAATGAAGAAAAGAAAAAGGAAAGATACCAAGGCAGTGATTTACACTTCTTTTCGTCTTGGTGTCCACACAGCCTGAGGGTAGAGGAAATGGCAGAAGGCAGAAGGAGATAAGAGTCTTTGTTCTACAGAGGTGAAGAGATCATTACATTCCACAAGATAGCCTTACACTCTCGTCTAGCTTGGCTGACTGGAAATGTAAAAGGATATACTGTCTGAGAAGCCCAGATGTCATCTTTCATTATGGTATTGTATAGTGAGGGCCTTCGGCTATTTTTCATTTGTTCTTCCTGCGCATGACTTTAAAACGTCTGTCATCAGTTGCAATAATTCAATTTTCAATTCAGTTCAGTTTTGATTTTGTATTGTGACAAGTAAATACAAAAAAAGCATCAAGGTGCATTGATAGACATGCTCCAGTTTGTTCATCTGTCCATAATCAATCCATCCATCAAACATTTATTGATCTGTCTATTAAGAAACAAAGATTGGATATATATATATATATATATATATTTTTTTTATTATTAGTTTTGGTTTAACAATATGTTTTATGAGTAACAGTTGAATTACGGTAAAAGCCTGTTGATGAATATGCTTTAATCAAAACTACGGTACTTGTGTTCTTTGTCAAGGAAAAGGTTATTGTTGAAGGGCAAAATTATCCATTTGTATTTTTTGCAACAATTCAAACTGTGTAGCTTTGTAGCCAAAACTCCCTGACTTTTTTTTAATTCTATATACAATAATAAAGTCACAATAATGAAGTACAAAGCAAACTGTACTTCACAACTTTTGCTTCTGGGATGATGTGTGATGTTACAGCTGAGTTATGCTTTACCCAGTGTGCCACATGCCTTGGACAAGATTTCAATATACTGACCCTTATGAACATACTGTGACTGATACAGCAAAGAAGTGCAAAGAGACATAATGGGAAGAAGAAAGAAAAAGGAAGATAGGAAGTGACAGTATTAGATTTAACGCAAAATGCTAAATGGATTTTAAATTAGCCAAGATTAAGGGTACATCTCAGAAAGAAAATCTGCATGAATTCCATAGTATTTCTTTAACAAGCTCATAAAGTGACAACACAAAAAATTAATCTGTAAAAGTTGCTTTGAAACTAATACTTTCTTGCCTGCTGCTGGCTGGTTATATATCAAGCAACTTAATCCTCATCTGGTCACAGCAACATGTTAAATGGGTGTATTTTACACCAATGTGTATTCTGGATGGACCCACTGGTGCTGTTTCATGTATAATGTGTCAAAGAGAACCATAAAAAGTCATTGAAAAAGCATGAATTGTCACTGCCAAAACCAACTGGTCACCTTGACCTGGAATGGAGTGTTATACATGCACTGATTCACAACAACAGCCCAATCAGTCATCCCTAGTTCCTGAAGCAGGAATTGAACAATCAAGCCTTCCCCAATGAACAGATACAGGGCAAAATGCATCACCAGTCAAGCCAGATTTTTTTTCCCTTTCCTTTTTTTTCTTTTTGCCTGTAGCTACCTGGAGGGATGTGATACATGATAATGTCTTCAGTTTTGTTTGTCATAAATTTTGGCTCATGGGCAATGCAGAAATCTCTGTCCAAGAACTATGGCACGTATTTATCTAGGACAGCCATGCATTCAGCCATCTGTGTTCACGAGTTCATATTTTCACCAGAACACCCGCAAAATATCATGTACCAGACATATGGAGGTATGGATGTAGACCATTATGTGCTCAAACAGAAGAAAATGACACACAATGTCTCATTCTACTGCTCTCTGTGACCATAGGTTTCACCTATGCCAAGCCTATGTATGACTGCTTCCAAATAAAACTAACCATTTAACTAAGTTAAATTAAATTTATTGTGACACAACTTTTTTGAGAAACTACCAATCTTTTAGTCTGACATTTGTCTAAACAAAGAGAGGATGATTAAGGAAAGGGAAGGAAAACAACACATACCCAATAGCTTTTGGAGTGACTGAGGAGCAATGAAGTGTCTGGAGGGAGTTGAGGATTCATGGGCCACCCTAAGGCTTTGTAAAATGTGTGTGAGTGTGTGTTGGAAAGGGGGTTAAGGTTAGAATTCATGATAAGATAAGAATGACAACGCAGGGTGGAGTCACTTAATTGTGTTTATCCAGAGCTTTCGGGCTGTCGTAAATGTGTGTGTGTTCTCAGGGGGAAACAACTCTGTGGGTCAACATGGCCTGGGAGTCATCTTAAGTTAGCTTGACACGAGGGAGACGGATCACCACTGAAATGGGTGGAGGATCAACACACACAAGATATTCAAAAGCGTTTGTTAGCGTCCTGTCGCCTGTTCCTTCAATACCATATTGTCAAGAAGAAAGACGAACGAGATTCATGTCCAAATCAAATGCAAAATCATTCCCTTGTGTATTTTTAACTAAACAAATCCTGCAATTTCTAACCTTCCATCGATGCATTCAGATAATATGGGATCACTGAAGGGACTAACAAGCTAAACACCATGCCCAACAGTGTTAATAGCAAAAACTGCCCCACTAAAGCACATAATGGTTTATTACCACCTCAATCATACCTGACATGTGTATGGCTAGTATTTGTTTTAGCATCTTTTTTACTGAGGCCATTAAAGTAGCCATCTTCCAGTCTGGGGGTGGGCAGTTAAAACACTCTGCTCTTACTCATATATTGCCTTTAAGCTGTTGAGAGGTCACCACCCCAAGGCATAGATGAATGATAATGCTTTCAATTGTGTCTGCTAAGTGTTCTTGTCTTCCTGAGGTTTGTGGTGTTATTTAGACAGTTCATTCTCTTAATGTTTTACTTTATACTGCACTGTTTTAGTCATTCCTCAGGTCTAAATTAGTAAAACAAAGCAGATATTGAAAAAAAAAAGAACACTCACAATCATGCACTGACACATGCATACACACATATGTCAAGTAGCTGAGACAAAGCCCCAAAGACAGACAGACAGACAGACAGATAGATATAAGATCCATCCATGTGCCCTCTTTTCCAGATGCTTGACCCTTGCTGAACTACTAAGTACAATGTGAGTCATTAAGAATAAACCAGCAATCAAACCAACTTTAGAACAATGATGATACTGATAAGAGAGTACCAAAGTGCCTTT
>JBAMIG010000015.1:10146136-10159107 GCA_037177335.1 Kiunga ballochi
CCACCAAGCTCCCTTTGGACAGGGAAGCAGCTGACTTTTTGGTGCATCATGTTCTTTGACTCAATGGACTTTTGGGAGACAGGGTGTTAGACACAGGGCTTCAGCACACCTCATGTAGTTGGATCTTTCTTCCAATCCCTCAGAGTCACTGTTAGTCAGTAATCAAGCTTTATATCTAGACCAATGGTCAGGCCAAGAGATCAAATCAAGACCTGAAGACTGCCTTGTAATATATGACTGAACCAACCCCTCTTCCTGTATTGACCATCTGGACTGGGTTGAGGAAGCAAACAATTCCCTTACTTCAGCTTCTGGTTTTTCCTCTTTTGAGTGCTTCCAATAATACCAGACTTGACTGTTTCTTACCCAAGATGAAGTTTCTGTGCCTTCTGTTTAGCTATACATTTGCTGTTGTTGTCAGTGGAAAAAGGCTTGAGCAGCACTTCTTCAACCTAAGGTTGTGTCCGTCACCTAACAGATTCTTTCCATGCACCAGCACCTCATTACTCTATAGGTCAAAAATTTGACTTTCCTCCAGAACCATTCCCAAAAAAGATCCAAAGAAACTGGCACTTTACTATATGGGCCCCTTTGAAATCCTGCAGGTAATCAACTTGAGCTAAAATACCTCATCTCCATGAGGATTCACCCTACATTTCATATTTTCTAGTTCAAGCCTTTATCCTCCAGTCATCAGGTCCCTCCTTCCATACTCCTTCCCCCACCTTGAATGTTGCTGGTCAGTTGCTCAGTTGTGGCTGAGACAATACACTGGAAGGTTATGGCCTCCTTGAGGGCCATGCCTGAGTCCATACCTTTTTTTATCCTGGATGCTCTTCTAGCCTAGAATCTTTGGTGCCACCATCAAAAGAAATTTGGCTCCAGTTGAGGTTAGGTTACTTTTGTGATCAGTTGTATCTTCTGAGGTGGGTGTACCTGCTTCCTTTGTGACCAGGATGTTCACAATCAAAAGTCGTATTTACAGTAAACCTGCTTGGCCTTTCAGTCATTGCCAGATTGTTAATTTGCCCAGTGGTAAGACAATTAATGATGATGTCTCAAAACTAATATTTAGCTCAAAACCTTTACACAAAAAAGAAAAAAAATGAATAGTCTAAACTTTTATAAAACTCTTTAAACTCTTATCTCAAATGAGAGTGCATGCTTTTAACCAATTGGTTGGAAAATTTATTTTCAGACGGGGCAGATGTGACACACATCTAGTGGAAATAAATAAATCCACTTCCTGCTTCTTTCTTTTCGGCTACAATGTGGAAACCCACATAAGAACCCTTTTTGCTTTAATTTTTATTATAATTTTGAAGTACCCGCTCAACATGAGCATTTTACTTCACTTTTTTTCAGTAGCTGAGGAAGAGAAGGATGACAGAAAACAGACGGCAGAAAGCCTTATGAAATATGTGCGTCATTGGGAAAGGACAAGGTAATGATTATGTGTAGGATGATCAGAATTGACTTGGAGTGGAATGAATGTTTACAAGATAGAGGAATAAATCAGCTCAAAATTAAAATGAGAACAAAACAGCTACCTACTTTGAAATTGAGTTTAATTCTGAAATGTCATTTTTATGCAGACTGAGGTGTTTAAATAGTCGGGTTTTTTTAACTTGTTTAAAATAGATTTATGAATTCAGGATTCCCCTGTAATTCTTTTAATAACTTTTATTCAGAAATAAGGAGGAAGTAAAAACTCATGTAAATGTTACCAATGTTGAAGCTATCAAGGTAAAATATTGATAAAATAACTGACACATTTAACTTTACTTTTCTAGCAAGTGGTTTAAATGGTTCAGATACACCCTTGTTTTTACACAGCTCTTTATCGTCCCTAATATATTTGCAGTCAGTGTTATAATTTGAGTTAGGTTTTTTAGTTTCCTTTTTATTCTGGTATAGTTTCTGTTTGATTCCACATATTTCTGTTAGCTTTATTACCCTCTTTATACTCACGGGCAACTCACTTCTGTAACAAATCCTGATTATCCTGCATTCTGCCTGCCTGCACTTCACCCCCATGCCACTCACAGTGGCACAGAGGGTTTACATCCGGCCTGGCGTTTTGTCATATTACAAGCAAGGCCAGTTGATCTTTTGTCATGTCAAGTTTTTGAGAGCACAAAGGCCAAATATTAGACAAATTCTAAAGTAAAACAATAAATGAGCTTTACGTTATCCTATAGATCACTTACTTCCCTTTTAATTTACTCCTCATTTAGCTTGACTTTGATCATACAGACAGTAGCACAAAAATGACAACATTAAGTAGGTGTGTACCAGTGGATGTATAATGGATTAGTTATCATGTAAAATACTTTTTATATCACTGCCAAGATATTTATCAGTAATAGTTAAGCTCATTCATCAACTGCCAAATTCATTAATTAGTAATAATTAGTAATTTAATCTGCATATGGCAGTTTGTTGGGTGTTAAATCAAAACCCTGTATTTAAGGATGGGATAGAGGCTATTGTTGTGATAAACCTTAGATTACAGTATTAAATATATTCATTTTAGATTTATTCTTGCTTGTTTATATAATGCAGTTATAAGGAGACTTAATGGAATAACACTTTCATTTAGACCAAAACCTGTAAATGATTTATTATGAAGAATAAGATTAATAGTGGAACATGACAAAGGTGATTTTTCTTAAGTCTATATAAAATCATTCATTCATTCATTCATTCATTTTCAATACTGCTTTATCCAATTTGGGGTCGTGAGGAAACTGGCGCTTATCCTATCAATCAGGCAGGGTTCATCACATCGCAGGGCAAATGCACAGAAAGAGACAAACTAGTCACACTCACATTTTTCCAAGGAATCATTTAGAGGGATAAATTTATCCATGTCTATGGACAGTGGAGAATGCTGAAGTACCCAGCAAGACAGAGAAAACCTACATATACACAGGGAAAATGTGCAAATTCCACAAAGAAAGGCTACTGTTCTGACCCATCCCTTGCCAAGACTCAAACCAGAAATCTTTTTACTATGAGCTCATAGTGCTAACCAGTACTACACCATGCCGCCCCCATTAAAAAAAGAAAAAAAGAAAATAGATTTGAAAAATAACAAGGATTTAAGATATGACAAAACTCTCTTAACATACCGGGGATAAGTTATAAGATATTGCAGAACTAAATCTCTACAACAGAAAATAAAAGTTTAGAACTGTCATTGGCACTAAACCATTACTGAAATGTGTCCTGCTTTCAGAAGTGCAGCTTTTTTTTTCTATATTTTAACTATCCTGCCTAAGAGCACTCCAATGGGACTGTTAAACTTATTAGACCACTGCTAAATTGAAACAATCTGATTTTCATTGAGTTTGGGAAATGAGTCAAGAGCTTTTTCAGAGGGCATGGAAAGAAATAAAATAGTATAACACACTGGAATAGGATATTAAAAAAATTGATCCAACATTGAAAACAGATTTTATACATTTACCATCAAATAGACAGTCTATAGAAAATGCAGTCCAGATTTAGTAGCTTTTATTTGTGTTTTAAGAGAAATAAGCAATCTGCTTTACACTACTAATGGCATGCTTGTTGTCCACTACATATTGATTCTTATTACCATCTTCTGTCTGATTTAGCAATTTGTGCAAAGAACAAAACTGTGGTATTAGGGTCTTCACTTGAGTCATTTCCCTCCACGCCTCCACTTGAACTTTCACATATTGTATTGAGCCTTTAATTTGCTATTCTTTTGAAGGTGAGATTGGGGTGCATTCACAAAGGGAAATCAATGGGAAAATGGGAATGGATCTGCTGAGTGAATCAGAGTAAATGGAATAAGGCCTCATGGGCACATGGGGAAATACTGGAATGAGAAAGTCTGGGCAATGTTTTTAACTTCCAAACGGCTGTAGACAGCGGTCTTCCTTCTCAAATCCTTTTGCAGAATGTGCTGGTAAGATTAATTTCTTGTTATTCAAAACTGATCTCTTCTTTATGAAGTCATTTATGCCCGGTTTCTTTCAGGCCTGCCCATTGGTTTTCTGCCAAGAGAACAAAATATTCCAAACACAGGGGTTAGTCTTTAAGAAGTGAGTTTGACTGACAGTTTCACTGTCAGACTTGAATGCTGCTCAAAGCTGTTGAGAAGTGAAGTTCTTTTGTGTGGTTGATGCGGTTTAGAGGTAACACTTTGAATTGACTTGGCAGTATTTTTTTTTCTTCCACAAACAACCATCTATAGTTTAATTAGACGTCACACTATTAGGAGAAACCCCAGCTCAAGTTCACTATCTAACTCAATCACAGCTTGTTTGGTTAGGCAAGCAGAATGAAACCAAGGAAGAAAATGGGTTTAAAGATCTTTTTATTTGTTTGTAAAAAAAAAACTCAATGGAGTCTATTCTTTCTTATAGGCTTGTATTTAAAACATTATTGTCGACAAATGTTAGTGTTGGACAGGATTTCGAAGCCGTATCCATTTCAACCTGAGGAAAAATTTTAAAACAAACACACACATACACACACATTCTTATTTACATACTCACTTACATAACAGACATACATGCATATAACAATAAAGTCTATGAATGTATGTAGACATTGACATATATATATATATATATATATATATAGATATAGATAGAATATGGAAAATGCATGTGTGTGTGTATTAATTCATTAATTTACCTCCTAAGTATTGCTTAGGTTGCATTGTGTCTTTTCCAAAGCATTTTGTGGTGACTTTTTAAAGGAAATCACCTAAAATAACTGTCTGCATTTCTGGAGTTTATACCTAATTAGCCAACACGAGTCACACCAGAACCAACTGGTTCTTTCTGCCATCTGATGTTTTGTCATCAAGACTGTCATAAAACAGTATTGGACACCCTGTAATGCATTATTATCTAATAGGCCTGTTAGAGTCAATGCAACCCTATGGTGTGTATAAGCTACAGCCAACTTGACAAACAGTAGTGTCACTAAATACTTTGTAGCTTAGACTTTCCTTCAGTTTCCTTTCCTTGCTTCTATGACTTACTCTGCCTTTTGTATTCTCATCATCTTGATATTACTCTTATGTGCATATCTTCTGTACATTTTTGGATTGAATCCCTGCAAGCTGCATCTTTCGGCAAATTGTAAAAAAATGCATTTTAATCCTTTTTAGCACCATGATAATATATTACTTAAAGCAGGGGCAGTTTGAATGATGGAAACTACAGGAAGCAGTAGTAAAGAGTTATAGTATTGTGACACACATAAATTGATGTGTCCCCAGTGATCCCCGTGGTACTAAAAGGGTTAAGACCTTAAGAACTTGGTGGCTCATTGCAGGAGAAGTGTTTAAAGCACTGCAGAATAAAACCCATTTAAGCTCTGATGGGTGCTTTGACAGCTCATCCCCTTAGTTTCTTGTGTCTTAATGCTGACAATTTAGCATCTTGACTTGAGACACAGTAGACGTGTTTTAATTACACCTAGAATTGCAGCAAAACTAAATATTGCATTAGAACTCTAATAATGGAAACATCTACATTTGAAAAAAAAACTCAATTATTGCAAAAAAATGTTTTGTACTCATGAGGTGATTTATAAGACAGAAAGTGGCAAACTGTCTAAAAGCCAATTGGTTTAGGCAGTTTACAATAAACAAAGAATACATCCCCTCAGTTAGGTGGTGCAAAGTGTCACAATCATCTGGTGACAGAGCAACTTAGAGTTTGGCAGAATTTTGCGCCAGCAGTCTTTGGAAGTTGATTGGACGGTAGCATCACGACGCGTCATATCAGCGGGGACTTTCATCTATGCAGCCCGACTCATCTGCTGAATCCTGATCAGTGTGAACCTGACACGTCAGCAGCAGCGGCAGACACCCTACAGTGTTTCCAGACATGCTGGAGAATGTTACACTGTTTACCACTTAAAAGTAAATGATTTTGATTAGGCATAAACACACATGCACAAAGGATTTGGTTGTGAAGGGGATGGCTAAAGGGATGGAGGTGAAAAGATGGACTGACTTTTTGTTGTAAAATCTTCTATTAGGCTATAATGAACACATTATTTTACTTCCAAAACCATTTTTTCATGTTGTTTCAAACTGTTCAGATGCTGAAATTACCACTACAGTAAAAAAAAATATTGTCATTAAACACTTCTGTTTTTGAAATTTCTTTTTCTCAGTTTTTTTGGTTAAAAGCGTTTTTACTTACAACTTCCCTTTTCTTCTACTTCATATTACCAAGGAATGGAAAAGGGTGGATAGAACAAACTTTTCTCTGATGAAATAACTAAATCTACATGTTTTTTGGTGGATTCTGTGATTCTGAAATCCTAGAACTTGATATTCTATGGATCCTAAAAGATACGCCAAAATAGTCCAAAACAATGGCCATATGGAGCTCTCTGTTGAAATAATGGCTGCTAGTGAATGAGTTAATAGAAGCTCGCTTAAAGCCATTACTGACCTCCTCTGAGGCAACAAACTTTCCTGCAACCCTACTGCATATAGCAGGCTATTTATTGTCAAGTACAGCCTGAGCTTTTTAAACCACATGTCTCTATTGTCAGAGCCAAGTCACTAATGATCAAAATGGAACTGTACACAAACATATAAAAAGATTAAAGACTGAACTTAATAAGTAGTTGAGCTGCTTAAGAGACTTCATAAAACTGCACTGGACCAGAGACTGTCTACATTTCTCATGCAACAACAGTGTCTCAAGCTAATTATTTCAGCATTGTGCCATGAAGACTGCTGCTTCATGGGTGTTCACCGTATGGGTGCGCCTTTGATGTCACAGATCTGTCCGCTCTACAGCCTCAGACGCCAGACTGCTAATGATTATTTGGCTCTGGATGTCCTCGTCATTCTTCAGCACATTAATAAGAAAAGGCACCCATAGATGAAACATGTTTGACACACGCACAGACACAGACACGCTGGACCACAAGCTGTGTCTCACTTCATACGCACCCTTTGATCAGTCTTGACACACAGTAGTTTATGTTTGGATACTATCCGTTATTGTTGTGATTTAATGTAATGATGACACTATATCATGCAAAAACAGCTCCTGGCTTCAATTGCATGACATTGCAAATTTCAAACACATGGTGTGCAAATTGGACATTCTGCTTGTTAAAGTTTAAAAATGTTAGATGTTTAGACCTAAACCACCAGTAAAACTAGGTTCCCAGTGCACTATTCTGTGCAATGTGCTTTGTAAAGTGGTACTTGAAGGATGTCTGTGAGCCTCCCTTCCTGACAGAGCCAGCAGGCCACTTGAAACTCAAGTACCAACACACATTTTGCACAGCCACCTAAAATAACCCAGTTTGCTGCAGCAGCCCAGCTTTTACAAATTGCAGGAAAACAAAGACGACATCTTCTACAGATATAAGGTTGTTTGTTTATGTTGCATGGTTTATTCATTTTAAATTATGAATTAGTTTTTAAAACTTGCATTACAATGTAAAATTTTAATATGTGTGTCTTTTTATCTATGTATCCAGGTTTTTCATAACTGGCTGTGAAGAATATCTCACTGGTGGATGTTAGTGTTTTGGAAGGCTACTAGGTATTCATAATCTGTTCGGTTTGGGTATAGAGTGGCTTTGTACTGCATTAGTCAGTGGATGTGGTGTTAAGAAGAGAAATAAGAAAAGAATATGCTTTTCTAGGGTTACTCTTGGGTCTTTGTACTGTAAAAGCTGCAGGGGAGAAGATAGCTGTCTTCTCAGCTTGCTGTCAGCCTCTCACTTGAATTACTCTGTTTTATTTCTCACTGTTCCCAGCTTGTAATGAAATTAATTCAACTTTAATTTGCATCACCCTCTTGTTGGCTATAGGCTTGCAGAATGAATGTAGCATTGTTTGACTGCAGGACACATTAAAGAAAAAACAATATAACAATGGGTCTGGGAGGGGGAGGGGTGCCAAGCGTGTACACGGACAGGTAAATACATCTTTCCTTTTTTTATTACTACAGAAAACTTTGAAAAACCTGTTTTCTTTTTTTTAAATGTTTTGTTCTTTTTTTATATTATTTTCTCCCCAGGTTTTATCATACACTTATTAGTCTTCAGGAAATTAACAATAATGCTACCTGAGGTTTATGATACAACCTAACTGCCTGTCAGGTGATCCACTGAATCCATTGGAGTAAGAATCAATGTTACACTGTGCTCCCTTTCATCAGGGCATTAGACTCTCTGAGAAGACAGGATGAAAATATATATAATATCGATGCAAAATGAGCAGCAATATTTCTCTGCAGGCTGACATCCAATCAATCCCTGTACAGTGTTTTCTGCTTTCAGTCAAAGGAGATGTTCAATAAAATGAGCAAGATAAACTGGTTATGAGAATGTGGCTGTCAAACCTCATCTACACATGGGCGTCTTATGAGCTGAGGTGAAGCATGTGGGTAACACCCCTCTAAATATCTGAGACAACTTAAAATAGTGATGACTTCACACAAAATGTATGTCTCTTGTAAGTAGCTGGATAGGAAACAGCAACTTTATGAGAAGTTATTTTTTATTCAATTAATAAATGACTTTTTTGACCTGTTATTTTTTATGAAATGGCTTAATATGATGTGAAGTGCCCTGAGATGACAGTCATATAGTGGCACTATATAAATAAAGTTGAATTGAAATTGAATTTAATTCCATTTTAACTGTCAAGTTAATTCTTTTTCAACTTTCAGCTATGTAAATATTCTTTCACTCAATGTGAATCTAAAAATATTATCTGCTGAACTATTTTTTTAATAAAATGGGAGTTACTGCTTTGTTTACTTGCTGCTAATGCTTTTGTAATGATCTTGGTATTCTTCATTCTGGTTTAGACTTGATTACATGTCCTGTAAAGTTTAGGCTTTAGTGCAGAGCCATGCTGCATGTCCACATTTAAAATGTCAAATCACATAATAAATACTTCATCTTTGTTAATGAGTAGACACAACTGGGTTGAGCATCATTCTCAAAGGGGAGCCAGAGGTGGCATTTGTTTACTTAATTAAATCATGAGCATCATCTCAAGTGTGACAGGTGAGCATAACAGACGGTTGAGTTTTTTTTTCCCGAAATCCCATGGAGGCGCTTGCATCCAGAAGCCTGGCACTAATGATTTCATTAACATGTCTAACAGGGCATCAGTACACCTGTTCACAGGAATTTGAGCAGATACCTCAGTAACCTTGAGACAATGAGTAGAGGTCTTTGCCAACAATTGTTTTGTTAAATGGCTGCAATTCTCAGTTATGTCAAAAGGTGAGATGAGCTTTCTTTTTTAACTTGTTTCGATCAAAGTTATCCTAAGTTAAGTAAAATATCATGGGTCATTCATTTTAATAAGAAAGGCTGTTTAGGCTTAGTGTAAAAAATGCTTTACAAATCAAACATAGATCATTTTTACTTTTTAAACTGGCTTTGCTCATCAAGGTTTTTGCCATTCCCCCTTGGAAGAGAATGACAAATTTACTCTCCGGAGCTTCTCTTTTCAATTTAATTAAATATAATTCTATTTATATAGCCCAGGATTGCAACAAAATCATCTCAAAGGGTTTCATACACAGTTGATCACACAACAGCAGACATAACACACAACAAACACAACTAAAGACTACACTAAACTAACCAGACAATAAATCCCCCCCAAAAAATGTTTTTTCTTTTGTATTTCTTTGGTTTTATTATGCTCCCCATGTCATGATTTGGACACTTGTGGTGGTTTTTGGTTTCCTGGTATCATTTAGCTTTATGTTCAGTTCATTGATGTCACCTGTGTTTTTGATTGTGTTCACCTGGTTCTAGTTTGGGTTGCAGGTTCATTAGTTCTAGTCATCCTAAGTACTGCTGGCTGTGTTTAATAGTTCTAGTTATCAGTAGTAATGGTTGTAGTCTGTTTATGATTTTTTAGTTCTTTGTTCAATAAATCATCCATCTGCATTCCTGCTGCCTCTTGTGCCTGCCTGCCTGCACTTGGGTCCTAACCCCACCTCCAAGCTACCAACTGTGACACCCCATGGATTTCACTGGCTGTCTTTGGACCTGTTTTCTCACATTATCTGCATACTTTAAATATCTGTGTGTTGCCAAAACGTCCTATCTCGTCGCACACTGATCTGATAGCTTAACTGGATTTTCCCCTTTTTTCCTCTTTAGAATGTGATCGATAACCTCTGAGGATCCTGCCCAGATGACTTTGCAGGTGGATGCCATCATGGGATGATAAATGAAATATCTAACCAGGCAATATTCTGAGTAAGGTATAGCCAGTAACAGACCTTAGTTGGTTGTAAATTAAAAATGACAAACCAAGATAATGTCTCTGGGTGTGATGGTGTCATGCTTTCTGCAGGTTTTGAAGCAAAAAAGCTGTTTTTGATGTTAGCATTATTTTACAATCAAAACAGACGATGTCAGATATAATGTGTATTTTTTCAACTACCCGAAGTGTCACATCAGAAGATAGTTACACAATGTGCTTCAGTGACACCAGCATTTGATATAGTAGTCTCTTTAAGACACTGAATCAACTGTACCATGTTTCAGGACAGATATGGGTTTGTATTAAAATACATCTTTTAACAATCCTTTTCTGTTATAAAAAAGACTCAGTATACTTAGATGAGAGTGAGACTACAGTATTTTACTCAGTAAAATTTTGATTTAAAGAGGTAGAGCTTTACAGAACAATATAAACTGCTAACATTTTATTGAGGTATCCAAATCTTTATTAAATAAAAAAAAAACTCAAAGTAACGTTTTGGTGCCTGGCTCGTCCATCAAAACCTAATTAAGTGGAATATGATATAGACAATAATGTAAATCAGTGAAATTCCTTTTTGAAATATAAAAAGTAATGTCAGTAGTGCATCAAAGATTTGAATTGACTGAGTTTCCTTTCACCCCATTGTGAAAATGTCAGTTTTAAAACAATCCATTAAGGTCAGTTTTGTGTCTAAATGTGCAGACTGGGATGAATATTGCCTTATGAGCTCATCTTGTGAGTATTTTTATTAATGAAACACAAATACATTTTTTCTAACAAAGAGTTAATAAGGCAAACCATCCAATAACTTCTGAAACAAGGGAATTATTTCTTATATATTACTCGGTACAAGTAACAACTGACCTTTTTTATTTCAGATTTTGCTGGCAAACGAGATAAAATGTTTTGTAGTTGTTTCCAAAGAACCTCAGTAAAGCAGATCAGTGGATTAGAAATAAGAAAAAAGAACTCTGAGCTTTGATAAGACTAATATCTTGCTTTCCCTATTAAGATTCTCCTTGACCAAAACCCCTATTTATTATGTGGGACAGCAAAAGAGATTTTTTTATTACCAAATCTCTTATCTGTAAGTATGCCCCTTCTCTCCATCCATACATTTTTCCTGTATGACGCTCTTATAAGCCTCAGATTGAGCACATATCCTAGACTACTGTGCCCCACTTCGTCCAAGTCATAAAGACTAAAATCTCTTTACTTGTTGAAATAAAATCCATCTAGAAACAGCCTTACAGCTCTGACAGGTGGACTTCTGCTTCTCTATCATTGATAAGGACAATTTCTAGAAATGTATAAACTGCATGTTAAATAAGAATCTATTCTGGGTTCATATGCTCTAACAATATGAATAAAGTGTGATCACAGCTGAAACATTTATTGTAACATGTAAACAATATGCTAAACATTTCTGGATAGCTCACATTTAAATCAGAATTTAAACAAGTTTTTACAATCTTAAGTTTACTGAAATCTCAAGGAATGGAGAGCTTCTTGAAAATGCTGGGAGAATAATGGTGGAACTTCCAAGCTGATATTATCAGCTGCAGGTATGAATCCAAACTCTGTATGACTATCATGGCCTTCACAACAGGCTCAAAGAAACCAATCCTAACACTAAAACTGGATAAGATCCACACTACTGTGTTTTGTAAATCCAGCTGTGCCTAAAGAGAGAGTTAAGTCCAAATCCCCAGAACAAGCACCATATTCAAGCATGTTATGATTATTTTGTAAGATTTATGCAGATAAGACCACTGTTTTTGCAGACACGTGCATAGAAGCATGAAATCGCAGCATGTGCATAGGCAATTCTTTGTCCATCTTTCCCACATAAACACCAAGATAGAAGTACACAAACACGGTCAACTAGGATTCCATTACTAAACAAACATGTTCTGGCGGGCTACCTTGGATAAGGGAAAAAAACATGTGCAGCTTATGCAAAGAGATCTCCAACTTTTTTGGACTTAATGTTTTTTTAATCATAAAATTGAATTAGAACGATCTTTATGGCAAAGATCTTACTCTATAAAGAATAAAAAATTGCAAGACTGTATCCCTTAAAGGCTATAGTAAGCTAGCTTATTGCTCATTGCCAATTGCTCACACAAACTGTTCAGATACAAAATAAGAAAAAATGTTTTATCTTCACTAATCCCGCTCTGACATACTCCAGTTCCTAATTCCTATCGGCTTAAGTTTAAACTCAAGTTCAGACTATACAATAAGGCAAAGATATGACTTTGACTCCCTGACATGAGGGGAGGAAAGTATGTCTAAATTGTCTGCAGTTATCAGGAACTCGAGGACCCTCCCCAAGCTCTCAGAGTCCAACTACCAAAGCAATATATTAGGTAGGGCAGGAAGGGAGTAATGAAGAGGGGTGATTGTAGGGAAGAGTCTCTGCCAAGATCCAGGTTCACTACCTTTTCTGTTTAGCTTGGCCTACTGACGAGAACATCGTGGTAATGGAGAACCTGGGGGATGTTTTATTACTGGCCATTATCACTTTCTTTTCTACCTCTAACAACAAGGCTGTCAGAAGCTGATGTTAAAAATATGTTGTCTCAGTGCAATCAGACATGCTCTGGTCTTCATCATGCTCAAAATGCTGCATAAATGTGCTGACATTTGATTTCCTTGTGACCTTACCTCTTTGTTATGTCAGTAGCCTATATTTATA
>JBAMIG010000015.1:10159266-10175301 GCA_037177335.1 Kiunga ballochi
TTTAATTGCATTACAGGAAATAAAGAACTTTTTCACAATATTCTAATTTTCTGAGACAGTCCTGTGTATATACACATTTAACAGTCGATCGGAAACCATTTGTAACAAAGTGATTATTTCAATTGTTTGTTGCTTCATGCAGGATGTAGGTCACCTATATGGCAACTCAGAGTTGCATGGTAATAGGTCTGAATTCCTTTACCATTTACATATTTGAATTGCAAATCCTGCAACTAAAGTTATTGGTACCTTGCCAATTTAAGTGTCCTATTATTTGTCAAATACACTGCCGACTATAGTAGGCTGGATGATATGCACACTAAAGATGCTTCTTGTTTTTAGTGTGCTGTAAATGAGCTGCCGGTCAACAGATTTTTGTCTGAGTCATACATATTATGTTTTCATTCAAACAATAAATGAAGAAATGGAAGACAAGCCCTCTGTCCATCCATCATTGTCTACACAACAAAGAAATAAGACTTCAAAGGTTGCTTGGACAAGCTGGCTTGAAGTTGACTGAGCAGGTGACATGGCCGTTTATGGTTGTTTGTCTTTAATCTGTCCACCCAGGGTGTCCTCTACTTCTGGCCCAGTTCAGATGATATAGACTCCAACCTTCTGCATCCTGCAACAAGATAATACAATTATTGCTATAGATTAATGTCTGTGGCTTGAAGCTTTGTGCAGCCAAAAATGTCTCAGTAAGAGAATATTTATTTTATAACGAAGAATCTGCAATGTCCAACATACCTTACTGATGGACACTTGACCTTACATTTGCCTACAGAAGGCTTCTGGGAAAGAATAGGTGCCTTTAAATCAAACAATTATGCCCTGCCAAGAATCCTATCCATGTGGTGTGCAGATATAGCTTTTTAGTTGGTGGATAGTGTCTGTATTTGAGCTTGCTAATTTTGAGAACAGTGACCCCTGTCGAGTTTTACTCTCCCAGATGTAAAATAAATCTAAGTGGCGTCTTTCAGGATGCTAATTTATGTGTCCCTGCTGGCAGCTTAAACTCTGCTCCCTTTTGAATTGGCAACACCACCAGCTGGTCTGTCCTCACTCTCGTTGAAAGAAACATTGTCTGTGAAGCATTGAAAAAGTGTTCTTAGTTTCAAAACATGTCCCTGATTCTGACAGTAATGCAAGCATAATAAGGCCAGACTGAGCACTTTCCTGATGTGTCTCTAGGCATAAAAAGACAAAAAAGAAAAAACACACACATGCAAAAACAGCCTCTGTCACATGCAATGATACACTAGAGGGTTTAATAAACAAAGCTTTTATGCTATAGTAGCTTATCGTTGGGTCATCTAGCTATATTACCGGAGGAAAATTACAGTCATACAGTACATACACTATTCCCTGAGCTATTTTGAGATTTTATTCCTGTTTTGCTGCAGTAAAACAGCTGTTGGGTGTGTTAACGATTGAGCAACCTACTTGTCTTTATCTGATTTTAGAAAATACACCCTTTCTGTTTTACTAAAACTGAAGTTTTTTTTTTTACCTTTTTCTTATGGGAGTGATTCACTCTACTTTTCAGCCCTGAGGATAGATAAGAGACTTCATGATTCATACCAAACTGTTTTCACATAGAAGAACAAAAATTGGCCTCTTGTCAAGTAATACAGAATATAGAAAACACATTTAAATGTAATATAGTAATGACTGCTTATTGAACACTATTTTTGTTTTTATGATTTTTTTTATTTACTCTTGTATGAATCATAGTGAGTGTTTGTCCACCAGGAATACGTTGCTTGTTTCATTAAGCTGAAAGCAGTTATTTTGGCCATAGGGCCAATTTTTGCAGATTGTTTAACTATTACTATTTTATAAATTTCTAATAATTACACAATAAGTAGTACTTAAATATGTCGTAAAGCTCTCTATAAGGCATTATACATAAAGGGTTTGAAATGGAAATTTAAATAAACTCAAGAATCTTATTTAATCTGATTTAAACACTCAACTTACTCAGATTTAAAGAATGTATATAAGGAAAATGAAAGTATTTTGTATACGTTATATGCTGTCTTATCAGGGCAATAATTGCTTGTAATTTTAAGAGTAATTCCAGCTGACTTTAGGCGAGAGGTGGTGTACACCCAGGACAGATCACCAGTCACACATGTATCCACTCCTAACTGCACCATTATGCCATTGGCCGTACACCTGTGAAAAATGTACCCCTTAGAATTCTTATACTAATACAAATATTAATAGTGGTTATATATTTAAGAATTATGATATCCCTCGTGTGACATCATGGAAGCAGAAATGAGAAAAGCCATATCCCTACAGATGTTAACATAGAATTGGATAAAATGACCTTCAAACATGAGTGTGTATTGGCTGTGTGTGTTTTATACATAAACATGATACCGACTGCAGTTATGTAAATACTATCTTTTTGAATCCAATATCTAGGAATAAGGAGTGACACTAAGACATTGTAAGGATGATTTTGTTCTTCAGCACATACAAAATAGAAGACTGTTATTCAGAGATGTCAAGCTCAGCTCCTCAAGAGTCACAATCCTATCGTTTTCCTGGTGTCCCCATTTCTAAACACTTGACTCAACTCACTGTGCAAACCTTCATAGGCTGTCGGATCTGTTTGAAGCAGGGATACATAAAAAATACCCTGCAGAATAATGGGCCTCAAAAACCAACTTTGGACACCCCTGGTTTACATAAAGAAACAGTGACAACTCTAAACGAGCTCTGATCACTTAGTCTGGAGCATCTCAAGTGATGACGTGGCATAATTGGAGTGTTTGCATTTGGTTTTATATTGAAAAACCAATATAAACCCAGTGTATCAAGCAATGTATCAAAAGGCATGTCTTTTAGAAAAGAAATCACAACTTGAATCTGACCTTAAAAAAACTTCTATTTTTCATTTGCAGGTGAGTGCAGTATGGTAACAGTTAGTAGTTTTACATTTCTCCAAGTTTCAGATCTCTATCAACCAGCAGTGTTATCATGTTCTAACATCCTTCTCTTTCCCAGAAACGCATCTTCCTTGTCTCGCATCAGTTTCCAAATCTATCATTAGCTCACCAGAGTGAGGGGTGGGAGGAGCTGAGGAAAAGATGAAGTGAGGACACAAAGGTCTATGGGAGTGATAACAACGCCCTTGTAGGACAACAGTCATCATGAAAAACAGGTAACCTGTCTAACTCGCTCTTTAAAATAATCATTACCATGCTAGCTTCCTTTTTATTCATTTTGTTTTGTCCTGGTAAGTGTTCAACATCATATGCAACAATATAAGGTAAAGACAGAGTTTGATTTAAAATATTATTATACTGAATATGTCATAAAACTTTAGGCTTTAAATAACTGTCTGACCTTACATCGCCACATCCTGGAGTTGTTTGATGGCACAAGTAAATATAATATCTGCATTACTGGAGCTGCATCCTTTGCAGCATCCTGAAGTTGAGAAATGCACCATGCAACTTTTTCACCTGTGCCATGGTGTATTGTTGGAGCTGTGTTTTGCTTTAAACACAAAGTAAAACGCTGAAAAATTGAGATAAAAAAACTGGCCACTTTGATTTAGCAAAGAAATGCAAGAAGACATTATCAATTGATGGACGGGGAAAAAAGAGAAAGACTTAAGAGATATGACAAAAGTTAAGATAAGACTGTGTTACTGAACCACTCCTAGTGTGTCTGTCTCAGGCACAAAATGAGATCCGGTAACAACAGGTGACTCTCCCTTCTTGTCTGTGTGGGACTACCAGACAGAACAAAAAAAAGTGTCAAGCGTTTGGGATACCATAGACACTCAACCTAAATGTGTCTGTAAGCTTTCAGACACTTTTTCGTTCTTTGTTCCTCCCTCCACTTCGCACTCTGGTAGTATGTTATGAACAGAGTTAAAGACCTTTTTGTACTGCTTGCTTGAGTCATGTCATCTGTGGTCTCCTCTATTTCTAAACGGTTAAGACCTGTTTCAACGCTCCGAGATATCTTTGCCATATCCTGTAGGACAGCCGTATCAAGCCACATGTGGTATTGGTATTTTTTATACCAGTTCCCTCTTTTTTCTGTCTTCAGTACATCTCACTGATTAGTTGGTCTTGCATAATAATTTTTCGACCATGCGGCACTACTTTCTGCTACCTGACACATATACTTATGAGTTCAACCGTGGGGGGCATGTTCCTGATGTTTACCTGTGTACTCCTTGTTTAACTCTAGATAATGCCTCTGACATTCAATAATCTGTGCCAACTATCTTTCAGTTTTTCATGAAGTCTCAGGTTGCCTGGACTGGTACACAGTATATCCTCTTACGACCCTATTTCTAAACTTAGCTATTTAGTTATGTGTAGGACAGATGTGTTTGTAGTTTAGATCTTCAGCCTACCACTGAGAAAATTCTATGAGCTCATGTCCTCTAGAGATAATTAGATACACTACTGTATCTCTGCTCCCTGTTACTGTGTCTTCTGGCAACTCCTCCTGATAATCTTCTGCGTTATGAATGGCATGCAGTCATCCTTATTCCATTCAAATGGTATGCCAATGTGCTTGCTAGATTCTGGAAAGGTGGACAAGTGAGTAGATATCTGATTTAGTCTTAGCATGCACCTTGATATGTGTTTTTCCTTTCATCATCAATGCTAATTTATTCCAGTGCAGGGTTATGGGCTGCTTAAACCTCAGTCCAGCAGGCAATAGGAATAGTACACTTTGACAGACTGAGTCTACTGTAGGGCCATCAAAAATGTTCATGTTTATTTTTAACCATTATTCTGTTGAAACAATTAAAACATTTAATTAGTTGATGAAAGCCCAACACATTTTTCTTAAAGGTGACAAAAATAATGTAAACTTACCAAGTCTTTTTGGTATATACTTTTTGCACATGTAGGACATCTTGATTGTTGGCTCACAGCGATAAAATTTGCATTTTATTGCTAATACATATATTTGTTTATGCATGTATCTGCATCAGTGTAGTTTCTGTGGATTCAACCAGTATAGAGCATTTGATGAATGATTTAAAAAGAGCCATCACTGTCCCTCTGTGTGCAAGCATGCTGAATAAATAATAACAATTATCTTGACATGCTAGGATTGAAAAGCTGCACTTAAACAACTGCTCACTGAGCTCTACTCAATCATTTTATGACATCATGAATCAACAGATTAAAACCACATCTTTCTAGCAGACAACATTGCTGTTAGATAAAGACAAAATCACCTCTTCACATTCAGTGCAGTATCCTCACTGCACAATAACATGAAATTCAAATTACTTTATTCTACATTCAGATTACAAATTTACATGTCTAAACAAATTTAAATAAACACAATTTTAAACAACATAAAAAAAAAACATTAACATATGCTACTATGGGTACTGATATTGTCTTTTACTGATTATACTGTCTTCTTATTTAAACATGGACTAATACAATTAATGCAAATAATTAAATTAAACTGCAGCACATTTAACCAGTCCATATAGAGCTTAGGAAATATTGGCAAGGACTAAACACATTCCTTTTTCTGTAGTTTTTTTTTTATGTGTTCAATTTTACATGTTACCCTGGTTACATGTAAACACACAAACTTACAAACAAAATGTTTTCACTTCTTTGTTGGTTTGAAGGACTGGCATCCAATCCAGGATATAAGATAGCATTGTTCGGTACACTTCCAAATATAGGTTTCATAGATACCACCTTACATGTAGTTGCTTTAATAATACCTTAAGTATGGGTATTATTTTCCATAAAAGTGTATTTTTAGATGAAGCCAGTCTCATCCATTTACATTGACACAGCAAAAAAAAAACTGTTGAAATGCATGTTAACATCTTGTTTTCATTTCCAAGAATCTGGCAAAACTGCCAATAAAAGATTAAGTCATAGTATCAAATGTTACTTATGATTGAAGGTTTATCTGCTTGGGTGATATCAGTTTTACTGATCAAGGATGAGTGAAACTGAGAAAGAACAATAAGGAAGGAAATGTGGGGAAAGAGATTGAGAGTATAAAACACACTCTCTTGTAGTGCCTAAAGCAGTACATTTCCCTGGAGAGATTACTGCTGACATGACATAAAGATAGAGAGAACTCCAAAACAGAGAGACAGAGTTTGAGAAGTGCAAGAGAGGTAAGGTGATCACCTCCTACATGAATAAAATAAATTAAATTAGAAGAGTTGCATAGTTTGTATATGTTTATGCTAATACAATTTTATAATCAGTTCTTAAATGCACAGGCAGCCAGTGCAAAGAAGCTAATATGATATGTTTTCTGGTCCCAGTTAAAAGTCCCACAGAGTTCTGGACTAAGTGCAAATGTGAAAGTGTTTTTCTTCACTTGCCTGCATTAAGAGTTTTGCTGTTGTTCAGTTGAGAACAAATAAAAAAACGTGCTCAACTCATTCCAGAAAATAATAAAAAAGACAAAAGTGACAAAAACTTGATTTTCAAAACAGAATTTACGTTTATTATGTTTAGGCATTATAAAGTACTACTAGTATAGATTTGTGTATTTATGGAAAAAATACATGTTATAATAATCATCTCCCGGCATGAAATAGGTTTAAATTTTAAGATTTATTAACAGCATTCTAGTGTAGATTGTTGTCATTCTTTTCACTAGCAAGAACCATGCCACGCCAAAGGAAGTGTGGTGATTTAATGAGGGTGTGAGGTAGGATAAGGTTGATAAGGTTAATGAACATTTGAAGGATATCAGCAAACCTGGCTTTTTAGAACAGCCCCAGATGGTATCTGGAAAAAAAAAGGTTTATAGAAAATATAATAATGACACAAAATGAATAGGAAAGGTTAAAAAGGCTATGGACTGGGATAAATGGGGATAAAAAGGATGCACACACAAAGATGGTATGCAGAGGGAGGGTGGATGAGTAGATGAGGTGGAGGAAAGTGGTTGAAGGATGGGAAAGGATGGATGAACAGATCAGGGGTGAGGGAAATGGGTGCAAAAGATAAAGAAATAGGTGATAGAAACTGAGAAACGGAAGCAGGTCAAGGATGAGCAGGAGGAATAAATGAATAAGAAGATAGACAGATGAAAAAGATTGTTAGTGACGATGTGAGGAAAGAGAAGGAGTATATGAAGGCTCTGCAAATGATTGGATGCATTGCTCCTCTTTCCATGCTTCACCATTTGGAGTACTGTTTTAGATTGATATAAATCTCCAGCTCAGTAAAGGTTTTTCTGTTTGTTTTTTTAGGTAAACAAAAAAACATAGTCCTAGTCTGGATGGGCACTTGAATTATATTATGACATGGAACATTGGGCTTATTTATTTGCTTGGAACAATAAGTTACTGTGTCTCTGCATTTCTCTTCAGTTTGTCAATTAAGGTTTTAACATTATCACACCGATGCCGAGAGGAAATTAATCTTTGTATTCATGTTTATATATATGTTTATATATATATATGTTACAACCCCTTTTAAAACTAGGGTTTAGGGGGTCTAACAAAATAAAACCAGAAATAATTTAAGATATAACGTTGATAAATAATAACGGGTTCCTAACAACTTTACACAAAAAAAAGGTGTCCAAAAGTCGGTTATATCTAACTGTTATATTTACAAAGACAAAAAGAGACCTCTACAAGGTTTAACTTAAACAGTTACAATTAACAATTGATAATACTATTTACAATTAACACAAAATACTCTCAATAATCTAAATTCACTAAACCACAAAGGGTATACTAACGTTTTAACCAAAAAGTCCAATAACCAAAGCTTTCCAAATTCAAACAACCAGCGCTCTCCATCCCAGAGGCAGACAACATCCAGAAGGACACAGCTGCCCAGATTGTAGGTAATTTCCTCCTTTTAAAATCCATTGATGGGGTTGATTGGTCCGGAAGGAGGAAGCAGGAAGTTGAGGCATCCAATGGGTGAGGGACTGAAAAGGGACTTATTGTCTGCAGGTGATGTGAATGATGGCTTGATTGAGGTGTGGCTCCAGACCTGCAGCTCAGGTGTAACTGTCCTTCAGAATTCTACCAATACATCCTCTGGCCACAGGCTTGGGGATGTAACAATATATGATCCTACAATATGCAGATTGTAATGATTTAATTCCTGTAATTGAAATAGGTCGTATTTTTGTGGACGTGACCTTGAAATCCTGCACAATCTTGATTACTTTAACAACGTTAATCATGACCAAATCTACACATCCATCCGGATTTGCCTTTGACTAAATGGTCTATTTTTAAATAAATGTCCATTTCACAGAATGTTCTAACTATCTTATACGTTACTAGTTTCCACATCTATACTTGTGAAGAATTGAGTAATGCTCTGCAGCTTTACTTTTAAATTTGTCATTATCTGCTATGTCAGAGTAACAGCATCTGAGGAATTCAAGCAGTTGATTTGGTTTTCTAGTCACGTTGGGAATCAACGCTTGCAGATTGACACTGACTGAGTGACTGCGCCTCTGGGAGACTACCAAAGGGTGTGAACCAGTGAGTGTCAATGTGTGTGACAGAATCTGTCTGAGCTTACGTCTATGTAGTGACAAAAGCACATATGTATGTCAAACTGATAGAGCTTTCTTGTCAATCATAACGGTAAGTTATCTATTCTAAAGTCTGTCAAAAGGTGGCATATTTTTTAGTTGCAAATTAGTTTATGATATTTTGTGTCATATAGGACAAAATACCCCCATTCATTGTATACACTATGTGTACTGCATACAGTTATTAGGTGAGTGACAAAGTATTGAAACTATTTCAGACTGATGAGAAACAAACAAGGAACACTTTGACATATTTGTCCCTCTAGAAAACCACAGCAAGCAGGTTTGTCTTTGTTCTTAAGCCAAATCACTCAGGTAACTAGCCACATCCAGACACAGAGCCATAAACAGAACTTGAACATTGCAGATACTGACATGAGAAAAAAAAAACAACCACACAGACACAGGAACAGATCAGAAGCTGAGCTGAGCTTGGAAGCTCACAAGTTCAGAGAAGAAGTTTAGAAATTTCACATTGACAAAGGATTGACTGTAACAGAAACGGGCCAATCAAAATCCAGCCAGCAATATTTGTCTTTTTTTTATTTTATTTTATGTGAAATAAAGTGGTTCTTTTATTCCAAGTGGATATAGCAGAGCAAAGTATCTACAAAAATTACAATACATACAAAGTTATGCAACATGTCGTATTGAATTAAACTTTTTGCAGATTATGTTTCAGCTTGTTGTGCTCCAAAGTGATCTGAACTGTTTAAATATGGGCAAGTACACACAAAATCCCATGCACTCAGTCTGGTGGGGACACACACTTTGCCCCTAGCTAATGTGGTCCAATTATAGGAAAAAATCTAGTCCTGCTACATCAAAATGAGGAGGAGAGGATTAAGACTCAAGAAGCAGAAAGGACAGCAAACTGGCAAGCTGTGGCAGACGGGTTCTTCAAGCATCAGCCTGCATTGTCTACATGGACATGTACTGGCACATCACATCTCTGTGTGTGGCTATGATTCCCTCATAATTGACTCCACTTGTCATAATGTGCTTCATGGGCTCTTTCCAGGCAGACATACATCTTTTGGGATTTTCTCAGTTCCAAAGATTCAGGGAAGTGACTGTGATATGGAAACTGTCACCAAATCGGCTTCTATGAAACTCTACTGCTGCCAAACATTAAGTGTCATTGGTGATATTAGAAAGGACAAACTGAAATTGAAGTTTGCGTTTTGTTGCAATTAATGTTGGGCATTTACCCAATACGCATGTGTTTGACAGGGTTTATTTTGACAGAGTTCATTCATGAGGATTGATTTAACTGATTTATTTTGTCTATGTGATTGATTTGATCTATTTCTCCTTCTTTTCTTTTTGTTTGAAGTTCAGGGCACATGTAATCTTGATTGAAATTGGGTCCTTGCCTTTCTGTCTTGAGTTAAACCAAACCAATTTCTTAGAGCACAAACAACATTACGTTTTCTGCATTTCAAAGATGTCTACATGCATGTATGAGGTGGAAAGGCGTATCACTTTCCTTTCCCATTCTCCTTTGTCACTTTTTTCTCACCACAAGTAAGCAACACCCACATGTATAAAGGTTTTTATTTCTCCTAAGCTCAGTTTGAAGCAGATGGTTGGTTTCACATGAGTTTTATGAGGGAAAGTAGAGGAAGTAGAAATGAAGGGATAGCGTGGGAGCCTAGCTATTTAGCAGTAAAAAGACAAAATGCAAACAAATCAGTTTTTTTTCTTTGCTTTTTTGTTTTATTTTGAACAGTTTATTTCACAGCTAAGTGTGTCTTACCAAAACAAAAAACAACGTAAAACAAAACAAACTAAAAATAGAATAAAATAAACCGACCATTATTAAATGTGTTCAAAAGGGGGGTAGGAAAGAAGGATAAACTTAAGTTTGATTCAGCTCTGCATTCTTTTTTTCTGGTTCTTTTTTGTTTTTGTTTTTTTTCCATTAAGAAGATTAATTAATCCCTCATATGTTGTTCGACCAACCTAAACCACCCTCATCAATAGGTTAAGAAATGAAAGAAAATTGCTTTATGGGGTCTGTAGGAAAAACACTGTTGGAACGTGCAAGAGCTGTGCTAAGGATCTGTACAACAGGTTATGTGGTTAAAATTGTATTTCAGATATAGGAATTGGTCATTATTATTAGTTTTAAAACAGAGTTGAAAGTGACTGAGACCATTAAACATAAATAATTAGTCATAAATATTTAATAACCATTAAAAAGAAGCTTTTTTTCAATGGTATTGGAATGGAAAATGATGAAAACACATATGGTTACCAATCCAGCCATAAAAGTTACAGATTTAATGCACTTTAGATTATCTTTTTTTGTCTCTAAAGTGAACTTTATTTCTTCTATACAGTCAATGGCTTTAATTCATTTTTTTTATTGTTAATTTGTAAGTGAAGTATTCTCCTTCAAGTTTAGATGAAAATAGTCTCTTTATAATAAAGTTTACATTAAAATACCCTATTTACCTCCTCTTAATTTCACTTTAGGTCCGGGGTTGGGAAGGGTTCTGATTGGACAGAAGGGGGACCCGATCCACTTACGTGTATCAGAAATAAACTAACTGTACTTCTTGCTTCTTGTCTTTTCAGTTTATACCATGGAAAACCAAGTAATAAGTACAGTTTCAATCACATTTTGATATTTTTGAAGCACCAGCTCTACACAAGCATGTTTTCAGCAACCGAGGGCGAGGAGGAATTTACAGTACCAGTGATGGAAAGCAGAAGACAGTGCATGTGCATCATCATGATCAGTCTGCGCAGAATGACTGGAATTAACTTAAAGTGGAATGAACATTTAAAGAATTGAATAATTCATATGTTCAGGTATAAAATAAGAATAATTCTGATTTGTCATTTTTATTCAGAGTAAGGTGTTTATATGATTATGTTTCTTCTCTTTAAAGTGAATTTAACTTATAGCCTATTATAATTAAAGAGCAGTTAAAACTGTGTGGCCAATGAGCATAGAACTAGTAATAATGTTTTGACAGAGTAATGTGAACTAGCAATAAATAATGATATATCTAGGCAAACATTTCATGTGAATGTGTCAATTGTCTCAAATTCAATCCCTGAAGTGTATAAAGACAAAATAACCAGATGTACCAGCAAGACATTGTTCAGCTTTTTATTTTATGACTATTTGTCATAAACGTTTCAAGCTTGCTTTTTTAAAAATCTGTTTCTTATTAAAAGTCTTTGAGTGGGCAGTCTGAGCAGCTGTTTGGTGCATAAGCACAAACGGTCAGGATCCATACCCCCTACCGGAAGGCAAAAGGGAGGCTGCCCTCTTGTTCACCGGGGTGAACCCCAGTGTACAAGCAACAAGTCAGAGGAATATCAATATGCCCACACCTGCTTGGTGCCTCCCACCAGGAGCAACTTCAGACTAAAAGAAGGTCCAGTCCTTCTCAAGGTTACTGGTTCTAGAGTCCAAGCCGGGCATTGAGGTGAGTCCAACTATATTTAGCTGGAACCATTCCATCTCATGTCCTAACTCAAGCTCCTTCCCTGCCACGGTGTTCCACAACCCTAAAGTCAGTTTCTGCAGCCCCCGCCCCCTAATAGAAGTGATTTTTGTCCATATTATTTACTCAGAGTCTACCAAAGTTTTTTGGTAGTAGTTTATTTCCCACATGATAACACTGCAGACGCAGCTGGTAAACATCAAAAAGAAAGCCTTCGGGGAAGGAGAAGTGGAGTTATTAAAGACAACACAAAATAATTTAAAATCAAGATTACAAAGTGCAAGAAGAAAAACAAGAAAAAATGTGAAAGTCAGCTCCAGCGGAATAATTACACTGGCTTCAGGTTAAAGAGGGACCAGACTGATGGAGGTCTGGACAGAGCTAATGAACTAAATATGTTCATCTGTAGGTTCTGTTTTTGCCTACAGCTCAACAGACCACACACCCTCAGTGGGCCCACAGTTTTCCTGTCACACCTCCTGTATGTTGCCCTTCAGCTCAGTAACGCACTTTAACACGGGCTCATCTCCCTCCACATCTACTGAGACTCCCTGTCTCCACTTATACCTTGTCTGTTTCCTGCAGTCAGATGAAAAACTGACTGGAAAAACAAGGCTGCAGGTCCAGATGGTGTAGGCTTCAGGATCCTGCAAACCTGCACAGATTCTTCAGCATGTTTTTAACACTCGCCTGAGTTAGGAATGATTTTCTGTCCAGTGGAAAAGCTTTTGTCTTTGTTCCAGCATCTAATAAATACCAACCATCAAATAAAAATGCCACAGACCAATCACCCTAACATCTCACTTCATGAATGTCCTCGATAGACTGTTTTTGGCATAATAATTAAGTAAACACCTTCTAAGATATCTAACAGTCTAGGCATCATAATACTGTAGGCTTGAGTTGAAGCCTCTACACAAAGCATCTACATGCTTCAGAAAGCCCACTCTTATCTGGACCAATCAGGCAGCACTTTAAGGATCATGTTCTTTGATTTCTCAAGTACTTTTAATACAATTCACCCTACATTAATATGATAAGCAAAAGTTCCATAAATTCAGGGTTGATACCTCCACAACCACCTGGATTCACTGACCTTAATAGCTGTCACTATTTCTCTTCACACTGTACACTTCAGACTACCAATACAACTGTGAGTCCTGTCAAGAGCAGAAATACTCTGCAGTTGGGAGGTGTTAATGAGGGACAAGAAACTGTGTACAAAGAACTGGTCAGTCAGTTTGTGAGATGGAACAGAAACAATCACCTTATCTTCAAGACAAACAAAACAGTTTTGCTTCTTTTTTACTTCAGAAAGAGCAAAACACTGTTTACATCTTGGGAGTAGAGGTGGAAATGGTGAAGGATACAGGTACGTCAGAGTTCAGGCAACAGCTTGGACTGAAAACGCAACAAAAAGACAATCTACATGAAAGGACAAAGTAGGCACTTATTCTTTAGGAAGCTAAGAGCATGCAATGTCTGCCTGTTTTCTAAGAGTCTGTAGTGGAAAGCGCAATCAGCCTTATAGCAATCTGATGGGGGAGCAAGATCAGAACCAGACTTCAAGAGAATGAACTGATAAAAATAAAGCTGACTCTGTGTTGGAGATAATTGTGGAGCCAATGCAGGTGATTGTCCAGAAAAAAATGCTGTAGAAGTTGGTGAAAATAGAGAAGATTCTTCACATTTTCTACACAACAATGTAAAAAAAAAAACGAGTTTTTTCAACATTGCAAGATAGAAAAGTACTGGACATTATTCCTGCCACCCATCATCACCCTCTTGAACAAAGCATTGCTTTATTTTTTTAATCTTTAATTGTCATTGTTCTTAGTTTTACTTATATTTACAATCAATAGGTATTTAAAAAATGAGGACCCTAATTGTTGAAGCCTTGTTTGTGGAATTCTTTCCTTTCCTTATTTAATGTGAAATTTCTGTTGAGCAGAAGTCTGCTGTCTCTATTGCTGTCATCAACAAAGTACGTGGAGCAGCCAGTGACAGTTTTAATAGTAGTAATGGCTTAAATCTCAACATCGCAACAATGTTAAGGCAGAGTTTAATATTGTTAAGCCATTAGCTACTGCTGTCACAACCAGCTAGAGTGTAATTGTGTTAGGTTTTATGGCAAAGCACTATGGAAAGACCGGTCCACACATGCATTGCTAGCCATGCAAGTAATTACTCAGAAACCTTATTATTCTCTTGTATATAGTAATGAAATGTGCAGAATATGTAAAAGTGCAGAAGATGGAGGCTCCAGCAACTGTCTCCTTTTATCATGTGACAAGACCAGACTGAGGTGAGTGACCTGCTGTGGTAAGACTACCCCATGTTGAAGAGCAGGCAAAAGAAAAGTAAGTGAGCAACTGATGGACTTTATTTAACTATCCTTATTCAGGTAAGTTCTCACATGGGTCCTCTATTTCTGTGAAGTATTGCTTCCCTTGAGATGAGATGACAGTAAATAGGACTGCACTCATGAAGCTCACATCATCACACACCGACTGTTGTGGATTTTAGGTCAGACCTTTGGAAAACATCACCTCAAATTTGCATGTGGCCTAGACTGAGTTATTTTTGCCTTTTTCATTTACTTGTCTTGTTCTGATACTTTTACTACCTTTTTCTTCATGTCCCTTCTATACCCAACTCTCAGTGCCCCCATCTTTGTCCTTATTACTATGACTACTGCCTTCTTAAAATGAATCAGGGAGACAGGACTGATAAAGAATGCAGAGACCAATAATCCTCTTGCTATCCACAACTATCTCTACTCCTAAATCTTTATCTTGTTGCAGTCTTTATAATTTAGCAATACCAGAGGACAATCTTGCACAAGTGCTACACTCCTGCATATGTGCCATTTCTGTTGCTCCCATAATTTTTTTAAGGTTAAAGTGTGGCACGTTTATTTGTATAGTGCATACAAAAGAATTTAAAGGACTTCACATTAAGGAAGTTGAAGCATTACAGTGGAGTAAAGGAAACATGTTTGATCAAAGATTGTGTTCATGGTTGCTAAATTTAACCACACAGGTACATATAAGACAGTAAAGACTGGGTGAAACTCAGAGAAAGACAGGTATACCACAGGGTCACAACATGCTTTGGAACAGAAAAGAACAAGAACAAGAAAGGGAAGAGGGTTGTGCAAATCTCTGATGTGGATTAAAGTTTTGATATTAAGAGAAGGAAGGAAACAGAGAAATGAGAAACTAGCACACACACTGTCTTGGCGTATGTGAAGCCATGGTCTTGTGACAAGAAAGGGCAGCGATCAAAAGAGATGAGAAGACGGTGGGAAGTGGTGAAACACAGGAAAGAGCGGGGGCTATGTTCAGTGCAACAAGACGTTTACACACAACAGCTTTATTGTTTTCTGCATTATCTTTAAGGGTATGATTTAGTTCCATCATAATCATTTCCCCTTGGGTAGATGCACGCACACACCTGCCCACACATAAACTAACCCTCACCTTTCATTCTAGTTTTGCATCTGCTGGGCACAGGAAGCTCTACGGCTCTCACAGCATCGTTTTATTATCATGACCATACAATCTTACTTAAAAAAAAAGAAAAAAAACTCAACTGATGGTGCCAATCCCTGTCTTGCTGCATTACCTCATGTCCCAAGCCTGTCTGACTAATGAAGAAAGCAAGCAGAGGCTGAAGAACAGCAGGAAAGTTTAGACACACACTGCTTCTATGCTGCAGAGAAAAGTTATTTACATAATGCCTCTCTTATTACCAGGATCCTTGCTTGTTTGCACTTTCATGTTTTAGGCTTTTTTACATACTTTTTTTAAAGGAAAGGGTTGTGAAAAAAGAAATACAAGCAAAAGGATTTCCTGCGTAACAGTGAGTTCTAATGTTAGATGTTAGTTTGAACGCTGGACATTAGGCTTTAAGGGTGAAAGATCAAAGATGTATCATAGATATGTTCCTATCTGTCAAAACACTAAGAAGTTTAATTGTATTAACACACATACTACACTACACACACCACACACAT
>JBAMIG010000015.1:10184585-10199677 GCA_037177335.1 Kiunga ballochi
GTATATATATATTAGTCTTTGTTGAGAAAACAAGTTAGAGATAAAGGATAGAGGAATGGAAGAGGCAAACAACAATAAATTATGTTGAATCTCATCCCTGTAGAGACATAATTCAAACAATTAATATCAAATATGGTTGTAAAGAACAAATATTTAATAATTCAGCTGGTTGCTGAAGGACACTCAGATACATTCATCAGGTTTGAGCATCTATGTGATTCACTGGACAGACAAAATGACTGGAGAGCTTTGGTTTTATCTAGGACAAGCACTTTCTACTGGAAATGGGTCTGAGTGGAGCCTCCACCCTAATCCAGTTCCTCACACCCAAATGTTACCAACAGTACAGCTGCACTTCACATTGCACTTGAAAGGTGGTTTGGGGAGGGGAGAAATAACAACAAGCAATTTGCATTTTTCAAGCGCTGCTCTGGCAGGTGGAGTGCTAATGAACAATTCTATGATCCATTAATCGGGATCTCGTTTGCACATGGCCGTCATCACAAAGTGCCACTTCAGTTTGCGTGACTCCATCAGAAAGGCTAATGGAGACAAAGGTACTAATCAGTCCAAAGCAAACAGCCCTCCAGTTAAAATTCACCAGCAGCAAATCGGGTAGGTAATAGCCTGCTTGGGAGGGGGTTTGATGGTGGTCTTGTTTAGCCTATCAATGAAAATCAGTGTCGTATAAATAGTCTTATGTGCAAAACATAATACTCTCAAAGGGACAGAAGCCATAAAATGTAGAAAATGTTAAACTATGGCTACAAAAGACACTGATGATTTGAAATTCATTTCTTTAAATTTTAACTTTTCTTTTGTTTACTTTAAAGTATTAATCTTTAGTATTACCCATAATAAGTAACCTTATGCAGCACATGAAGTTTCTGCTACATAAATAATTTTCTCTCTTAGTGCCAGTGTTTCATGTTGCTTCTGGGACAGCTTGCTTACAATCAAACAAAACAACATCTACAGTATTTGTTACTTGTTATGTGGGCCATCTTTTAACTAGTACTGAGAATTGAGATGTCAGCGGCAGTAGCATGCACAAAGCAGCAGAGAACACACCTGGGTGTCTTGTTGCAAAACATAAAAAGGGAGGGCACATACCTGCTGGCCCAGCTTTGACCTCCTTTAACCACTGTGTGAGAGCCAGATGGTAAGAGGTGACTGGTTATGCCTAACAAAACAAAGTTCCAGAAAATGTTCTTCTGTGCAGTAAAACAAATACAGGGCAGCAAGAATGACAGATTACGCTTTGTTAAATATAATAAATGAATAAGTTCATTTATACTCACAAAATTAAAAATATATTATACAACAATGAGGAATAGCCCATGTTTAATAGTTTAAATTATTTTAAAATAACAAAAAGCTGTTTTTTATGGTTCAATCCCACTTCATCAGTTCTCATGCAGTAAAAGTAATTGTACAAAGGGAATCCCTATTTTTCTAGTAACCATCATTGTGTACACATATAATTTATTCAAATTTTCTGTAGTTAACCTTTTTTTTATAATATAAACACCACAATGTTAGTAGAAAATACCACAAACTGTCATTAGCTTTACAAATTAGATAATCACTGAAGCAGCAGTTATAGTGCTCTGCAAGCATTTCCACCCCATACACTGATCCATACATTTATGTCAGCGTTATAACATAAACACTTGACAGGAGGTATGCCCTAATGAGTCTGCATGGAGAGCTGTCACCTGTGCTGCCATGAATGATTTATTGTCAATAATAAGATTATGATCAATTTACCTCTAAATAGCATATCAGTGAGAGTAAAGCTTTGCGTATTGATTATCTGTTTGTTGTTGTTGTTTTTAATGGCTCAGCACATTTTTTCTCACCATTTTACATTTTAAAGCAGTGAATCATCCAGGAAACCAAGAACATATACTGTAAATACTAAATAGGTCAAGAAACATGTCAATGATCAAAGTAGTCGTGATACAACATAAAATTAACTTTATGATGTGATAGGAATATGACAGAACTTCCTTCAGGCAATGAGTGCATATCTAGTTTAGACTTTTTGGAAGTAATACGACATATAAATACCCTGTGTGAACAGACTACATTTTATACCTCACAGTCCCTCCCCTCTGTTATATAAAAAAAAATACTTGAATGAGATCCCAGTGCTTGGCATGTGTCTCCTCCAACCGATTAGCAATTTTATGCAAAGTGGCACCAACCTACTGAGGAGACAAAAAAAGGAAACAAAGCAAATGTCAAATTCTGTTCCTGGGAACTAAAGGCAAAGGTCCAGACATGGTGTGAAGGGGCTTACTGTGAGTGTGACTGTGAACTGGCAAAAGCTTAAATGTGCCAGCAGATGTGTGCAAACATGCATTAGTGTGCTTATGCATGTGTGCACATGTGTATGTTTGTATATGTGATTATCAGTTTCATCAGACACTACTTTTTCACAATCTCCCCATCCCCATACTAAATCAGACCTTAGAAGGCTTGCTCCTTAATGCTTGGGGGAAGGTGGGTGTCTGCTGTTACTGTGGGGCCTTAAGCCGGTTAATGACGCCGGGCACCAGAAGCCCCACAGATGGCTAATCTAACCATTGTCTTCTTCTCCCAACCCCTTGGAGAAAACTCCCATCCTACTTGCCCCCCATGCAGAATGCTACTGTTTACCCCTTTTCCACCTAGTGCTAATCCTGTTTAGCAAAATATTCAGAACTCTAAGTAGCCTTTCCCCCCTGTTTCACTCCTCTCCCCGACCCTCCTCTTTTGTCTTTTCAAATGATAACATGGGACGGCTGGGTGAAGAAGGGTCACGGTTATCGTTGCTCATGTGAAAGGAGAGATAGAGCCACAAGGAAAGAGGGGGGAAAGAAAGTAAAAAAAAGAGGGTGGGAAGACCTTGGAATGTTCAGTTTCTTTCAAGGGAAGTTCATGCCCTGGCTAATTAACGATTATCCCTCATAGTTATTGCATTCACTAATATGCAAGGATGATGGATATGGTGCTGACATTTGCAACCTCCTGATGCTGCTCCTGGAGACTCCCTCTCTCTTTCCTCACTTCATCTGTCACTCCAAGTTGGCTGTGTCAATCTGGGCCCCAGTCTGGCGGACTGATACTCCCAGAATTCCTTTTGCTTTATCTGGAGGGAGGTGTCTGTCTGTGAGGAGGGGCACTGTATGTGGCAGATAAAACGGTCTCACTTGCAAGTCTACTGCTCTAAAGAGCACATAGGCATGACCAGACAACTATATGTGTAACACCCCCCCCTACCACACACACACACACACACACACACACACACACTATGTAACCTCAACCAAAGCTGAAATGCCACAAAGCAGCCTAAGAGAGGATCAGTGGATCGGGCCTTCGTGTTCATGTTGCCCTCTCTGCTGGTCTTTTCACTTTTGTTTTCATACATATCAAAGCATTTTTTAATTCTTTGCTCTGCTAATATGACACACTGTTATTCATACTGATTTGAATAAGTGGATAAGGGACACAAAGACCCACAGAGAATACTGGATGACTTGAAACTCTTTTATCCCTCCCTGAAAGGGACATTGTTACTGTCCGACCTCAAAACTGAGTTCCAGAGGCGTTTCAGAAGCACGAAGAGATTACAGGCAATGAAAGAATCCACTTATCACATTTTTGTTTTGTATTTCTATCTCTTCTTCTCTTCCTATTTGCTTAGCGGTTGGCATAAGAAAAGGAAGAATTACACCAAAATGGGATTGCGTCTATCTGTTGCACAGAGGCACCGGCACGCCGTGACTTCAAAGCCTGCTGGAGTTCTTTGAAGTAGAGCTTATAAAGAGAGACACCTGCTTTTTTTTCCTTGTTGTAAGATTTGTTCAACACACTGATACTTAACATGGTGCCAAATGACTAGCTAGAATTCTATGATCATGACAATTGAACCTGGTTGCAAAATCTATTCTCTTCCAATGACATAGCAGAGTAAAAATTACAAGAAACAACAAATGACATCTTAGTTTGGGGCTGGTCAGGTTGTTACACTCAACTTGAGTTAGATTGGGTCCAAAGTGCACTAACTAACTAACTTTGTTTGTTGTATCAAGATAGGATGAATATGACTGAGGTCTGGATCAGACATGTTTATGAGTTCTGCTTTAACCAGGAAGATTATTCTATGAAAACCAGGTGAGTGTGAAGCTGATAAAGACGGGTCTATATTACTGTGACTTCCTTAGTGTGTATGTGAACATATTTTGATTCACAGCTCTTTTTGGGTGCCAGATGAAGAGGGAAGAGATGGTTAAGATTCCCTCCATGCCCATACTCCCAAAACTAAAGTGGCAACAACATAAAAGCAGAGTTAATATAACATGTTTATTCATATTAACATTTGCTGTTCTTACCTAGAGGTCTTAGCTTACATACAGCAGTATAGTGTTGTTGTCAGATTTTTTTTTTTTGGTTACTGATATAAAAATTAACATCACTACTTATTTGTTTTCATTTCTTTATCTCCTGTTAGCTTCAATGATTATATTCTGTGTAGACACGTGTTGCCTGCTGGGAAAAAATGTACCTCATTGCAAACAAAAAACAGGATAAAGGTAGTTATATTGATGATGCACTGATACATGCAACCAGATGCTACATAAACACATTATCTAATGCATGTCTCATGTAAGTTAGAGTTGATAATGCTTTCTTAAAAGAACCACATCTTCCTTTCTGATATAACCTGCAGCTTAGCTCTCTGGTTTAGGTTTTTACTGACAGCACAAAAGAAATCATATTTCTTATATTCATGCACACCACTTGTTTTGTCAGATTTCTGCAGAATAACTTTACAAATCAGTTTATCGATCTGACTGATCAGATAGAACAGACATAGAAGTTTTTTTCCCTGATCTCAAAAATCAAAAAAAAAATTTAGAAGAGGAAAACTCCATTGAGATCTAAACTCATTATAATTTATTCTAGGAAGTCTAGACATGAACTACAGCAAAAGCTAGGAACAAAAAACACAACTCACAATATCAATATGTGTATGAAACCTATAGTTCTCAGCTAATATGGTGTTTTGCCCATCCTGCTTTTCCAATACCTGCCCCAGGTAAAGTAAAGCCAAACAGCAGGAGAAGAACTATTTAAAAATAGTTGTTTTAGCATTGTAGTCAATATTATATAAACTGTATAAATAATCTTCCCTTCTTTTTACATGCACATGCTGCTAAGAGCACAACTCACTCAAATTGATCTTTATGACGATGTGTATGGGGGTATTATCCTGCCATTTATCAAGAGCACGTTTGATAGATTTTAGAGCGGTAACAGTTGTATTTTACCTCAAATTTTGTACTGCTCTGGCTAAAAAAATACTCTGCTCACACTCAAACATCTCTGTTTGCACGCACATCCATTTAGTTTGCTCTCAAAACAACCTTTCTGCTCTCAAATCTCTAACTTCAAACTTCCTTTTTCTCAAGTATCAACTCCTCGTTGCGCTTGGAGTTTTTTGCTTTCTCTCAAAACTTCTCCTCTCGGAATTTTTCTGCTCTCTGCGGTAAAATTCTGCCAAAGGTCTGCTAACCAATAGAAAGTAATAGCCCAGATGCTGAGCTATGATATTGTCGCAGCACTATGCACACCCCTCACACACCAACACATATGTTGAAATATATTCAATTTTATGTAGCATTGATGACAGATAATGTACGTTTTATTGACACTGTAGGTAGCCTATTAGACTAAATGACCCAATTTAATCCAGTATATTGATAAAGGCTTGAGCTGCTTGGCATTGATGTTTGCTGTACCAGTTAAGCTACACCTCTCCCCCTTTTACATCGTTCAACAATGTTTATTGTCAAAACAGGTGAACATTCCAGTTTGTGGAAAAAATGTGAAAAACCTTATGAGACTGTTTTTATATGTATAGCTATATGTGGGACCATGGACCATGTGATCAATTAAAGATCGTGACTGAGAACCCAATTTATATGTAATTTTAATGAAAGTGTCATAAATATATCGTTAATGCCTTGTTTGTGTTCTTTATTTTCCACAAAGTAACTAAAGTATCAAGTTGTGGTTGAATGAAACTGTACAACATACCAAAACAGTCAATTCAGATTGCTTCAAAGGGTTTTTTTTACATAAACTTTCATTCAAACAAAGTTAACTTACTTCCTTATTCATGATGATTATTTCAATTTTAAGGCATATACCTTTTCCTAAACAACTCAGCATACAGGTATACCATCCTGAGGTATTTTTTAAAAAAGAGAGAATGACACTCCAGCAGCATCAGTGTCATTAATCAGCTATGATGTTTCTGTGCTGAGCTACAGGAAAGCCCCAACACAAAGACAAACTCTGTTCCCTCTCTGATGAGCCAGCACAAACTGCCAGCTCCTCACTGAATCATTCCCACAGTAAATGTCTTTTGCCATCAGCTTTTACTCAACACAGCTTCCTCACACAGACTCCAGGCACTGTAAACGGCGGGCAGGGTCAGAGTAATTGAAATCATTAATCGTGTTTTATTCCACTTTGGGGCAAAGTAAGCTTGAATTGAAAAGAGGTAGGTAATGGCTTTAGATAATATACCAGCCTCTGAGAAAGTGAATAAAACAATATTGTATAGCAAATACCACAGTGCTTCAAAGATTATTCAGTTGTGGTTTATGCCTTGTTGTCATATTAAATCAGTGATTTATTTTTTTTAGGAGAAATTAACCTCATACAGTATTGATTATCACGTTAAATCATTGTTACAATCAAAGTGGCTGAAGAATATGACTTTCTCAAAGATTTAAACATAGCTCAGGATTGTTTCTTAAAATATAATTGCAAGAAAAAGTTAAGAAACGGGACTGGGTAATGGGACTGAAAAAGATGCTTTTCTGCAAAATAGTGAGTCGAAAAAAAAAGTAAAATTTAACCGCAAAATTACATTTATTGTCTTCTTGATCATGACGTCACATTTTTCTGATTTCTTTTTAGACTCTTAATGAACCCCATTTTACCCTAATCAACAAACCATTTTCATGATTTATTAGTATTTAACCCCATGTCACCGCAAAGAGGCCAAAGCAGTAACTACTATCATGTGTGTCTGGACCAAACAAGGTTTGTGTTCCACAGAACAGAGCACCCTGGGGTGAAAGGGCACAACATATCCTGTAGTCTATTGATGCTAGGCAGTATGCTGACCTATGAAGCTGTGCTTTGAGTCAGGTTTTGACCTCAAGATGTTCTCCCACCAGTTAGGTCAGGCCAAAAGTGTTAACTTGTGTCTGACCTATAAAACCTTTTTTCAGGTTCCAGTCTTGACAAGATTGAATAGACTCGTAAATAGAAGTCTCATCGTTTCCAAATGACCACTTTAATAGGTTGTTCCCAACTACACTATGCTGATTATTTAAAAATAAAGCTAGATATTTGTAGCACTTTTCAGCACGTTTAAAAAAATATGTAGGTATTGAGAAAAAGTATTAGCTCATCTTCAACTGATGGCAACAAGACATGCACGATAACTCTGAAACATGTTTTTTCATTGTGTAGCATCCTTTTTTCTCGTTAACAACACTCTTTAAAATTATGGAATGTAAAGAAAACAAGTAATTGTACTATTTAAAAATGAAATTTCTCTTATTTTTGCTTAGAATTTAACCAGCAATCTTCCATTCACATGGTTATACTTTCCGCTTCACATCTTTTTGGCCTTTGATAACAAAATGCATCACATATATTAATAAATATTCCACGCACACAATTACCAAGAGCATTTTTTTTCTAAAGCTCTTCACAATTTGTAAATGTAGTATTTTGCAGATTGCTTAATCTCTGTGCTATAGAAAGTATCATCATTGTGAAGAAGCTCTTTTACAATCAATCAGTTAACAAGAGCTTAATTAAGCTAATTAGTTATAACTACCGTAATTCCTCCAGTTGTCTCTTTTAAGGGCCACTTTTCCAGTTGTTTGTTTTGTCTCCCTCAACTTTGTAATTTTATGAAATAGTAAAATATATTTTAGCATTTTATTCTTTTGCTATTTTGTGGCTGTTTTATTGTGACTGTTGGTTGAAGGGGTTTTCAGATCACTTTATTCCATTTGTGGTTTTAGTGTCACACCTGTTTAGTCCTATATTTTTGCTAACTTGAATTATTCTAGGTCACAAATGTGAATTTTTGCCATCAGTGACTATGCTTTTTTAACCAACTTAACAGCAAGCAAGAAATAAATAATCAAATAAATGCTCTTATGAATAACCTGCATCCTGAAAACTACTTTCATGCACTCGATTAGCACCAAGCAGCTTCCACCTCAGGCTCTGCAGTTTCGGTCCTTGCTTGCCACTCTCTCTCAAACAGACATATGTGATCAGAGCTGTTTGCTGCTGTCCAGTTGTACTTTGAGCAATTGCAATAATAATTTGATGTTGTTCTTTTAGCTTCATAGTCATTGTCTGAAACTCCAGGCAATATAGGTTAGACTACTCTTGGTCCTCTGTGGTGATTCTGTTTGTCTGCTCTGTCTTTATCTAATTTCAAGAGGCTCAAGAAAATGTTTACCGTTTTTATGACCTTCATCGTCTTTAGTAATTATTTATATTTAAAAGTACAGATACACACTTTATTCCAACACTCTGATTACAGCCTTTCTAAAATTATTAAAATAACTGATGGTGTTGCATCCCTCTATCACTTTCCACCATCATCTGGTGTTTATAGACCCTTTTTTCTATTTGCTTTTGCATACTTTTGTATGTCTAACTGTCTCTTAACATATACCAAAAACAAGGTTGTCTCTGTAAGTAAAATGTTATGTCTCTGGCATGTCTACATCGCTTAACAGCTTGGTGGCTCACAACATCTTGCATTACAAGTAAACACCTCTGAAATCAGAGACATAAATCCACAATATGCTGGGGATGAAATATTAATGATTGCCAAAAACTAAGTGCTGACTGAGAAAGAGCCACTTGCTGAAAGCACATTTTATTATTATTTTATTTTATCTGGCTGCAGGCATAACGCGAAAATGTTTCCATCCATCCTCTCAGTCTCAGATGAGAAAATAGGATGTAAAAGCACTAACAGTGTGAGAGATGGCTGGGCAAGCATTAAGCTCTAATTGCAGATTAAATGCCTTGCCATGGGTTGAATTGTACTCATTGAGTGACATAAGATAGATACTAACATAAAAAGGGGAGAATGTAACTGTTTATTAGGAATTAGGGTTTTCTTTTCCATTTTCATTTCTGTTGCACCCTAAACAATGTAAGTCAATGCATCAGGAATAAATGCCAGGAGCAACAAAATTTCCCTTCCCTTCCTGTTTATGCCATTCCTAACTTGCACCTTTATGGGCCTATTTTACATTTCTAACCTTGATGATGTGCTTTTTTCAATATGCTTTTATGCAAAACTAAAAATAATTTGGCAGTTATGTGGGAGTTGCTAACGCATTTTCAATAACAACTGAGTTTCTGTTGTCCTCAGACATAACTAAAAGCAATCATCCGTAACAAGTATTTCTGACAAGCCAAAGATGTGCATGGCTGGCGTTTCATGCCAAACCAGCTATGCATCATTACAAAACAGTTCATATGTCAATGACATGGATAGTTAAGACTCAGGTTCTCCATACTGTATTTTTGTTTTTGTTCATTTATTTATCTATTTACTTTCTTTTCTACTGAAATTGAACTTACTATGCTAATAGACAAAGGGAATGTGATCTTATAAAGTTTTTTGGAAGATTAAAATATATATACAAATTTAATTCTACTCCTTTTTTGATAAATCTTTACTCTAAAACCTCACACATATTAACTTTGAAAAAGCATTTCATTTTTTGACAAGGTTGTATTTTTTCTATACTTACCACTGATGAATATCATCAGGTTGTAATGAATTCCCCACTAAGTAATCTAAATAGCCTTTCTTCTGAACAGCAATTAGATTACCAAAGTACTTTCGGGAGGTGTGTGAACCCATTTTGTGCTCTGATTGAAAGCTATTCATCACAGTTGTCAGTCCACTGAAATCTGCACCATTTATGTGCACAATATTGCAGTTGTCTCCCCCAAGCTTGTGTGTTTCAGAACAGACGCATTCGGTCTGTTCTTGTATTTGGTGTTCACAATAAAGTAAGGCAACTTTAGCATGACTGATATGCATAGTGTTTTGGAAATAATGGAAATTGTGGTGTAGTATGATGAACAATATTCTTATAAAATTCACTGGTGTATCATTGTATTTTTTTACATCAAACTTAAACCTGAAATCTATATTTTTCTGAATGTTCTGAAACATTTTAAAAGAATGCTGGTAGTTGTGTACACTGGTCGACATATCCTTGAATGTGATTAGTAAGGAAGAGTAGAGCTGCCACACAAAAAACAAATGATTTAAAGAATATATTAACATGTGATTTGTGAAACTGGAAATGTTTTTTGCTTTTGAATTAGAAAACTATCCATGTAGTATTTCAGTCAAATGTCCAATTTAGAAAGTCTGAAAAGCTGCTTCATATTTGATTGAAAAATAATATTTTGCTTTTACATCATGGATGACACTGTCATAATGTTGCCGTTGCACCCTTGGTCTAAACAGAGCTATAATTTTCAGTTGGAAACTTTCTTTTCCCTCTGGTACATATATAACTTTTACTTCAGTTGTCAGTACTATGTCACTGAAAACTATTCTACTTTTCTACTGTACATAAATCAAAATGGATTAGGTTATCTCTGATTTAAAAAAAACTGCAACATGATTGGGGAGATTAGGACAGTGATCACTATCACGGCTAATTTCCTTAATTAGATGTTTGTTTTACAGGAAGGACACATGAGGAGAAACAGCATGTTATTGTAACAGACATGGAGTACACGATACTTCTTCATGAGAGTTAGACAAGGCTTTAAAAACAGGAGCTACCTTTGACATCCTCCGCACAGAGCAGATGGACATGAGGATTAAAATAGGGGCAAAAGATAGGTGATGCGGGAGAACACACCGATGGATCAAAGATGACTCAACAAATGAGAAAAGTGATGGACAATTAAATCCCTCTGGAGCACAAAGTTGCATATTTTTTTCTTTGCCATGCTATTCTATGCCATAACAAAGAAAAATTAACATAATTGCAAGTATTCAACTGAGATCAAATTGATTTAATTCTTCTTTGTCGTTCTCAAAGTCCTTTGAGAGAAATAGTAATGTTATGTTCAAGGTGAACTTAGCGCACATTTGTGTAAGTAATACGTATTTGTAAGTTATAATGCAGGAACATTTGTCTGTACATGTCTGTGCATTCAAAGGATAGGGTAAATGCAGTGTCTAAGCGTGGACACAATGTTTCCTGGCAGAGGAAATAAAGTCTGGCAATAATCACCAATCTGGAGGGCGGGTGTATGTCCTGAGGAAAAGATAGTTGTGGCATTAACTAGGGTCCCACTATCTTGACTACACATGGTAGCAAGTTGAGAGTTAAATAGAGGTTTTAACTACAGATGGCAGGTAAAACCCATTTTAAAGAGTGTCTAACATTATACAACATGCTGGTGAGTCTTCAAAACTTATATTTTTTGCTAATACTATGATCTGTCTTAGTGAGATATGTCATTTACAGTGAGCATTTATATTACCTGTCTGATATTTAATTCATAGATAAAATGGCTTTTGACTACTTGTTATCAACAGAAACTTAGCACTATCTTGTTAGGATAAAGACTTTGTATGATTTATAATAAATAAATACATTAAACGCTATTAGTAATACTATTCCTAAACTCTATATGCCAATGAGAGTGTCACAACTTTCTTAATTGAATGTAAAGTTAGGAAAGACCAATCTGAAACAGTGAATATAAGAGCCAATGTTTCTAAACATATTTATAACAAGCCCCGAACCTTTACTAGGGACACATTTTAGAATTCTTTGTATTTCAACGATAATTGAAACAGCAGAAATGATTTTAGGTTTAAATGCAGACAGGGCAGAAACCCTTACATCTCATTTTGATGTGAGCCTGTATGAGAAATGCATTAAGTCTGCCAAAATTACAGCTAGCTTGGCTTAGAGCTTCTCAAATGGCATCACAGCTGGTTTGACCATTTTCTAGCAAATGTATGATCATTGTACATCTTAATGCCAATGAATGCATACTTATACAGAAAAAAGACATCAGAAAAATATAACAAAAGAAATCTAGACATGACCTAAGCCCAGTCTGATGGACGATTTCAAATCTCGATCTGATTTCATATGGTGACTGTTACCATCATAAAAAAAGTATTTATGACCCATTATAGATCAGTGAATCTATATAACTTTTATGGTTCAAAATAATACCATGAACGTCTGTTACTCTTTTCACCTTATAATTCTTCCAAAAATGAAAGATGTTGTGACTAAATCTAAAGGGATATATTTTCTAGGCATTTAATTCAAAGGCCATTCTCAAAGTATATACTCTTATATATATACTCAAAAATATCTTATAGGCAGATCGGTTAAAGCACATACACTTTCAATTTATTTCTTTAGAAAGTTATGTGTATAATGCATAATCATCATTTTGTGGTATAAATGCTATTTTTAAAGTATACATACTGCTTTTTTTTCTAATGTATTGTAAAACACAGTAGCGTGCCAAGAAAGGTAATATTCCTGGATTGCAACGAGTCTGTGCATGTCTACTGTCTGCCATGCCTCTAAGCCTATTCAATAGTTTTTAACACTTCGCACGAGTCCAGTGAAGCATTTGTAGTAGGATATGCAGTGTCATTGTTATTGTCAATCATGTCTCTACTTTTTTTTATTTTTAAACCTGCCTGTTAATCCTTCTTTCTACTCTCATCACGAAAGAATGAAGTTCATATGTCAACACAGCAAAACCACCAAATCCAAAGATGTACACATTTTCAGCTGAGTCTGAATACATGAAAGCAAATACTGAAAGAAAAGTCAGAGGTACAGAACTGTGCAACCACACATTGTCTCCAGTGAACATTTACAGCAGTTGTCAGCAGCATGTAGTTGAAAGCAACAACAATCACAGCCAACGAATTCAGCAAGGACACTGACTCTGATCGCATTTAATATAAAAAATTCAAATAATTTTAGCCACTTAATTCCTTTAGGCCATTATATGTTTGTTATTTATCTAAAACTGGTAGAAAATCATTACCTTTTTCTCGGGTACAAATTTGTTGTAACATTTAAGACAACATGGATGAAAAATTTCATATAATCAGAGTAAAAACAGGACATCTCTACTGCAATAATCTTTAAAAAAGCTTCCTAATCTATCCAAACCAGTAAAATCTCCATGAATAATTCTTTTTCACCAATTAGCACAGTCTAAACTTAGTGAAGAGCTGTGTTTATGGGCTTCCTTTGATGTGAACATAGTTTTTATTTCACATTTACCATGTGGTTAATATGACGGCTCCAACAATCTAGAATGTAATGAGAGGTAATTGCAAGTGCTAACAACGGCTTCATCGAAAGCCTTTATTGTTCTTTATTGGACGCCATTTACACCCTGAAAGTGCACTCTGCTAAATTGGGCTTGATGCAAATCTTTGTTAATGAGCAATATGAGTGCACTGTGTGTTTAGATTTTTTTCAACCCCGCTATTAAACACAACGCTCATTGGTGTTGCATGACGGCAGCAGCTATCCTTAGAAAGCGTCGAATGTCTGGTCAGTTTATTTAAGTCTGTGTCTTGTTAAACAGATGATTGCTTCTCTGTTTACCAGCTGTCCTACATTTTCTCCTTCACAACTGCTCTCTTTGGGAAAAGAGGTCACATTTTTACCCAAGATGCATCACGATTTGGCCTCTCTGTGACCCCATCCGCCATGATACGATTGTCTGGCTTTTGGCGAGATGATAAATCAGCCATTTTCTGACCAATCACAATTCTTTCCTATGACGGACTTTCTATTAGCTACACAGAGACGGAGCCCAGCGACGCAACAGCAGCGTCACACATAACGGTAAAGAAATTTTTGAATCTATAAAAAATCTGGCATGACCCACTTATCACAATTATTTTACCAGATGGAACGCTCTACAGCTTCCCCACCGTGTCTGTGTTAAACTCACATAGCACTTTTTACTTGCCGCCTTTATTTGGTGACAACGCTATCCACCTCGGACTGTTTACAGGTCATTGACAGTCCAGAGAGGTGAAGCAGACTTTGTAATGAGTTGACACTTGATTCATCAGAAAAACACCTCAGTGGTCTTGGATCCGACACAGCTGCAAGAATGTTAGCACATTAGCCAACACTCCCCGTTGCTTCACCTTTGTCTGCCTGCCACCTGATATTAAACTGCTTTATGTTGAGCTTGTTAAAGGTTCTTACCAGGGTCAGGGAGTAAGAATGAACCCCTGATGGCAGGCATGAATGATCAGTTTTGTGAGAGTAAAAAATCTAAAATGTTATAGTAATTTGTTCTTACATTTAAAAAAAAAAGTTAAATGAAAGGATAAGACATTGATATTGCACTGTGCAGCAGCCTTTGCGATAATATGTATCACCCTACATCTCAGAATGACGAAAATACGTCAACCGGTGCAGCACCGAAATTCATTCTATGGCATTAGCAAGGAAGGAGGATAACAATTCGAACAAGGACACGATAACAAAAGGTTTGAAAAATAGGGTGGAATAAAGAAGGAGCAAACCTTTTAGTTGTTGGATAACATGATCCACAACTTGACTGACTGTGTACAATGTATTTTACAAGTAATAAATAAAGGTCATTGTTTTTTATCAATCTATATAAAATCTTGATGAATTGATAAAGTACTTTTCCCAAACACTGAAAAGTTTTATGTTTTAATAAAGACAATACTACAATGTTTCATAGTCTCCTTTATCCTTCATCTTCTGTTGTCTCTTTTGTTGAAGGCACACTTTGTGTGGGGTAATTATTTTCCCCTCCTGCTGGCTGGATTACGCTTCTGGCTGTGTACTTCAATGTTCTCTAAAACTGCACAATAGTTTGCTTAGAGAATGTGGTTTTATAGATTTAACGGTTAACCAAATTCAATGAAACTCAAGTGAGTTAAGCGTACATAGTGTATA